>JAODKF010000053.1:6165866-6181379 GCA_026779585.1 Mormyrus proboscirostris | reverse complement strand
GCCATGGTCTCCCACACCGTTCACCTGCCTACAAAGATTCCATTTGCCCTGCCTTCGCTTTCCGTGGCTGGCTGATAAATCCTGTCCAGTGGATACTCATTGTCTGGAACATCTGCTTTTTTTCGTTTTTTATTTTGGTTGTCAGTTAAGCGATATACTTGCCAGAATAGTACCAAGAATAATTTTACCCTTCCTACCTGAATTGCACAAATCCCCATTCTTTATACTGAGGGAGATTTAAGTACTGGCAATTTTATAGTATAATATTTGCTATATATGATGAATCAGTGAGTACAACTAGAACAAAGCTGCTTATATTTAAAACAGTATTGCACAAAGCTTTCTTTTTTAAAAACTGCTGCTGTTTATGAAAGTCAATACGTACTTGGTCAATTTAAAACTATTATAATCTATTATATATAAATAATAAAAACCTAGGAACCATCTCATCTGAAATCGGTGCCCTTATTATTATTGCACTTTCAGATTAATATTCCTACTTAATAGCATTACCTTGGCAGTTAATGCACTGGTTAATGCGGCATAGACGCACAGTGTCTTTTCAGCCTGCTTCTCTGACTGCTTCGTCGAAATACTTGACATATGCGTAATCCACTCTGTCACAAGGGCTGTAGAGGGTCACCCCGCATGTGACGGGACACGCAGCTGGTTTGGAAAGGGCACATGGCATACCGCCTTGTCATGGCAGGGCACCGGTGAGGCACAGAGTCATCCCCAAAAGCTGTCACTTTGTTTTTTTCTGTCGCTAATATCCCAGAGCGACACACCTAGCAGGAAAAGTGCCTGTCATCATTTATTTTGTCCCTGTCTCTCATTTCCATTTGGCTTTTCCGCTCACCAAAACAGCTCCTTTCTCCCCATCCATGTATCGTGGTGTGTGTCATTCCCATCATTACCCAAGCTCTCTTACCCTTGAATAGGAACTCCCTTTCACTAATAGGCCTGCCTTTCACTGCCTGAGCCCCCGCCTCGTGTGCTTATATTTGTCACCCTGACCCAAGGTGCTTTCAAATGTGGGTTACCTCTGGCATCAGGCAGCCGAATGTTGGATTAAAGTAATCAGAGCAGGGAACATGGGGGGATCAGCGGGAAATGCGGGAATATGAGGGGTGCCTGTGCCATTCTGCTAGGATGCTTTTATAAAGGGGAGGAGGAGATTGGCTCACAAAACATGAAGCAGTGAAATGAGTTGTGTTGATTTTTGGACTGTAGCGTCAGACTTTTAAAAAGAAAGTTCATTCATTATGGATATGAATGTTGCTCAGCCTCTGCCACGGTCTCATAGCTGCATACGTGCTAATTATTAGCTATTCTTTACTCTTTCATCTTGTAAAGCTGCCTTCCTCTGGAGAACATGAGTGAATGAAAGCGAAACGGCATAGCGGGTTCAACGGGGGGGGGGAGCAGTGCAGGAACTTGACGATGAAAGCCAGCCACAGTCGCTTTAATTGAGCCGGAGGTCATTTATCGCCGGTTGTGCGTGCTTGCCGGAGAGAGGCCGAACTGGCCGGCTGATGGTGACCGTTGGCACAGCAGATAGCCCTGCACCCTGCTTCAGCATGCATCTGTGTCCTTTGAGGCTGATGGTATCTGGCCCCCTCTGTGGCTGCGACCTTGACTGAAATAAAGGGATTGTGAATTCTGGAGCCAGCTCTATCACTCTTTGGCTGCTCACGCCATACTTGTGACCACAACTCTTTGAGATGTTAATCTGGTGACACATAGAACTGCTGGAAGATGCATTCTGCCCCCACCCCCCTCCCCAAATAAACATGAAGTTTAATCTGCCCCCAGCCCCATGAGGATGCTGATCCATGGTCCAGCTTGCTACATACGCTGCCAACCTTAATGCCACGGAAAGCCAGGATTAGTATTTTTCTCCACCACCTACCTCTCCTCTACCATTTTCCTGCCATAAAGTGGGGGCCATACAGAGGCAGCCACCCCGTTTTCTTGGGAACCGTGCCTAATTCGCTGTAGTGACTGGATGACGTAGATAACGCAAAGGTTAAATGGACCCTCCCTGCTGGGTTTGAGCGTATTATCGATAAGAGTCTCAGAACTGCTCACATGCTGGCTGGTACCTTTTGTTGGCACTTTGGTGTTTAAAGAGTATCATATAGTATCCATTTGGTGGTCAATCAGAGCTATTTCGTTTATTTATTAATGATAAGTAAACTTGTAGTTTTCTTTGGGAGGAAATAAACAGCTCTGGAGGATCCAGGCTGAAGATGCTGTATTTGGAAAGAGATTGTTTTTGCTCTGTTTTCATTGGAGGGTTGGGGAGGACATAGCTGTAGCCTGGCACAAATAGCTTCCATCTCACAACTTTCTCAATACCACCTGAGATCTCCTTGTAGAATATGAGAGGAGGAGAGCCTAGGCAACGGGTGAACAGCCATTCAGACTTGAGGTGGGGATGCTAAGGGATGATTATAATGGAGCTGTGTGTTCCTGGAAGATGAGGATCGGCAGACAGGGTTCCTTACGGAAAGACACTCTCCTCTGAGAGCGTGCTGGACTCTGCTAGAGCCTGAGACAGGCTCCCATCTATGAAAATATCAGTTTCCAGTGGCTGGTGTACTTTGTGTACTTGTGCATGTATGTGGAATATTGTTACAGTCCGCTACCCTCATCCCAGATCTACACACATTATAAAATATACTTTATATGATTACATCTCTTAAGGTTTCATATACAAAACCATTATAAAATAAAGAAGGATGTTGACTAAAATACCTACATTTATAGCACAGTATGAATATTAACATTGAATTCTGACATTTTCATATACAGTAATTGTAACAAATAACTAAAGGTTTAACAATAGAGTTCTCCCACTACTTGGTATGTGTCACCGTTTTTGGACTGCGGTAACAGTACGGTTTCAGTATCAAAAACACATAACCCTTTAATTAAACAGTTAACTCTCCGTTCAGAAAAATGGCAGCACGACTAACTAGGCCTAGTTTATGTCTCTACTGTATGAAATCAAGGAGGGAAAAATATTACCATTAAAAGTCTGGAATATCAAATCTTATCTTTATAAAGACAAATAGTTTTATTTGACAAGAACATACAAAATTAAGGATATCACTGTTAAAAAGCAACCTCTAGCAAATGCATAGTAAGTGAAGATAGATAATAAAACTCCACAACCCAAGAAAATGCAGAATGTTTTTGATGCAGCAGATCCATGTAAAGAGGGTAAAACAGACGTATTATAGCGAATGATTGAGTCATTTTAATAAAGCATTATTAACAGCCACCATCGGTTTCATATTAGCAGTGACACGACAAGGAAACCAACAGTTTACATGACACTCACGCTACACGCTAACGAAACGCACACATTCCACAGCAAACATTACACAGTTACAACATTTACAATTAACATAGACAGACAAATATACATATTAATTTACATCATTTAAAGATAAGTGTGGTGCGATACAAAGTATGCCGGCTGCGGACCGACAGCATCATATTATGTCAGCCAGTCGTCAACAGCAGGAGGGATGACCACTCATACAGCGCGGTATTGCTGAAACTATGTAAATTACATTTGAAATTTGCAGCCACCTTTAGTCTGGAGGTGGATAATTTACGTCATCAGCTGTTGTATAATAACATTTAAATTCTATAATATAATATAATAATAATAATAATAATAATCACTTTATTGATCACCTTATTATTCTAGCCCTCGAAAATAAGCTTTTTAGATGTATTTTTCTGAGAAAAATCTTATAATCGTGCTCGTACTGTACATGTAGGAAAATGACAGGAATATAGTGATACCGTGGTTCACGTGTGCATATTGAACCATCAGGGGCTTAACGAACGGTTTGATAAAATGCCGTATTCTGTTACATCTCTACTAATAACACAAGTGCTACCATTACACTACAGCGAAAGTTGGTTATTTGACCCTGATATCTGACAAGACAACTACACAGTTTATATTTATGCTTATGGATTTTTAAATTAATTAATTAATTTATTTTAAACAAATTTACCCTAACAACAGAATGTTATTTCTTGTTATTATAACAACTGCATTTGTGAGATTTCTGTAAAAGCAGTTTGTTCATGTTAAAAATCTAGTTTTTATCTTTTCTTGTTCCATGAAAGTGTTTTTGGTAAACTGCGTTTCCGCAGAAACTCACATCCAGAGTAGTTGTTGAAATGTTGCCCAGTGTGTTTCATCGCTCACTAACGATCGGACCAAAAGCAGCATTGTGTTTACCCATTTATATAGCCTGATATTTTAACTGGAGCGATTCAGGTTAAGTACCTCGCTTAAGGGTGCTACATCAGCACCCTCCTGGGATTTGAGCTAGCAACCTTCAGGTTATAAGCCCACGTCCTTAACCGTCACATTGCCTGCTCGCCCCAGGCACTTCCCGTTAAGTATGCTTCCCAGCGGTGCCACGGTGTGGCTTCTCCAGGGACTTGAACCCTGGCCTGCTATCCGCCGCCTTAAATAATGAATGCGATGGTAGTTTGGCCCTTGTGCACTGGGGCTGCTTTCTGTTGAAGGACCATCAATCTTCAGTGCAGAAGCTGGACATGCTACCTCTGTGTCCTCTGCGGCGTGGCTGCAGTCTGCATCGCAGCCGCTCTGTCTCCTTCCTCGTCTCCACCTCTCTCTCCTCTGCTCCTCCATCTGCTCATCTCCGCCTCTCACCTTGCCCCTTCTTTTTCCACCCCCTTGCTATTTCACACTTTCAGTTTTTTATTTTTTCTTCTGTGGGGGTATCTCTCTCATTGGGAGGATCCTCGGTTTATTCGCCGATTATTCTGTCACCTTGACATAGACACAACGCGGGCAGCTCAGAGGCACGGCACCCCACCCCACATGCTCCCTCCTCGTTCCAGGGCCCAGTCGTATCAGGGGCTGCCTGAGTCTCCTGAAGCCCAGCGCCCCGTTCGAGGCTATTCATCATTAACAGGGCGCTGTCATCACAAGCCTGCTGCCACGGAGGCGCCGGCCTGTGACATTTAGAGATATCAGTCTGAAATGGCAAGTGCTGCTGGGAGACAGGGGACACTGCCCCCCTCCCCCCACCGCTCACTCCATCCCCACCGGTGGGAGAAAACATAATCGAGTGCTACGCTTTCCATCACGCCGCCATCTCGTGATGGTTGGGGCCGTCGGCGTCACGTGGCCGGAGGCTATGACAAGTCAGAGCGCCTGCCTGGTTTGCTTGGCACCTCTGGTTAGATGGGATATCGGTATGCTCAGGGCACAGGGCTTTTGGTGGGTAACAGGGTTAGCGGGACTGGACGATCACTGTGCCCCTGCAGATATGGACCTGTGTGAGAGAGAGGAAATTAAAAAATGAAAGCGTGCTCCCCCCACCTAACCCTGTAGAAGTGTGTTATAGTGGAGATATCAGTAATGGATAAATGGCTTAACCTGAATATTGACAGATTTACCGCTCAAAGCTGTAGCTTATTGTAGATCTCGATCTCAACCAAGGAGGTCTGAGTAGGAGATGTTCCTCCAGAACTGCCGCCTGCCTATCCAAAGGCCTCTTTTCTCCTGCGGAATTGTGGGAAGGGCAGCATCAGGGTCATGAAATAGAAGGGACTTGCTTACTTTAATCAGAATTATATAGTACCCTAATGGTAAGTCTTCATCCTCCTTCAAAGGGGGGGGGTGGGGGGCATGTTTGGAATGAAACGACAGCCCACACAGGGTACGATTTTGGAAAATAGTCGCCTTTTTATTAGCTGTCGATTTTTCTCTGAAGGTACAAAGGATTTTATGTATTAATTCCAAGATATTTTCTTTTGAAGTAAACGCTGTATTTCATGAGAGAATGTGCTGGGCTTGTTTTTTTTTTTTTTTGGTGTGTGTGTTTTGATTAGCATCCCTCTGTGAGGAAGCTGACCGAATGTTTCCTTCGCTAATTAAGTTCAAAAATTCAAAAGTACAGAAAGTGTGAAAGACAAATTAATCAGAAATCGCCGGACTGAGTTTAAAAGCCGGCGCTCGCGAGCACAAAACAGACTGCGGCCAAACATGCAACTAAATTAACTAATTATGAGCTAATGACTAACTAACGATTTCTTTTATATGGGCCATTTTCACCCTCCCCCGTAAAATAATTAAACAGTTAGCAATGAAACAGCTAAAACTAATGCCAATGATGCAGTTAATCCTTTACGGAGGCTTTAATAAATGTATAGGCAGTTTACACTGACTTGTCAGTATTCTGCAGTGCTCAGTAATTTGAGGAACCACCAGCTGTGAGGGCGAGTAGGTGCCCAGGTGTGTTAACAGGTGTGGCCTGGATTCTGTGTTTATCACACATTGTGTCGTAGGTCACTCTCAGATCACATTTTCCTCAGATGTGCCTTATGCAAATGCGTTGCGGCATTTAAGTACCTCACACATGACAAGACTTCCTAGAATTCTTTTTTTTTTACTTTGTTGCTTTCCCCCCCAGAGTAAAATCTATTTTATTTCCTCTAGCATCTTTAAAATGGCTTGTTCCTATGGTTACAACTGCTGCAAACAGTATTTTTATTTTTACCCAGCACCAGAAATAGGTCATTAGTGTGAATAATCCTGTAGGTGTCACCCAGGCTGACATGGGGCCTACCTGTGACGGTACGGTGGGGTTTTCTGCCGTGTGCCCTCGGCGTTTACCTGTCAGGGAGACATGCTAATGGAACGGCGGTGTCCACATGCGGCCGAGCCTGCGAAATAAGCCTCTTTTGTCAGGGGCGGCTCGTGTGTAGCACCTGTCACAAGGTCTCATTGTTCTCTCATGTCACCAGTCACTCTGCTTTCCGGCGTGCCTCCAGCTTTCCCATGGTGGTTGCTAAAACAGTACCCCTCCCTGTCAAGTTTCCCATACGTTAACACTGCCAGTAGACCCACCCAAGCAGGTCCCCGGCTTTGTCATTTGACTGCTTGTCTGTCTGCCACCCCGCTGTCCACGCCCCAACTGAGAGCTGTCTATCTGTGTGACCGTCTGTCTGATGCATTATTTATGATGAATCCTGCCAGTTGTCAGGCTTTTTTTCTTTTTCCCATTGACTCGTCGTCCTGTTGTTCACTAGCCAACAGTGCCGTGTCACATGACTAATGAGTAATGGGGACGCGTGCAAAGGAATTGGGGGGGCAGGAGCAGATTGTTCACACTGTGTTCCCTCCCGTCCAGCCTACATGGAGCTGGCCCCCGTCACCATTGGCTACCTCCTTTCAGGCGTGCAGTATGCAGGTATGGCGCCCCCCGGAGGGGATATACTGAAGCGCCAAGTAAGGCCCCTGAACCACGCTGCTGTATATTGCTGTGGATACACTAGTGTGTTGGGGGGAGGGGCAGGGCAAGTGTCTCAACAGGTGTATCTGCATTGGTCTGACTGTGCTCTAGCTGTTTGTCATGTCTCCGTATTTTGTGTGTGTTGCTCTGTACTGTGTTCAGTCTGGTTCACAGCTGCAAAATGTAACTTAAGGAACTGCATCCCACATCACGGCTGTTACAGTCGTTCTTTAACTATTAGCTATTACAATTTAGCCAGGGCGTGACGCATAGTGATTACCATCTCCCTCGCCCACCTGCTGTTTTCCCGCTACACTGTGATTTCTCTGCTCACTGCATTGCTACAGAAATGAACAGAAAATTAATTTAGCAATGTGTTTTTTGACCAAATTGATTTACAGTTCCTAGATGTTAATTTTCTCGGAAGATGCTAACTAACGGCGCTTTTTTCCAGTTTGTTGGGATTTCCATTACGACGTTGTTTTAATTACAAAACAGAGTAAATTGGTTACATGTGCATTAAAAAAAATTACTTTTCCCCTCTCAGCTCAGATTTAATTGTTTTATTGATTCAGTTTGATTTATTTTAATACATGTTTTTTATGTATTTGTTTTACATGACCTTCTGTTGCAGAAGCTCTTTGAGTACATGTAAATCTGACTTTAGTCTTAATTTGCTATCAGTAATGAACAGAATGAAATGATCAGGCAGCTGTTACCTGTTGCTCTCACCATTTGGGCTTAATTTTTATTCCCTTAAAATGACAAACATGAAGACAAGGTAAAGTTAATGTTCATCTAATGCTCTGCACAATACCATATATTCATTTTGAGTACATGCCTGATATATTCATAATGATGCCTTTACTTTTGTGTGTATGATGACCCATGTACTCGTCTACTGTTCTAATCTACCTCATTTTTTGTTTTGTCTTTCACAGCAGCCCTTTGCTGCAACACACATTTTAATTGCCGTTAGCCCCCACATTTGACTCCTGCAATAGTGCCTTAGACTACAAAGTAGATAGTCACCACTAAAAGAAGGGTTATAAATAAAATTTACACTATATCAATTTTAAAAACATAAAAGTTGGAAAATGGGTGTTTGCAAAATGGCTATCTGCAATAAAAAAAAATTACGTTTCTTGCTGCATAGACAGAATCTCCGCATTTTTTCGTTTCCTGTCTTTGACAGGAAAAAAAAAACTGTATAATTCCTTTTTATATTTAGGTCAGAAACCGGTGGCCCATTTACGCTAATCCGTACACAGACTGAAAGACGCTATTTGTGCAGTCAGCCGCCTGCAGATGTTTATATCCAGCCGCTGCCTTATGGAAATGGCTGTTTCGGGTTTAAGCACTAAGACTCAAAACAAAGGTTTCGCTTCCGAGTCGCTCCTGCCAAAACGATTTGAAAAGTAGAATAATTCTTTCGGGATTTCCAACTTGTGGCATCGCCGGGGAGATTTGGACAGCCGGTGGGTGGGTGGAGGCGGCCTCTCTGAATCACTCGATTTAAACAATGTCTGCATCCTCTTACCGTCTCCTCAGTGAAGAACGATAGCAGCGGGATTCTCGTTCCTCCGCTCAGGTGGCCTCCTCCATCAGTCGCATTTCTGTTTCTTGTGACCGGGGTAGTCTTTCACTGAGTTTCAAATGCGTTCCCCTTCCAACTTTTATTTTAATATTTGAAAAAGCTTTAATGTGATTTATTCTTTTTTAATATATACTTCTGCGGGCAAAAAATGTTAATTATAGTTATTTGAATGTCCCTAGCTGGTTCCCTTGTTCTTTTTTATAAAGAAAAAGCATCTGTATAATTTGATGGTAGCCAGCTGGATAGCACTTGCCTTGATTATAACTTTTGTATCATTCATAAATAAAAAAAAGAAAGAAACGCCTCGTGTTCTGACCACACTTGACTGGGGCTTTTTTCTTTGTGACTTCTTGGGGTATAGTTGTTCTCTAAAACTCATGTGGTACAGAATGAGGGAAATAGTAAGACCCGGTTGAAAGGTCTTTTTCTTTTGCTGTGGCACATTGTAATTTAGAGAGTGGCTATAGTGTATGGAACAGTTTTCTGAAGGACTGGATTGCTCAAAGGCAACTGGAAAGCAGTTTGCATCCTCCTGGACAGACAGGCCTTTCCATACGTATCTAGCGAAACTAGAGGAACTGCGTTAGCTTTGAGAGGATCTGATTCTGTGAAAACTGGCAATGACTCGAGACGACAACTGGGAGAGTCTAAATGTGTGTTGGCAACACACCTTGCTTCCTGTTCATAGAGTGTCTTTATGGACTATGGTTCTCCTGGCCAGAGGCAGCTTACAGTCTTTAAAGAAATAACAGTGTTTTTAAATACGTGCGATAAACACTGTGACCAGCGGGCTTTGCAAAGGGCTGGGGGATTGGTTTCCCTCAGTTTGCCTCCATGCTCCCCTGTCATGTAATTTCTTTGCCTGCACATTGGAGCTGTTGTACTCTGCCATTGCTCAGTCTCCTGGTTTGGTTCGGTCCGGTCTGGCACCACTGTGATCTGGCTGTTACCACTTTCTCCACAGGGAACTTCACGCTGGCAGAGCTGGGCCTCTGTGAGGCGGCAGCAGCAACGGCCCACCCGAGCCTGTACTGCTCGGACCTGGGCCCCGCGGCCCGCGGCTACTCGCCAAGCGTGGGCTCAGATGCCGACTCGGACCCAGAGGAGGCCATGTCCCCGGAGCGCGCTGTGGACCTGTGGGCTGGCCGGGCTGGCAAGTCCGGCCGTAGCTCCGGCCCGTCGAGCAGGGAGAACTCCGCTTTGACACTAACCGACTCAGACAATGAGGACAAGTCTGATGACGGATCAGGTAGGAGGTGCTGGCTTGAGGAAAAATTAACATCAACACAGAATAGTTTCAGCCATACACCCCATATCATACAATCACAAGCGAAAGTACATCGTCACTCATATTAGGTTTGAGTTTCCTTACTGCAGGGATCATTTTGGGCTCTGCAGTATTGCTGTCCTTATCAAAATCTGATTCATCTGAGGCTGTTTCTTCATTGTGTTCAGAGGTCTTAGGCTCACGTATACATTTTTCTTCATCTAAAACATTGTCAGCCTCGATTTGTCAACCAAAGACGGACGTTTAAACATTCACGGATTGGGATGCAGTCATGAAATGAGCCGAGTCAAAGTTGAATGTTGAATATGAAATAGTTTGAAAATGTTGTTTTCTCAATTCTGGCCAGTCAGAGATCTTTAACACATTATGAATTTGCATCCTTTTATTAATGACTGATAGTTACATTATCATCCTATGACTGGTTAACATCCATCCATTCAGTATTATTGAGCACACATCCTATCAGGCTGATGGGGTTTGGTAATAGTGCAATTTAATGGAAAAGACAATATATTGTAATAAAAAATCTTAATGGTCTTTTGCAGCTGAATCATTTGTGAAAATCATTGAGATTGCAGTTCGGAACATGAGCGTTTGACATGCGAGTTATGAAAATTAATTCTGCTACATTTTAGATAAATCTTGACCTGTTCATAATAGAAAATATAAACTAATGGGCAGATATATCTTCATATTATTTATTAGCATGTTTGCTTGTGTAAAACCTTAAATTGTTACATAAAATAATTAGTATATATGTATACTTTTGTAGTATTTATACATTTTTTCATAATATTCTTGAGATTGTAGATGAATCAAAAGCTTCACATGCTTGTTATAAGCTTGACTTACTGAGTTATTAAAAGTGACATTGCATTCATACTGTAATGAGATTAATATTATTATCAACTTTTCTGACAAATCTGCATCAACTGAGAGTTTGCATTTCAAGGAAACCAAGCACCACCTGTAGTATGTCTTAAGTACAACTCCTACAGTTACAAAGTGCAGAGTGATGTAAAACTTGAATACAACGTTGAGCATCAACAAGCTCCCTGCTGTACTCCTGTGGGTAAGAACACACCTGGACAGCATGACACCCCTCAAAGGCAAAGATGATTTTCTTTTGAGTATCGAAGTGCATAATTGATGCATATCTAGCCTGTGTTAATTCTGACTTCAAAAAAGGTTCTAGTGTGAGACTTCATGCCCTACACCAATATAACCCCTAAAATGTAGTTCCCAAGAATCATGGAAAATTTTTAACGAATGAAAATTGGATCTCAGCACTTCATTGCAAGAATCTATCTGCAGGATGACTGATGGTTAGTCATCTTCCGAGAAGAGGACAGGCCTTATTTATAGATGGGATTGTGACTCAGTTGCTTTGGGGAGAGTCGATTTGACTCGTTCTGTAAACAATGACACAGTGTGGCACCACTGAAATGCTGGACGTGTAAGAACGCAGACAGATGTGCTGTGTCAGAACGTTTTTCACATGATCAAGTAACACATTCATTTTATACAAATTTACATCAGAAGTGAACGCTAAAAGTCGAATATTGTATAATTTGTCTTGTGGATTTTTCTTTGCATTTATTGCATTTTTTCATTCATATATTGAAATGAATGTATTGTCTTTTTGTTGGGTTTGAGTGTATATTCATATTTAAAAAACGTGTCCTCTTATCACGTAAAACACATAAATATTGCATGAGTGTCCGTTTTTGATGATGTAATTATCTAGTGTAACACTATTTTTAATAGAAGTAGCTATTGTGAATGTAAAGTGTCTTCAGAAATGAAAGGCCAGTCGATTCGAGGTTAATTCAAAAGGCTCTGTTAAGTAGGAATGGATTTGGTCAACCTTTAAAGGATTGGGGTTGCCTGAAACAGCCCGATGTTGATATGAAGGCTGCCTGCCAATGCCCTCATGTATTTCCCTTACTCTTCCTGTATATATAATAGGTATATGTCTCCCAGTACATAGAGAAGTTAGACAAACAATGCCATCAAATGTATAAAGCATTAGATTTTCCACACAACTATGACTGTTGTTAAATCGGCAAATGTTTCCCTGTGCTTAGAATCAGGCATCAATAGATAGGGAAAGTGATGGAGTTTGGAGGAGAAAGACAATGGAAAGACTAACAGCAGCCAGGTGTGCGCACCCCACGGTTCCACACGTCCATCCATCCATTCATCCATCCTGCACAGAACTTATATAGTATAGGGTCAGAGGGAGCCTGGGGCCTATTGTGGGACGCAGAGGGCTTAAGGCTGGTGAACACTCTGGATGGGGTGTCAGTCCACCGTGAATTCCATGATACCAGCACTGCTTCATTTTTCATTTGGAAGCAGACCTAGCAGACTGGTAAGCCAGCTGCCATTTTCATCCAAAAAAAATGCCGTGTAGAGAACACAGCACCGTAGACTCCTGGCAGCATGCCAGTCGCTCATCACGCCTGAGACCGGGCTCGTCACGCACGCTTGAAAACCCAGCACTGCCAAAGACCCAGGTGATGGTCTGCCATGCCATGTGACATGCCTCGACGAGTCGCTGTTCGCCATGTTGCAGAAGACCCAATGAGTGCCTGTGCGACAGTGATGCAAAGAGAAATGGTGTCCAATTGTACGATTCTTCGCATGACCGTACTAATTGTCCACTTTGTCCAATTGTACCATTCTGGTAGTACCAGAACCCAGTCCATCTTCTCACAGAAGGGTCTTTCAGATTTTCTGAGGTTGACTCTGTGCATGTAGTCCACCACTGTTCAATAAATAACATTGCATTCGGACCTGTATAATGTTAGCATGCCCAAGGGGGTAGGGCAACCAGTTGACCTTGAACTTCCTGAGGTTTTCTTTTTTCCTCTCCTCTTTTGGCTTTTATTTAATATCCATTTCTGCTGATATTACCCTTAACCATCATTGGTTGTTTAGTGACACTGTTGTTTGATTCTTTGTTGCCCCAAAGCACTTAACGATGTTGGGGTGGGCACTATATAAAGATAAATTGAACTGAATTACATTTGTGTTTACATTTTGTCTTATGGTGCAGCTTATATTATGTTAGCGCCCATCTTTTCCCCTGACAGTTTAGTGAAGCGTTGACTGTTCATTCCTCCTTTTCCTCTCTTCCCTTAACCCTCGGTTTAATAAAGAACAATAAGTGCTTTGATCTGTCAGCTCCTGGGATGGTGTGTAGGTCAGTGCAGAGATGCTTTTATTAAGTGTGTTTGGCTGCCACAGGTTAAAGAATTGAAATAAAAATGGGGGAGAATTCGATCCGGTTCAAAGGGCCCTTGTTTACCCAAGAGAGAAAGTCTCGGTCTTTGTCTGTGTCTTCAAACCAGCTGCATCAAGCTCTTAATTTCCTTCTGTACCACTAAATTTAAAAAAATGTCAGAACAATATTATATGTAGTTAAGTTTTTTTCTGTTTGTACCATCCATATGATTTGGAATTTGTCCTATAAGAGGCCATACTCCATTTGGCTTGGCCGTGTTTATCCGTACAATTAAAGCTGTACCCATCAAGCTGCCGTTCTGTCTGCTTGCGTATATATTCCTCTGTGCCTTCGGGTCCCGGATAGGCACCGAGTCGTGCTGTGCGCATAGATAAGAATAGTTTTTCTTTGAGAAGTACATTCCATCGTAGCAGAAATTCGTTCTCTTTCAGAAGTGTGGCACCATGCGGGGACAGGTGACACGGTAGCAGCAGGGCCTGAGAAGGAGGTGTGGAAGGATGAGGAAAAGGAATACATCGCATAAGGGGCTAGGATTAAAGCAAAAGCGGGTTCATTTGTCACAGTGCTTCCACACCGGTCCCGGCACAAGCTTCATCTTCTACCAAATAAAGGGCGGAATCTGCAGACTAAGAGATGTCTTCAAGGACGGCTTGGCGAGCACGGAGCGGATGCCGACACGCGTCACGCGCCGCGCCTTTGAGCAGACTGGGCAGGTCTCTGCAAGCGGGAGATGAGGCAGACTCGCTGTCTGTGGTGCTGGACTCTCCTGCGGGTCTGCGTGCTCTCATAGCCATGCCGGACGTGCCACACATAATGGTCACGCGTTAGTAGTGTCAAAAAAATAGCTTCCAGAGAGGTGCAAGCATGTGATGGCAGAAGTACCCAGTCTGTCTCTTTCTGTCTGTCTTTGTCTGCCTGTCTGATCTTTGTTTGGCTATGTCTGTCTGTCTTTCATCTGTCTGTCTTTTGGTCTGCCTATTTTTGTCTGTCTGCTTTTTTCTCTTTTCTTTTTTTCTTCTTGGATCGGCAGTCCACAGTATATGTAAATTTTTTATTGCTTTGAACAAAACCCCTGTTTCACATACATCATATTATTCTAATCTAATCTAATCTAAATGACCCTGGAATTACTTTTTTTTTCTGGCTGATCAGTTTGCGCCCCAACTCGAAAGTCCAGGTAATGCTGCTCTTACTGTGTCCTGGGGAACTCAATGTGAGTATGCAGACCTCACATGCTATGGTCTCCTCTCTGCCCACGCCGGCTTCCCTGTATCCAAAGAGAATTCCCCTGGCGTGTCTCAAAAGGGCAGCCTGAAGGGCCAGTTTGCTGTAATTCAGATAAATATTGTTAGAGACATGGCAAAATATAGATTATTTTAAAGACAGTTCTGTTGATCAGTTCATGTTAACGTTATCTTCTTTGCTTTTGTGTCTGTCGGCAATCTTAGGTTATCTCAGAGTTGAATGGTTTCTCTCCTGCTAGAAATTTAGTGCAATATACATGGGATGTTATAAGCCTATGGAGAAAATTCATTTAAACAATCCAAAAATAAATAAATAAAATAAAATTTGTGGTTTGTAGTTCGTAGTGTTATTAGCCCATTGTGAAATAGTCTGAGTGGTATAGGTGGATCTTCTAGCAAATTCCGATTATCTCAGAAAAACTTGCTAGGGTTAATTACACAATCTAAGTGAAGGTTTCTACTAATTAGATTTCTTTGTTTTTCCCCTTAATAAAGAAAGAAATCAGTGATAAAAAAGTAGATCTTGAAACCCACCTTGGATGCCATTTAGCGTGGCCTGTCAATCAGTGCCCGGTAACACCTCCGGGAAGCAGCATCGTAATCAATGAGAGAAAGCCTGAGCCTGTCGGCGCCTGACAGTGCGCGGTAATCTCAGCTGCCGCTTGCTGCAAAGGCTCGTTTCTCCCGTCACCACTGAGGAGGCTGCGCGCCATCCAGACGTTGATGAATTAAGGCCCAAATGCGCACTCTTCCTTTTACTGAGCTGAGTCACCCTGAAAGGCTTGCAAGGACAGGCCTTGCCCATACCACCCTTCATGCTTCTGCATCAGGGG
>JAODKF010000053.1:6136655-6150666 GCA_026779585.1 Mormyrus proboscirostris | reverse complement strand
CATCGGGGCCAGCGATGTGGCGCCCAAACTGGAAAAGGAGTTGGAGCGCGATCCGATTACACACCACAGAGAAATTACGCCCGGCCTTTAAAACGCACGATGCACCAAAAAGGCGAGAAAAGCCAAGCTTTCCAAACAGGCTTTGGCATTCTCTTTAAAAAAAAAAAAAACAAATTATTAGCAAAATATTGAAGATTTCCCCGGTTCCCTAACAGTGCGGCTGGCTTGAGCCCCTCATAGCCTCTGGCACTGTTGACTTCCGATGCGAAAAAAAAGAAAATACTTGCAATATCTGACCAGTAGCCTGGAACATGCAATATTACTCTTATCCTAATTCATGCAGGCAGTTTGGCTCACACGCAGGGGATAACGCACACAATATACTGCAGGCCGTAAAGTGTGAAATAATGCGGCTTATAAGCCGGCCCTCCTGTCCAGCGGCGTGTTCCCGGGCTCCTTTTAAGGCCTTTTGTCATGGTGAACGGCTCCCTTTTCGCTGCATTAGGGCTGCATGTTGCGTGAGAGGGGATAGGAGTCGTCAGGTGGCCACGGTTATCAGGGTTTGCTCAGTCTATCTGCTCCCCGCTCCCAGTACTGATATAAACTCCCCTGTCTGGCTCTGCCAGTAACCCAGACTTGCCACCGCCTTGCCCAGAAAGCCGTAGGGAGAATCTGCCTCTATGTTTTTTTTTCCCCCATTCTCCTCTCCCAAAATAGCAGCTTGTTTTCCCCGAACATTTTCTTCCATCTCATCTCCACCCAAAATAAAACTAATAAATAAATTGTAGGTGTTGTGGTCCCTCTTCACCACCTAGATCAAGGCTGTTCTCACGTGTGTGTTCAGCTCACGTGTTGTGTTGAATTTTTTCAGGTACTCCTGGAACAGTCCAAAAACATTTAGTTAAATAAATGAGCATCCCTAGGTTGTCTGTAGTGTATGTATGGCCTATGACCTGGACTGGCATCCTAATCCTTCCTTTTACTCTGCTTTACTTCAGGTAGGCTCCTGGCATTCCAGTGACCCTGACCGCGATAAGTGTTTAGAAGATGGATGGATATAATATTTCCATTATTGTATAGTGCAATGCAGTACAACAAGGATACTACTCCTTATATGCATCTACTAATGAACAGGTCATTTTTGAACTGAGACCAGAAGCTACTGCCTGCCGCTCTGGGCACAACCTCAGCAGATAAACGGCTTCGCGGCATCAAACGTGTTATTAGTGCCGGCCGACTCGCAGCAGATCATATTATACCCTTTGTCACTGAACCTAAAAGGTAAACATCATTTTGTAAATTGGCCCTCTGGGGTTTGGTTCAGGAAACATCAGTAAATGATGACCATGCACAAGCTTCTTGGTATATTTAATGCGTTTCTCATTATGCTGCCAGGTTCAGCCAGAGTTTTATTTGAAGATGAAAGAGGCAAATCCTATTTAGCGGTGAAAGCAGGGGGGTTTATATAACTTACAGACGCGTAGCCGGACGTCGGTATTTGAGGAAGACTGCGCTATACAGATGGAATGACATTCGCCAGCTTGGACTCGTAGTGGGAAAACAGTCGTCTGGTTAAGCCGGTTTTCTCCAGGCGTCTTTCCGGGTGTTAAGATGGTAAACTAGCATCCTGGTGGAGAATTCCTGCATCCAGTCAGGGAAAAAGCTTCAGAAGCTCACCAATTGTTGTGTGTTGAATGATTGTGTTTATAATTGGTGGAAATGTGCTTGCTTAGTATGGCGCATAATGTGTTCAGATGCTGTAAACGGGGACAGAATGAATGGTTGACACATTTCTGATGTAAAGCCGTTCATTTTGAGCCGTCACTCTAAAGGCGTCTTTTTTTTAACATTACATTCATCTGACGCTTTTATCCAAAACCACTTATAGTAGAGGGAAGGGGTACTTTTTTGAAAATACACAAACACGTTCTCGCTAGGATTCAAACCCATGACCTTCATATTGTTAGCACAGCACTTTACTTGTTGAGCTAGCTATAGGAGCTTTTCTGCTGCTGTTACTGGCCTCTTACTGTGTTTGGCTGGCGGAGCGTTTCAGCAGCGACGCGGTGTTTCGTCACCGCCGCAAAGGGGGGCCGCCAGGTGGGGGAAAGCGCTGCCTAATTGCTGGTGAGGGCGCTAGTGCTTGACTCCCTCTTAAGTGTCCGTCGAGAGGCTTGCGCCGTTGTGGCTAGGAGCTGATTGTGCCTGCGGTCCCGGCGGTGTCTCTGCGGCGTGCAGAAAGCAGTGGGGTGCCCCCTCCCACTCCCCACCCCGGCATGGGAGACAGGGGCCTGGGATTTATCGTGCAGACTTGAAGGAGAGGGAGGGGAGAATGCGGCTCGGCCGAGCTCCATTGGGGGGCGATGCGGCGTCAGCAGCCGCCTCGGCAGCCCGGCACGGTGATTGATGGAGCTCTCCTGCCAGCCTCCCGCTCTCTTATTACCCCTCGTTCCGGGGGAGGGGTCTAATGGCGGGTTAAAGGAGCAAATTAGAAAATTGGGGCTTAATGATCCTGGTGTCAGGGATGTTAGAGAGGCGGTTCTGAGACGGCGGCGAGGACGCCTGGGGGGAAGGGGGGAGGGGCCGAACGTGGGCCTCGTGGGCTTGGGCCTCATGTTTGCCATCCTGCAGATGCACCCATCCGCACAGCCGCATCCCTCCAGAGAATGACCCCCCCGACAAGCTGTGAAAATCGACATCGAGGCTGAGGACCGCGGTGAGCGCCGTGCTGATCAGTCCCCCCCGGCACTGCCCCCACCGGACTTTGTGTGAAATGCAAACGAGCTCCAGGCCAAATTTGAGTCACGTAGCTGCATTATTATTCTGATTCCAACCACAAACCTGCCACCTTTGTCCCTATGAGGCTGCCCCCCCAACCCAACCCCACCCCACTGTGCTCCCCATGCACGCACACCTGCTCGCTCTCCGCACGATCGGGCTCACCTTGAGCGATCTCCCAACGTGGGCGGTGCTCAGTGCGCGTATGAGTGTTATCGTGTCGTGGGAGTCGCACCTAGATGAATTGATGCGTTTAGACCACCGTCATGACAGCGTAGCTGGCCTAAATTAAGGCACGTTTACAGTACCAAACTGAGGATGCCGGTCCATCACCGGCCGCACACTCCCACAGATACGCCGACACACTCTGGCTGGTGTTGAGCTGGCAGGTAACCTAACTGCATGTCTTTGGAGTAAGTGGAAAAACCTTCAGAACACGGTGAGAACATGCAAACCCCCCACGCACAGAGCAGAGGCAGGATTCAAACACCCAGCCCTGGGGGTGTGAGGCAGCCTTTCTAGCCACACTTACCGCCCTGTATCGCAGCAGCACTACTGAGATGTCCTCCTGAAGCATGCGGAGATGTCTCCTGGCACGGAGGAGTACTTAAACTGCTGGCGCCGGAGCTCGCAAACTTCAGTCCGAAATCATCCCGTCTTCAGTGGCCATTTGTAAGACTTATGGGGGCCTAGGGGTAACCGTGTCTGAGAGTATTCCTCCTCCCCCCCACCACCCCGTTAATAAGATCGCCCGTAAACAAGAGAGTTGCTGCCACCAGCTTTGATGAGCTTCCAAGGACGGCCGGCAGCGTGGCACGGCAGAGATAGGAAGATGGCAGCGATTCAGGCTGCGCAGCGCAGGCAAATCAGACAGACATCCGTCTCGCTTTCATGTGGCTTCATAAAGCCCCCGTGCAAGGTGTTGGCCAAGTGCACAGCCGTGCCGCGCTGCGTCTGAACGCCGAGGGATTATGGGGGGGGGGGACTTGCAGCCCATCATGCCACCTTTATTAGCATTCTTACTTCGCGCGCGCTAAGCAGGTGATGGCATACTTCTCCAAATGGTTGTTGTTTTTTAAATCTCATTATAATTTTAATTGTTTTCTTTACAAATAATGACTTTTGTTTCCCCTCAAACTATTTAACGGACGTATACGGCTACAGCTCTGAACTGCTAAGCCCGAATACTCATTTCACGTAATTGAGACATAATGTATAATGCATTAATTAAGGGGGCTGTTAACCATGAAACAACTTTTGTAATAAACGGTGGCAAAAACAGATTTTTTTTTTTTGTTCACCCAGAGTTTACACTAGAAGGGATTTGCTAGCGAGGAATGGAAACAGAAAGGGAACAGAAAGCCTGTGTTGACGAGTGTCCAGAATTAAGAAACTCGGGGGGGGAATTATCCAAAGTTACAACTGATGTCCATAAAAATATGATGTTGTAGTAAGATTTGGGGGGTATTACGGTAATTTGGATATACGCTGATATTTTTGTTTGTTGAAAATTATCGCACAACACCCGACCCCCAACGTGCTGTAGCATTGCTTCTGAAAATAATGTCAAAATTCTTTATACTGTGATACAATGCTTAGACAGTATGATATGAAAAATTAGATGCCAAGCCTAGTTATAGTCTCTTCTACTAAGACAAGTAATCTTAAATCACCATAGTTTTCAGACTCCTGTTTGTGGAGTGTAGCTGTTAAAGTGGCAGCGATGTCCGAGATGAAAACCCGGATGTGTATTTTGGACTGGGTCAGAACCACCATGCTGTCCATCCTTCTGGTTTGGTCCTCACGGACAGATGCATACCTGTCTCAGAGAAGCCTCTCAATGCTCGACCAAACAGCGGGAGTCAGGACACGTGTTGACGTGCGTGCCAGAGCTCGGCGAGCGTCCGCTAGCCTGCCGACACTGAGCCGCTGACCTTTCAGAGTAGCCACTTTCTGAGCCCGTGACCCGCCCCCTTTAGCTTAGCAAGCTAATCCTCTTTCCCGGTGATTTTCACCACGTGTGACGGCACAGGGTTCGGGCTCCGGTCAGTCACGACGGCGAAGGTGCCCGTGGTGCATGACTCGGACATCGGAGGCCCACGGGTCGACCCAGGGAGCCAGCAGTACTCGTTTTGAACCGAGGCTCGGTGAGGGTTCGCAAGTCTGGCTCAAAGGCCGTATTGCCCCTTCTGTAGGTGCTGCTTCTGTCCCGGCCCATGAAATCCCTGCTGAAAGGAACACCAGCACTGTTAGCAATGTGATAGTACAACGTTATGGTTAAAATTTAATGAGAAGCATTTAGCAAGAGTGTTGTCTGGTATTCCATACTGTGATGCAAGCGTCTCTTATGGGACTGTGGATCAATCTGCTGGCACAGGGAACTGGAGCACTGATGCAACACACCTTACAGAAATATCTACAGCCTGTGTAACTACAGAAGCGGCATGTACCGGTGTGACGCGGTGGGAAGACTCTCTTGGATCTCTTAAGCTAAAGAGATGCTCTGCCAAGAAGCATGAGCCCAGCCAGGAGCTGTACAAGGAAGCAGAGGATGTAAGGAAGGGCAGGCGTGGCTAGGCTACACTGGGGAACTCGCTCTGTGCCCTCAGATCTCTGACCAGGAGTTTATGTGGTCCAGACGGCTGCATGTCACTGGTGCAACCGTTGATTTTATCACTTGTGCGGAAACGTCCGTGCCATCAATGCAAGCTAAGGGGCGGTCTGACAGCAAGCCACACTGGTGTGATTTCTGCTCCCCTTTGGGTTTTTTTCCAGCCCCAGGGCTACTTGTGTGCATACGTCTGCATGGTTGCCCTCACGCCATTATAATCAGCGCGGATTCAGCTTATACACTGTGACTGTGGGAATGGCGACAGGCAGTGTTTATGAATTACAAATGGTCAAATTCAGGATGCACAGATACGTTCCACAGCACAACTTTCATGACGGACTCTCTAAGGCTGTTTCTGAAGGCCTGACCAGGGGATCAGTAAATATCTCTGGCCCAGTGTATCAGGCTGCTTATTGATAGCTGGAATTTGCTTGCGGAAGGTCTTGTGCTGAGATGGGCCTCCAGGCAGCCCTTGTGACCCTTTGCGGAGACTTGTCTGTTTGCATGGCCATCCTGTCAGTGCCGTGTTTAGCTGGTGTTACTGCTAAGTGTGCAGTGAAGGAAAAGCCACAGCTTCAGATGGAAGGTCATTGAAAATTGTGAGTGTCTGAGCCCTGCTAGTTCGGTTGTGGGCTGGACGTCGCCTCCTCTGCCCCCACACCCCCACACCGAGAGGTGCCTGCTGTCCATTGATTTAGCGATCCGGACTCTAGGTCAAGTACCCCAGTCCTTACCGATGAATGGTCATTATTGATTGATGGGAGCCAGGAGATACACCAAACTTCAGGGGCCATCTTGACTCTGCTGAAAACCAAACCGGCCTCATGTCTCTGTGATGTGAGGAAGCCCCACTGAGCAACTGCTCGATGCGACAGCAGGATGACGCGGGCATCTGATTCACTTCCAACAGCCCCGTACACCCCGTCGTGGCCCCCACTTTCATGTCCCCATGACGAAAGGGACGCCCCCATCATTATCTGCCCTCGCCCTGCTCCTCTTCTGACGCTAATGTTTTAAAGAGCTGACAAAGTGGAATCAAATGTCACCTGGTTACTATGGAAACCAACGGAACTTCCACGAGGGGCGCGCGCCGCTGTGACCGCGTCCCCGGGAAACGGACGCTTGGTGCCGGCCGTGAGCTTCCATGCTGATGGGCTTTCGGCAGCTGATTCTAGCGAAAGTGTTGATGGGTAGAGAGTAACCATGCCCACCTCGTCCCCTCCCATTCCAGGAAAACCCAATATTAGCTGCTCCGAACTCACCGATGACTAAGTGACAGGAAGGACTTTGAAGGCGGTTATTCCTGCGGGAGAGCTGCCAGATTGCCAGACAGCATGTTGTGAGAGCCTTCGCTGCGGCCCTTAACGTTCAGCTTATGAAGCTTAATGGAGGTCTGTAATGGCGGGTCACGGTCACGGCAAAGCATGTTCCCGGCCTGGTGCCTGAGAGTACATTTCCACCTTTCCAGAACAGTCTTTCCTTTTCGTCTTTTGATGCGAGCAGCCATGGGCCTCAGGGTCGCCAAAGGTCGTCCCAATCTCCAGATGTCCGTCTGTGTATCCCGAGTCCTCCCTCACTCCCGGGGAGGGGGAATCGTGCAGGTTCGCGGCTTGCCCATGTCTGGCATGGTGATGCTAACCGCTGTGAGTGGGCGCCGGTTGGCACAATCGGTACCCAGCATGCCCGCTTCGGCTTTAACCCTCGGTGTCACGGCTCGGCGGGTATTGATACGGGTGTAATTTGACGATGCCGCGCGGTCAGATGGAGAGGCCTCCTTAATCCTCGGCTTGGCACGCCACATCCGGCCTGAGCTCAGCTCCCTCCCCTGCGAGTGTGGACCGGCACAGCCCTGTTGCCAGGACAACCCACTCAGGAGCATGTGGGCGTTCTCCCTAATCGCATATCGGATCGGGGTGGCGTCTCTTCTGGAACCGGTCCCCAGAACCCTGTCCCAGAACCCCACCGCGGGCGGGAGGTTAAGATGAGGCCAGACACCATGCACATTTCCCGCTGAGGATTCTACGCGGTGCCATGAGACCGACTCCTCACCTGTCCCCTTGTGGGCGTCTGCTTGCTCATTCTGCCATCTTATTGGACAGGCCTGCTCTACATGCAACCTCATACTGTACATTTATCATCACGCATCGTCAGAAGGCACCCTAAAACAGGTGGATTTCAAAGTTAATCAAAATTATAATTATTTTGTACGAAAGGTCAGCAAACTAACTAATTACGACGTAAGTGTCACTTTGTAGTTTTTTTTAAAGCTTAAGTTAATTAATTAGGTTTATTTCTGGGTGAAACAGGATGTACTGTAGGTCTGTGTATATTCAGTGAGCGGCATCTGTAGACAGCCGGACGATCCTGGTGAAATGGGGGACGGGGTGGTTCACCTTTAGAAGGTTTGACGTTGTGTGTACATGTGAAAAATGCAGAGTTGTGTGGTTTTTAAGAAAGGCAGAGGTATCTGCCATTGTATCTGCTGTTTTGGACACAGCAGTTCGAAAGTGGTGAGAGTGGTGGTAATGTTATTCAGATATATAGAACTGGACATAATGCAGAGGTGGATAATTCAGGTCCAGAGAGTCAAAATCCAGACCAAGATTTTGTTTCAACCACCCAGTTGAGTACGCTGTGTCTCCAACTCTTTATACTCAACTGGTTGGTACTTTCTGGATCTGAATTATTCACCCCTGGCAAATAGTCACCAGATGCATCATATCAGTTACCCAAGAAGGTAAATGCATTATTTTCTTAGCGTCTGTGCTCTGTCCAGACATTGTGTTTGACGAAGTGCCTCGTTTCCAAGGTGAAAGCAGTGCTACAGAGAATTTCCCCTGTGTTCACCTTCACGTATTGAAATCTTCCTCAAAGGAGCAGCATGGCCCATTGAGTAATCTCCTCTGCGAAAACGGCCTCTCCTGCAGCCTCGTTTAGTTCATCGTGTCTGATTCAGTCTCCTACAAAGAGCATCCCACCAGATGCGGTTACGGCACTTTGACCACAGGGTCACAAATGTGGCAAGGACTCAGGGGAGTTTTTTACTTGCCAGTCGCATACCATGTAAACACTGTACCTCGATTCGCTCTGTGACCTATGGCCCTTGCATTCTTGTTGCCTCCAAACACTCTAAATCTGAAGCACCGTCCTCCTCCGTTGCTTTTTTCTTCATTTTTTTTTCCCTTTAAATTCAAAATCTGCTCTCCTACTTTCTGTCCAAACGCCCGCCATCTGTGTACGGATCACCAAGTGGAACAGACAAACAACGGTGCGGAGATAAACATTGCATGGCGAGCGTGGGGGAGCTCCACAAGTCTACAGATGTTTGCCCCGTGAAAACCACCCTGAAGTCACATGACCAGCCTTCCTGTGAAGGCCCTGCCCACAATGTGTCATTCTTCAGAAACTCCCCGCTCCACTCAGGGACTTGAAATTCTTTGAAATCTACAGTTAGGAGGATTAAGTTATTGAAAATTTATTCTTCTAAACAGCATCCCGAAATTACCAAAGTATACTCAGTGCTCGGTACACCTATGCAGTACTCAGCAGGACCCCTTTCTCTCCAAAACCACTTCAGCATTCAGAGAAGCCTTTCTACATACCACTATTGTACTGAGCTGTTATGTTTGCACTTGTGGCCTTTCCTGTTAGCTTCACCGAGCCGTTCTCTGACCTCTCACTAGTGTTTTTAGCAACAGAACTGGATTCCTTTTGTTTATTACACCGTTCTTTGTGAACTCTAGGCACTGTAGTGTGTGAAAAGCCCAGGAAGGTGGCTGCTTCTGAGATGGCGGAAGCACCACGCGTGGCATCAACTGTCAAACGCCATGGCCGTTCCGGCGCTTAGCCATACTGCAGCTGAACCTCATCACACTCTTTACGCTGTCTTCATGCTGTATGTACTCATATGCAGTCACATGATTTGCTTTTTGAAGGAGCGGGTCAGAGCTGGTCAGCAATGGATGTAGCTTAATTAGCCAATTCCACCAATTACAAGACAGGTTTCAGCATCTGTTTTGTCCATATAGCGTATATGTGTAATATATGTACTTTTCCTTTTACTCATGTATTTCTTATGTTGCAGAAATGCTTCTGTACGATATTTCAAAAAAATAGAGATGTAGCTGTGAAACGTGTCGCCTGCATGTGGGAAAACGTTTCGCCGCATCTTCTGACCGCAGGGATAACAACACATTCTCCTTCAAATGCAGTAATAAGGCCAAAGACAAAATTCAGATTTTCTCAAGTCAATAAAAATATTTAGCATAATCTTTGCAAACATGTCGCCTGGAAGGCGGCTCGCTCAATATCAACATCTTATGAAGACCAATTAATCATATCCCTTTGCGTAACTTGTAGCTCGCACTATGAGTCATACACTGGGATTGCCAGGAGCACCGAGGTATGGATCCAAATCTGTGGCTCCCAAATTCCTTAGATATAATTGCTGCCTTATGTGACCCAGTTTAGTGTTGAAATCTGTGAGCAGATACAGCTTAAGAGTTAGATACGACTTGCCAGTGTGGACCTGACAAAGAGAAGGCGTCTTGAACTGACGCGGGATCAGTGTTGGAGACGTAGTGGACGGAATTATCCTGAGATGGGCTGGCCCTTTGTTGCTCTTTATAAATTTCCCATTTATAGAAATTCAGCCAATGGGTCAGATGTATTTCTGAAAAACAGGAATGTGGGGAAGTTGAGTGACTATTCTATGTCGTGAACACCGTCTGCTTATATAAAATATAAACAGAAATCCAGCCTCTTAACTTCAAACCACAGGTGCATGTTGCCCTTCCCCAAACTCCTTTTACGTTTCCATGTGTTTCTCCCATGGACTGAACCCAGAACAGGTGTTTTGGATTTTTTGTGCACTGACCCTGAATGAAGTCCCATTTCCTCTCTGCCGTTTCCTTGTCACGTAATTCGACACCCCAACTGGTCTTTACCATGTCACCCACAAAACTGGCCACCTCATCACGGGCGTGCCGGAAGTCTTTCATTTCATCACTAAACCAAATTTCAGTGAGCTAGTCAGTGGCTGTGGCTTTTGGACAGTGGAACAGATGTTAGATGATTATAGTATTATGCTTAATTTCCCTTTGGAACTCGATTCTGATCCACAGAAACTCTGTGTGCATTCCTGAAAAGTCCCTTTTAAAACAATGTAGTCTCTGGCTTGAACAACTGCCACCGTTTTCAGCAAAGTTCACATGTAGGTTAATTGACAAGGTAATAGCAGTGGTTGTTTTTATTAATTTCTTGCTCGTTAAAACAGATTAGTTCCCCTCAACTTATGTATTTTAGAATTCATTATCGGTTTGTGTGGATAAGTTAGTAAAATCATAATAATGTGCTCAGAACAATTAATCGACAATGGATTTATAGATTATAGGAGTCTGGGAGTATTACAATGCAGACTGCACACTGATTCTTCCTGAACTATCACCTTTGGGTCAGTGATTATTCAGAGACGACCCATGTAGTCTGCCTATCGGCTACAGTGTGGTTTTTGTGTAATGCATGTTAACTTATTATCAGGTGTGGTGTGGGACAGAGGATGGAGCAAAGCAAAGGATCGATGTCTGGAGATGAAACTTGCTGTGAGTGAAAATTCACAGTAGATGATGTGCATAGATGTGTTAAAAACAAATCTGGATCAGAGAGACCCACTTATTTTGGGTAGGGAAGGATAGGCAGTGGGGTTGTTCGTTTTTTATTTCAAAATTTATATTGCTGATTCATTTTATTGGAATAACATTGTATCTCATGATTGTTCATATTCAAAACGCATGCATTATTCATAATGAATAATTGCTGTTTGAATGTGATAGCCTTAGAATCAAACAATAACTAATTACCTATTCATGTGCACAGCAGATGTGTCGATGCACCTTTTGAATTCTGACTAGGTTGTATTCTAGCCTTTTGTTCAGTAATTGTCATTGTGAAACTGGGCTTTAATTTCCATTCGCGGTGGGAAAGCGGGGGGGAGGGGGGGCAGCATAGATGATTGTGACTATTGACTGTGTCGCCTTGAGAATTGCATCCAAAGGAAAAAAAGTTTTTGCGTAACACATTACTCAGCAGATATATGCAGCTTAACACATGTGCATGTTTAATTAAAGTGTTTTTCATCCTTTGGCAGGGGGGTTAGGTGCAAATTGCAAATAAAAACTTTTTATTAATCCAAGTAATGGCAAGCTGACTATTCACAGTAATTTGAGACATTACTGCAGGCTTGGGCAATTATTTTTTTTGGGGGGGGCGGGGAATCTAAGCTTTACCATGTCAGTGGGTGCCTTTTTTAATGACTAATTTCATATCCCAAGAAAGTTACAATAGAAGATTTATTTGTTTTTTGACAAGGCTCATTTTTGGGTGCTGGTGTGGAAGTAGCAGTTGTACTTAGAATCTGCATGGGACCTGAGCATAAAAGTACACCGGTTTGTTATTTTTATGATTGTCCTGATCATGCTGGCCTGTTGGAATAGCTCCAGCTTGTGGGCCCAGCTTTTGCCCAGGTCTGCATTACAGTATATGAAATGGCTTAGTTAAACCAGCCACCAGGGGGCAGTTGACTGTTAAGTACCATTGGGAGACAGACCCTGCCTTAAGAATACTGCTTCCCTGCAATTGTTGCTGAACCCAGCAAAGTTAATCAGTTATAATTATTAGTAAGTGTTTTTTGTGGGGTCTGTCCTGTGCTGGTTTATCTTTTATGAAATTGGTAATCACACCCTTGCTTACATAGATACTTAGCATTTTAAGATCATCATTGTACACTCTACCCTGTTTCAGTTGTTAGGGAGTGTCTTAAGACGGCCATAAATCTCCATCTTGAATGTCACCTTTGCATATAATCCCATGCAGCCTTTTCTGCCCAATAGTCACTTAAAAATAAAAGATACACTCAAATGTTGCACACTGGAGCCACATAACAGATCCCCAGTCGATGAATGAGTCAGACAACAGACTATTTACATTGTGGACGCTCAGTCCAAGATATGTTTGTTCTGTGTAGGTACAGCCTGGACAGGGTGCCAATTTGATCGATGTGGGATTCTCAGAGTCGGAAAGGAAAACACAGGAAGGAGAGGAAGACGCGAAAGCGGCCTGGGCTCCTGGGCAATAGCAGTTACCGGGAGCAGGAGATGAAAAATCGTCTCACCTTGAAGCTGCAGCCATTGTGAACTCGCCGCTAATCAGCTTCTGTCATATGAAATGATGCGAATTTATCACTCGCTTCTGTTGTCGCTTCATACCTGTGAAGTTTCCTTCAGAATTTGTTTCTTTGTTATATTTTTTTGCGCCCGGCTTTGTCGGATAAAGGGCAGTTCGGTGACAATCTGTCCTGACAGTTAGATGGACAATGTGCCGCATTCTGTACCCAGTGATGTTCTGCTGGGATTGTTCCCAGTGACATTCCCAGATACATTAGACTTCCTTCAGCTCTCATCCAGACTGAGAGTACAGCTGAGCATCTTAATAAACACACAGGCAAACCACCAATCAGCGATACAATTATGTAAAGCAGCACATTACTTAAGCAGTTTACGCCTAGCATACAATTAGGTTATATTTTTAATTAAAGTTCATCATACTCTATGGTACTGGGACTGGGAGTTCAAAAAGCCCCACAAATGTCTGATCTCTCTTACTGGTGGGACAGTGGTACCAGTTTGGCTGAAATCAGTCGTAGGGCCGTGACGTGTTTGTTTTCATGCATGATGTCAGCCTAGACTGCCTCATGCAAAGCATGACTGCTATCCGTCTCGGTCCCACGCAGCGTCATCTGCTTCTTCCTGAAGGATGTTCTCTGCCTCAGTCCCTGTCTCTCCGGCATTAGTCACCGCGGCAACAGCGACAGTGGGATCCGGCCAGCGCTAACTGCTACAGCCCATCTACATCATCATGCAAATGTTTCCCTTCTTTTCACACATCAGATGCTAATTAGCAAATATCTAATTAGTGTTAGAAGATTAATCACTCTTGGGACGAGGGTTTGTTTGGCGAGACGGCGCGGTGTGACAGAGACGCAGGGAGCCGCGCCACGCAAAGACACGAGCAGCGGCAGGGAGCTAACGGGAGACGGCTAGGGCTGCCAGCGCCCCTGGTGGCGTTTGCTACTGCGACGAGCGGAAAGATTTCGGCAGGGACCGCAGCACTCTGACTTGGACCGGGAAGAGCTAGCCGGAGCGCAACTTCCGCCACTCCTCGCTCGTCGCATGCGAACGACCCAGATATCAGGCCCAATATTGCCACACATGTGATTACAGATGCGCCAGGCGCGTCAAGTCTAGGATGATGCGGCCTGCGCCCTTGTCTAATTACACGCACATTGAAAACATGGGGGTTGGCATAGTTATACAAGTTTAATTACCGATATTCGCAACATTAAATTTCATAAGTGCACTTGCCAAAGGTGAATCCTGATACCCTTTAAATGACAGACGTTTACTGCTGTCTGGAGAATGCACACTGTATGACTATCTCGTATAAGCCAGGTAGGCACTTTCATTTTTAGCCTCAAGGTTTTTGAACTTCGTCCGCCCTGCTTTAATAATAGAAAAAAAAATGGGGGAAAAAAAAATTATATATATATATATATATATATATGGGTGT
>JAODKF010000053.1:6110394-6131923 GCA_026779585.1 Mormyrus proboscirostris | reverse complement strand
GCCTCTTTAATTCAGCCTCCGCCAGGCCCCCTTTCCCCCCCCCCTCCTTTCTCCCCCCCCCTGCCCGTTTGCACCGGCCGTCGCTCACTCTCCCGTCCGTGCCGAACCGCCGCGGTCCAGCAGCGGGCAGGGAGCCGGTGTGCAGCTGGCAGCCAGGCTGCGTTAAGGATGCGTTTCCACGGTGTTGTCATCGGCGACGGCACGCCGTGCTCCTTGGCTCTGAGTAGAGCATCAAAGTTACTGAAGGCAGGAGGATAGCGGCGAGGTGTACCTGTTATCGCAGTGACGCTGCCCGTTCATCTCGACTGACAGCGAACGACCGGCTCGAAGCTGCGAGATGCTATTTCATTTCCGTTCACCTGTGCTTTCCTGCGTCCGTGGCTCGCGTCCCGTGTCCTGCGCTCGATCACTTTCTCGTTACTTTGCGTGAACGCCACGCATGTGAACGGAGACGCCATGGCTTTCTTAAGATTGCTTGAAGGTGTTTATTGCATAGCAGAATGCGCGTTTTCAGTTTTATTTTAGCGCTTGGATTAAAAAAGACGATATTCTTATATTCTCCGAAAAAAAAAGGTCAGAATTACATGCTTTGCTATTAATGAGCCGAAGGGTGTGTGTAATGTGTTGTGTATTTTCCACAGAGTAACTCCTTTTAATCAGAATGCATGCTACAGTTATAAATGATGGTGTTTGAGATGTATATTATTAATTTTATAGTTGGTGTATAGCAAAATGCCTCTATATCCATATTAGTTTCTGTATTCGTTCGGCTGAGTCCTCGTGCTGCATCCCTGTCAGGTCATTATACTCCGGAGCGGGATCTGCACGCCTTACATCCCAAAGTTTCCCTCTCTCCTGTTTTAATTGGCACTGGTGCCGAGCGGCTGAGATCCCGCGCTCCGTCCCCCCCCCCCCACACACACACACACACACTTCTGCCCTCATCCTGTCGGGGGGGGGGAAGCATCTGTGTTGGCTGAATGTGGAGCCTGAGAGCAGCACTCGCCCAGGAATGGCCACAGAGCACTGCAGCGGCGGCAGATGGGAGTGGGGCGGTGGGCCCCCGCCGGAGTGGGCTTGGGGATGGGCCACAGCACTGTCTCCTCCCGGGGGGGGGGGGGGCGGTCTGTCCCATATGCCGCAGTCACGGGACCCCATTTCGACCTTAGGAACTGTGCGGGAGAGTCAGGAGAAAAGCCAGAGGTTTCCAGGTTTTCAGCTGGTGCTCCTAGAGGAAAGATGTTAACCACACCTTAACTAGTCTCGTACTCACAAATGAAGCAGTCAGGGGCGCCCGGCCATGCGAAAGTCACTGGACTTTAAGGGGATGAAACGATCGCTTTGTAGAGGGTGGGACGGCTGTTCCTGTGTCCCACGGCAAACGTCAAAGTTTGTGAATGTCAAAGTATGAGCCTCCGACCCCCCCAAATTGCTGGCCCGGCCTGCACCTGTCAGCCCCCGCCAGTCCAGAGAATCCATCCGATATTTTTGTGATGTGAAAAGCAGAGCCGGAATGCAGCGCCTTTATTTCCTCAGGATGGCAGCGATTTTGAGAGACACGCACAGCAAGGCAGGCGTACACGCAAACACACACGCACACACACACGCAAACACGCACACACACACGCAAACACACATGCACACACATGCAAACACACATGCACACACATGCAAACACACGCACACACACACGCAAACACACATGCAGACACATGCAAACACACATGCACACACATGCAAACACACGCACACACACGCAAACACACACACGCAAACACACATGTACAGACACACACGCACACACGCTTGCAGGAGAAGTCTTGGCCGCTGGTGAGTCATGCCTGTGGCTCACCATGAGGCAATAGGTGTTGTTGTCTCTGTTAAGGGGGGCAGTGTATGTGATGTGTGTGTGTGTGTGGGGGAGGGTACTGGGTACTGGGCCCCGCCTCCTGGTCTTAGAGATGAATGTGTGCTTTAACAGGTGTCATGGTCAGGGTGGGCCGAGCCGGGTCAGCGCCGTTCGTGCGCTTTGGGTGGGGGTGGGGTGTGTCTTCATCGTCTTGGGAGGCGGCGTCTGAAAACATACCCGCTCGTCCTGTGTGCGAGCGATGGCCTCACTGGGGCCTTGGAGAACAAACGGGAAACTTAAGGATGTGGAGGGGGGGGAGCGCATGCCCAGTTACCCTGCTCACACCCAGCTACGGCTTGCTGCCCCCGGTCGTGCGGCGTGACACCCCCGTGTTGCCGGGAGCCCGAGCTGCGGTGTACAGCAGCGTAAGCATGAGCTGCTCGCACGCTCCTGTTTCCTCCAGTCAGCTGAGCCTCTCGGGTGACAGTGCTGTCCAATTACAGTCACTCATGCATCCTTTTTTTAGACTGGGGGGGTTCAGCAGGTTCCATTAACCCTGCAGCCAAGGGCCACTCTCAGAAACCTAATTAGAAAAGAAGAGAATTAAAGAACACAAGGAATTCCATTATTGTTTTAAATGGGCGACAATTTATAATTTGCAGGTTCCGACTTACTGTGTTCTTTTTCCCTTCTTGGCACCATCTTGTCATACTGTAAGTGGGGGGGAGAGGAGCGGGTGTGTGGCATGTGGAGAAGCCCCCATTAAGCGGGGATAGGGGAGAGGCAAGCGCACGCACACGCGCATGCATACATGTGCATGCACACACAGGCATGCACACATGCACAACCTCACATGCACATATGTATGCACACACATGCGTGCACATGCGCATGCACACACACATATGCGCGCACATACGCATGCAACGGCAGCCTGTCAGTTAGCGGGTTCACCAGAAACAACCCTCCTGTATAGGAGGGAGAGGGGATTTTATTGACCTGTGTACGCTGTGTTCAGCAGAGCTGACTGGGTGGGTGTTCTGTCAGGGCCTTCCACCCCTCCCCCCCATTCACCCCTCTCTCCATATCCTGGGGAGATGGGGGCCTCTAGTGAGGAATGGGCAACGATCTGATGGGTCAGAACCCGCATCATCCATGTGCTAAGCAACGAACGTCAGTGGGTGGCTACTGACATTTTTACTGGTTAATTAAGATTTAAGCCATTTTCCTCACATTCGATTCTTTAAATGGTCCCAAATATGCAAAATTTTATTAAGAATTGCAGTCGTCTGGAGCTGAGGGTTACTATCAGTGCAGGGGTGATAGATTTTAAGATTAGCGGGTGTGAACTGAGTGAACAGATGTAGATGTGTGAATCTGTCCGTCCCTAAATTGGCTCGCCTCGCCTCGCCTTGCTGTAATGACATCCTCCATAGCTACAGCGTGTCCCTGCTTGTTGCCTCGGGCACTAGCCCCCTCTGATGGACGTTGGTGGTACTGACCTCACAGGCACCAGCGTGAACATGCCGGGCTTACACAGCCAATATTTCATTTATTTGTATTGTGTCACATAGCAACAAGTCGCAACAAATTTGAAGACCGTTGAGTTAATCTTTAAAAATTCGGGAAACATTAAACCGCATCAGAAAGCATTAGTTATTACAATTAGTTTGTTATTAAGGTTTATTATCAAGGTTTTTTATACTCATGTATATAGTAAAGTGTAATTCTCATGTGTTTCCTTCGAACTGCAGTGTCAGATGAATATAAAACAAAAAGATTAGAATATTAATGGACAAAATCATACCGAAATTTCCATTTGTCTGCGATGGCGGTATGTCTGTGTGTGATTCCGTAATTGTGAGCCAAAACAGTTCATAGTCAAAAAACACTGAGGAAAAAGAGTGTGTTTGGGGGGGGGGGGCCACAAAGCAGCCAGATAATGAAATCATTACATCACCAGATGTGTTACTTCACAGTCTGAGCGAGATCGACTTCCAATTAAAAAAGATATAAAGACTGGGGAAAAAAACAGTCAATTACACTTTTAATTGTAAGGAAAGATAATAGTCATAAGCATATCACATTTTTCCTTGGGAGAGGAGAGAGACAGCAATCACTGAGGGAGCAGTTCATTTCCTCATACAGAACTGCTCTCGCCTTCAAGGTAAAACCCAATTGAAGTCCTTTCATCTGCTTCTTTCTAAGAGATACCATTTCACTGTGCAGAACGCCCATTCATAAGGCCGTCATTCTGTTTACGATGTTCAGCTGTAGGGCAGCTAATATCGCACCGTCTTCTTCCTTAATTTTCTGCTTCTATTAACGTGGACGTATTCCGATGCATATCTTAGCTTATAAATAACATATAAGCAATTCATGAATGGTGACCATTCATAAAGCTTGTTTATTGCGACTGATCTATTTGTTGACTTGTTTGCTTATTCTCTGATGTCGTTAATGTTTTTTTTTTTTTTTAAGTTGCGGGCTGTGCCTAGTGACTCGTCGACCAATCTGACAGCTGTAATCATATTTTCAGGTTTCCTCGGCAGCGGAGCAGCGCATATTCAAGCTGCTCAGAATGAAACGATCAGTTGATCAAAGTAATAATAAAATAGTCGCGCATGTGTGCATCAGCGGGGACGTAGCTAAGTTTAATTGAACAGAAAAGCGAGATTCGCAGCAGGTGACGCCGCCACTAGGTTGATTAAACACAATCCGTTTATGAGGCCGGGCCGCAGCTGTTTGTGAGGTCGGCATGGTGACGAGAGGAGGCGGGTGGGTACCAAACAGCAGAGGAGTGTTACCGCGATCCCTCCTCTCATTGAAGGCGGCCAGTTGTAATTAGGAGGCTTCAGTGTCAGTAGAAACTACACTATCTCTGAAGCACAATCCAAGACGCTTCTATTTTTTTTTTCCATTTGTATGAATTCTTCCCTAATTGTGGTTTATAGTTCTGCAGCATCATTTTGCCCTCGGATCTTGCATGTTCAGAGATAGAACGTCACAGATGGCAGCAATGTTTCGGAGAAAACGTTTTATTCTCAGATTTTCCCAAGAAGGGAAAAAATCCAGATAACAGTCGATGTAAATCAGATCTTTATTAGTCAATTGATCCAGTGGGAGAATGAGGAAGGACATTTAATCAAACGCTGTTCTTTCCCTGGAATTAACTGATTAAAAGGTATTTATTTGACGGGTTTAAGCTTCTTTCGGTGATGGATAGTGTTTCTTTTGGTAAATGGGGATCTATGTTTGCTGTGATTTGAGGTTCCGCTGTGCTCCCCACACTCGATGCCGTACCACCCGTCGTCCTGCTAAATGGGTATCCATCTCAGGCAGGCAGCGGCGAGCCGCACGGAGCTCAGCGAGCGCAGCGTTCGGTCGCTGCCTTTGCCGCTGCTCTTTGACCGAAAGACGTCGACTTCGAAATTGCCGCTGTGTTTGCCGTTGGAAGTATGGGGCCTGGCTTCCGAGAAGTTACGCAGGCAGAAGTTTGAAATACGCAGCTTGTATCCCAAAAGCTTGCAAGTCTCTATTCCCACCTGCCGTCGTGAATTTTCTCGTGAATATGAATTGTGACACTAGAGTAAATTACTCACTGACACCTGTTACCCTGGGAAATATGCTCCATTGGCTGTTGCTGCCTATGCAGGAGGCATGAGGTCGAGGAGCTGATGTGAGATTGTCGTGTTTTGCTCAGACAGATATATATATATATAATATATATATATATATATGGGAGGGGCATGTGGCACGGATGGCTTTTTCATTACTCTGCTGTTCTGTGTACAAGGTACAGTTTGTAAAGTGCCATCAGGGACCTTTCCTGTTCTGTTATTTTTGGCATGTTCTTTTTAAGCCAGTCCTTCTGACTCATCATGTGAGACGTGGTGTGGTGGAACTCGTCGGCTTAACCAGCGAGCGGGAGACACGCCACGCTTCGCTTGGGGGGTCGTGCCGTCCCCCCCCCCTCCCCGTTCTGGCTGCGCGACCTCATGTGCTGTTTATCCTTCTCTGGTGAACCCTTTCCCTCGTGGTCTCCCTCACCCCACCGGCATGGGGCACGGGGGGGGGGCGTCGAGCCGAAAAGCACGCCAGGCAGGCCGTTATGCTCACCCTGTAGGGGGCGCCCCTGCCCCAAAGGCACCGGCACGTCGTGAAGCTAAGCAGACAAGGCTTTCTGGGCACCCTCCCTGCAAGCGGGCGTGCCTGCGTGTGCATGACATCCAGCTATACGATTTCTTTTTTGCACCGCAGTCACCCTGCTAGCGGTGGAATGAATGAAGGCGAGAGGCCGTCATCCCTCAGCCTCTGAGCCGGGGCTTTTCTGAGCGATTAAACTGGAAATGGGCTGTATATTATGAAAATGAGTAGTTACTCTGTGAGCGTCTTCGTGCACTGGCCCGTGTGCCTGCCAATACGTCACTGTGCATGCAGATTAATCGGGTGTGCAGTGCCTGTGATGAGCTGGCGCTGTGGGGAACGGCTCCTGGGTCACACCGGAGTGGACCGGCTGGCCGCTCTGCCGTGTCACAGGCGTGATTTCCCTCCGTGGCCCCCCCCCCCAGGTCCTCCATCTCCTCTGCCCCCGACGCGCCTCACACTCCCACTCTCCATGCCTCTTCCTGTCGGTGGCGTGTTGAGCAATAATGCAGCCTAACACAGGAACAGGTGAGAAAACAGGTGAGAATTACATCCTGCTGGGAATTCAGGCTAGGTTGGGAGTCTGCACACACATCCCCCCCGTTAGTCAAGCTGAGTTCTTCAGGTTTTTTTTACATTTTCACCTCAGCCAATCGCAGTCTAGATTTTCTTGAAGTGATCCGGCATCAGGTGCTGTACTTAGCGTCACAAAGTTTAACGATTTAATTTCCCGCAGATCCCCTTACTTCACCTACTGTTGTACCTCTGAGGTGTCATTCAGTCTCCTGCGTCTGTTTTTGCATCGGCGCAATTAGGAAAGCATGAAAGCACAGTTACGCATCTGATGCGTCTCCTGGATGATGCCCAGGTGCCTGGTCACATGATACCCCGTAAGGGTTCCTGGAGATGCAGAATTACAAAAGGGGAAGGTATGTGGGCTAGATTTAGGTATAAGGAGCTGAGAAGGTCAGGGATATGCCCATGTCCAGAAGGGTTTGGGTTCAAATCCCACAGTTAGCATAGTAATCATAACATCGCCGTTGGCCACTTGATCATGCCCCTTAACGGCAGCTGTTCTGGGGATGCTCTCTGACCCCAAGACCAGCATGTCGCTTTGGACAAAAGCTCATGCTAAATATGCAAATGTAAAGTAATGGGGGGTAAGCAGAGGGCAGCTGCACGCCTGTGACCCTTTATCCACGCACGACACGCAAGCCCTGTCCATCACCGCGGCGGCGTTTCTGTGAGCCAGGCCTCTGCCACACGCGCGCCCATGTGATCTCGCTAAAGCGGGGTGGCACTCGCCCCAGCCCAGAAGATTCTGCGTCTTCATTTACTTTTTGTGCCGGCGTAACAGATGGTGTTGGGGGGTTTAATTTTATTAGACAGGGTGGCCGTTTGCCCTTTTTTTACCAGCCATGCAGAGGCAGCGATGTTTGTTTTTTTGTATTTCATTCTCGCTCTTTTTAGTGTTACGGAGGTCAGAGTATCTTAAATTTAAATTTAAAAGCTATATTAACACATAGAACCATCAAAATCCAATCTTTGCTGTTTCGCGTGGATGTCTTGTTCAGCTACTGATGTATATTTTATTAGCCAGTTCAGCTAGTTACATCGCGGGTGCAACAGAAGATCCCCGTTTGGGCCATTTGGGGAGACGACCCAGCCTTTGTCCCACTTTCACCATGTCTGTCCTTCCGCGTCTTCGTGGTGAACGGGGCTCCTGTGCTCCTCTGACGTCTCATTGGCCAGCGTAGACGGCACTTAAAAATAGTCAGTCACCCCCGGGGTGTGTGGGAGTGACAGGTAGAGGATGCGCGCCGGCCGGGAGGAGGGGTGCTTGGACTCTCAGCGAGGAGCAGGAGGAGGGGCGTGTCGTGGCGGGGCTGACCTTTATAAGGGACTACCCCTTCAGAGATGTTATGATACCAATCTGCGGGGCTCTCCTGCTATCACTCATCTTCGCAGCTCTGTTATTACCGTCATATGTGATTCGATAGCAGCCGGTTAGCGCACAGTGATACACTCTCCGTTCAACAGCTTGCACCAATTGCGAGTGTGTGTGTGTTATGCTCGCATTACATTATGGGGACCAGTCCCCCACAATGTGATTAACAACCCGATATTTTGATGTTGTGGGCATCATTTTTCAAGTTGAATCCAATCAAAAAACTAAAAATGCCAAAATTCTCATTGTTAGTTTGGTTACTTGGTTGCTGTGTTATATGTCTACTAAGGTATCAGTATGAGAACATTTATTTTTTATTTTCATCTGTGCTCTATGTTCTTCCTATGTACAAGAATTTCCCCCTGGGATCAACAAGAAACAGGCAGAGAGACAGGCAGGAAGAAAGGCATGCAGACAGACAGAAAGACAGGCTGACATGCAGAGAGACAGGCATGAAGACCGGCAGACAGACAGAAAGACAGGCAGACAGAAAAAGAATGAGAGGCAGGCAGGCAGAGCCAAGGAGTGAGCTGTGCGAGGGTGGGAGGTCGGGGGGGGTCATTTCTCAGCTGCAATTAGCCACAGTTCCAGCGGCCGAGGTATCCCCAGGTGGCGCTGCAGAGCCCATATCACCCAGGAGCTCGGCGCTGTGCTGGAAACAGCGACCAAACCAGACCAGGCCACCAGCAAAATGACCAGACAGGCTGGTATGTGGTTAGAAGGAGCTGTAACACACACACACACACACACACACACACACACACACAGGCACACAGACACACACACACACACACACAGACAGACACACACACAGACATGGGGGAAAGAATGAACCCTTAACGAGCGTGTGCATCTGCACCCAGCCGCCGAGGAGGGCGTCCCAGTACCAAGCGCTTTCTTTATAGCGACACGGGTGCGAGGATTAGAGGTTTAGCAGGTAATCCTGCCAGCAGATTCCCCTCCCTGGGATGGAAGACAGGATGGAAAGATGAAAAAACAGGCAGGCTTTAAAATATACTTAAAAATGTCTCATATGCGGGCTGTTTTCTGAGATTATGAGTCTACTCTCACACACACACACACACTTACACTCAGAAAAACACACACTCGTTCACACACACACACACACACACACACACACTGCTAGGAAACACTCACCTGACCATCCTCTCTGATCACCACGGTTGTGTTCTCCTATATATTAATTTCCTTCTGCTCTAGTGGGCACGGAGACCTGTCCCTCGTGTCAACACCAGATGTTCAGGTTGTGGAACTGTCTCTGTTCGGGGAATGCCAGGCCCGAATGTGGGGCCGCTCATGTGTCTGAAGCGGGTTGGGCCCCCGCTCTGATAATCTCTGAGTGATATACCCCCCCCACCCCCCAGCCCCACTATCTGCAGGACGCCATTGCTGTTGTAAAAGCCATCGTCCCGAATTTCTCATCAGGATGCTCCGTCGTTCCAAATCCCCGTTTCCCGGAGCGTCTGGAGGTCACCCCGGTGAACAGAGCAGACCGAGTGTTTTTTTTTTTTTTTACGGACTAATTACGACTGACCTTTGGCCCCTGTGCCAGGATGGAGCTAGGCAGCACGGAGCACCGGCTTCTTGGGCATAATCCACCACGGTCACATGGGGTGTGTAAAAAAGGATTAGGGGCAATTTGTGTGTGTGTGCATGTGTTTTTTTTTGAGAAAGACCCGGTTGCTGGCCCTGTTCCTCTGTATGGCGCTGGCACCCCGCTGGCGCCAGGATAGACTCGATCCAGCACCCCCCCCCGGGCAGCGAACGGGCTCACAGGCTGGGCCATTCTCTCCTTTCCCCCTCCCGATTGTTCGGACGAGCGGTTAGCCCTAATCCACCAGGACTGGCTAATACAATAACAAGCAATATTTGATATGCTGCTGTAGAAACTTCTTATCCCAGTCTGATCATGGCTTAACGCTGTCCTGCCAGCTGGGTGCTGCCGGCGCCGCGGGAAGGCGGTCTGCTTGCCTGGAGCCCCCTCCCCGATCACTTTGCCTGTTTAGCAGGATCTGCTCCACGTCACATGGATCCAACAGGGGGCGCTATCGATCCTCAGTGGCTCTAATTACATGCGCAGGGCTGGACGTCACGCTGTGTCTGGCGGGGGATCATAGGCAGGCGCGGCCCAGTGCCGTGGGGGCGGAGTGGGGGTGGCATTAATTACCCCTGTTCTGCACAGGTGTGACAGGATGCGGGCTGATGCCAGGGCTCGGGGGGGGATGGAAACAGGAAGTAGAAGCCCGGGTTCTGCATTAGAGTAATACGTCTATGCCTGCGTACAGTATACAGGATGGGGGCGCTCTCGCACCTGAGGCGAACGTCCAGGAATTCAAATCTCGGGCACCTTCTCGCTCCGCGGTGTCTGCAGAACCAGGTATGAAATACCAGGCACAGGCAAATTAGCCAGATAAACAATCAGTTCTGCTACAAGCTACACCCCTAATGCAATATACAGGAAGACAAAGGGGTGCATTACTCCCAATTAAAGCACTTTACCTGCACAATGCACAGTGCGATACAGCATGTTAATTACCTGTGAATTTGGAGGTAATCTGGAAACAGCTGGCGAAAAAAATCAGCAACGCCGAGCCAGGAACTATTTAACACGTGTGAAAAATCCAGAGTAAATACAATCGCAGATTTTGACGTGCGGTTCCGAGGTGTTCAGCAGTCATTTCTGCAGGCACTTCCAGCGCCAGAAGCCTGTGGAGGTGTGGGGTGTAGCTGTAACCTGGAGGTGTAGCGTCTGTAGGTGTAGGTGCCGCTTTATTACATGGCAATGAGAAAATGGCCACGCGCTCACAGCTGAGCATTAACCTGCGATTTGCTGAATGCCGCACGTCGGGGACGCTTACACAGCAGGAGACGGAGACGAGGCTGGGCGCAGCGACAGAAATGTCCCGCAGGGCGGAGCCTACCGTCCGCAGCCAGCAAGGGGGGGCCGAGGAGACGACGGCAGGAAGCCTACAAGCTTCCTTGAGTGCGAGGTCTGCGCTCACAGGTGTCCTGCCAGAAGGGTCCACGGCTTCTCAGTTTGGAGCTCTGGGCATCTCCAAGACACCTGTGTCATCGTTACACAGTGGGTGGGGGGGGGGGATATCAGCCATTCTGTCAGATAAAAAAAGCCCCCTTTTATTTAACAGCTATTTAATTTATCCAAAGCAACATAAATTTTTGAGAAAATATGGTTGGGGTTATGCGGCCCCCCCCAGTGGTGACATCACTATACTGACCGCAGGATTTGAGCCAGCGACTTTATGATCGATCACAGGCGTGCTGTCATAACCCAATGAGCCACACACCACGCTCTGCTTTCAAAGGCGTTCCCACCTTCCCCACAAAAGTTGTCCTGTCAGGTGGCAACATGCAGTACTTACCAGATCACCACCCCACCCCACCCCCCCGCCCCGCCTTACATGGCCTGATTCACGACTCTGTCGATATAAAGGAAGCTGAGTGTTCATTCATCATCGTAATTGTACGCATGTTAGCAGGGCAAGTGTTTTCACGTTTAATGATATACATGCTGCGTAACAATGAAAACAATGCATCTCGTTTTGTTTGAGACTCTGTTAATGAGGAGTGATAAATGTGAAATATGCTGCTCCTTCCTTCCGTTTGACGCAGATGCCTTTTTTCATTCTTTTTGTTTTTTTGTTTTTTTTTTTCTTGTTCATTGTGCAGCGGGGACCGATATTGTTTCAGCCATAGCCAATTAGCTCACGGTTTGAGGTAGGGGGTGGGGGGGGGTCGTTTCACCGTCTGCTGCCCGGGCCCCATGTGGAGGCTGCGGAAAGCCGCGCCGTTAAGGTGCTGGGGGGGACGACCTCCATGGCAACGGGGCAGTATGGTGTTTTAATACGGAGTGCAGGTTCTCCCAGTGCACAGGCCCGCCTCGAACCATGGCTTACCAAGCAGACTGGAATAAGAGTCACTGCAGTGCACAGGCCTGCCTCAAACCACGGCCTGCCAGGCAGACTGGAATAAGAGTCACTGCAGTGCGCAGGCCTGCCTCAAACCACGGCCTGCCAGGCAGACTGGAATAAGAGTCACTGCAGTGCACAGGCCTGCCTTGATCCATGGCACCAAATGATGGCATCAGTCTGCCAGTCAGCCCTGGAATCCATACTGGTGACCTTCTGGTTATGGACACAGAATGTGAGCCAGACACCCCTCCCATATATGTATATACAGAAGGTTTAGAACCCCTATAATCACACAATGGACAATGTAACATTTGGAATAACCGGCTGTGACTGTATGCTGCTCTTCATGATGGATACGACTGCATTTTAATACAAATAACATGGAAAAGTTCCCCAATATTCGCGGTTATGCAGGACATTTCATTTTTATTCATTTAGCAAATGATTTTACCTAAAGTGGCATACATTTTTGAGAAATCAGGGACACACAGTCCTTGGACTAATTGTGGGTTAAGGGCCTTGCTCAGGGGCCCAACAGTGGCACCACTCTGCCCACCCTGGGATTTGAACAAGCAACCTTCTAAGCAGAGGCTCACCATCCCAACCCATGGCCCTGCTTGCAAGAGGAAGTTCAGGAAAATCAATGCTAATTTCAGTCCATCTCTTTTTCATAGCCGCTAAGCAGTGGTGTGGTTAGTCTGGGGCATGTACCAAGATCTGCGTGACAGGAAGAGTTGCCAGTCCATCAAGGGGCACACAGTCACACACCAAACGTGGATCAGACTGCAGTTCCCCTCAGCCGCATGCTTTCAGATTGTGGGAGGAAGCAGGAGTATTGAAGAAAGCCACATGGGCTTATGCAGAGCCGGGGGCGGGAATCAAACCCACAATCCTGGGGGTCTGAGGTCACTCTGCTATTGTATTACTCAACCCTTATAGGTTAGAATCATTAATACTAAACACAGAGGAGCCCATGTACAAGGAAAACCTGCAGGAGGTCTAGTACTGAATGACTGAGGTTAATAAATCTGTACCGTGGGACATCTTATCCTATCAGCTGACCCTCACCACACAGAGTCTGACAAGACCTGTCTCACTAAGACGGGAAATTTGCAGCTAATTTTGTAGTTTGCCTGATAGCAAATGAACGGGGCCCTAGCCGGAGAGACATCATTTTCGAGAACAGGTCGTCAGGGGGCGGGGTTAGGGTTAATTACACCAAGTTATCTTGGTTGCATTAAGCGTACTGTCTAATAAGCTGCTCGTTGTGCACTGGTCATGTGCTACAAGGCACCATGGGTATTGTAGTTTATACAGAAACTAACTTTTTTTTTTTTTTTAAGTAGCAGGCTGGGGGACTGGCTGTGTAGTTTTTGGTCGCTCTCCTCCATTGTCATGACTCTTTCTTTCTTTCATTTCATTTCATTGTCTTTCATTTTCCCTGCTTTTGCATTGTTCTTGCTTTATGTTGTAATGTACCACAGCGCACCCATGTAAAGCACCTTGGCATTATTCTGCTGCGAAGTAAGTTATACAAAAGAAACATACAGCTGTGAAGGAGGTAACTGTCAGGTAAGTGCAGCTGAGCTTGCGGTGAAGGACCAGTTGCACGTATTAGTTAGCGCCAGAGCGAGAGCTACACAGCACATTACAAAAAGCTGCCAGATGCGAGTCGGACTGTTATTCAAATTTCAAATACAAAACAGCATCAGGTGATGCTGTCTAGTTAATGTGATTTTTGTGTAACATTTACTGTAATAATTTTTTCCACATCACAAACATTGTGTGTTTGGAGACCTGTAAGCTCCTAGCTGGTACTGAAGCCTTAGCGCATGAAGGTCAGTTTTATTTAAATTCTCAGCAAAAACAGGAGCAGGAAATTAACGTGATCAGATGGGCTCCTCAACCTCAGTTTTTAGTTTTTGTTTTTTTAACACATGTGTAATTCATGAAAGATTTCAAGCATAGAAAATGAACTTTCAAAGTCAGTCATACAGGAATCAGGTAAACATTTTAAATTAAATCTTTGGATTTTTCTATAAAAATGCATTACGTTTTGTGTAAAATAATCATCATGCAAATGTTTTTGTCTCAGGACAAACAACGAGTGAGAGAAATATTAAAGCGATCTTATCAGTTTCTTTGCATTGCGCAACACAGCATTTGGTAAAGAGAAGCAAATATTCTGATACATCAGATGCTTAAACCTGATAGCGGTTTAAGGGAGACCTTGTGATATTTTAGCATCACGTGTCCCACTTGTGTAATAGAATCCCTTACACAAATCATAACGTAAGTACAGGAAATCCATCCATCCATCAATCCGTCCATCAATCCATCCACTCATCCATCAATCCATCCATCTATCTTTCATACCATATTTAGTACAGGGTCACTGAATGTGGGAAATGTATCCGACAGAAACTGGGATTATCTCTGTGCACGGACAGTGTGCGGCTCATCGGGTTGCGATGCTGTGCTTGTGATCGGAAGTTCGTATCCCAAGGTTAGATGAGTGATGTCACCATTAGACCCCTGAGCAAGGTCCTTAACTCCCCTGTCTGACCCTGCCTCCTCAAAAAAATTGTATGTTGCTTTGGGTAAAAACATTTGCTAAATTAATAAAATGTAAATCTATGCTCCCTTTAACACAGAACCTTTAGTGTTCTCATACGTGCCTTTCTGTATTATAGTATAATGAAGAAATGTAAAATATGTAACAAACATAAAAGATGATGCAAAAGGTCTGTAACGTTGCTGATTTTACCTAAGCTAAGGAATTGTGTTTTAAATTAAAACTTTAATGGAAAGATAAATCTGATTTCCCAATTAAATAAGGATGTAATATTACTCATACTAAATGTTTCAATTTTACAATTGATTTAAACTTGATATCTCACATGGTTGTTTAGAGTATATTAAACAATACTCCCCTTTAACATGAAAATTAATTGTTCACTGGTAGCTTTTATACAAAAAAATATTTGTATAAAATATTTACCGTACCTGTATGCAATTAAAACCCTGAAAATGCATTTTTTTTTCCTATGCAGTAATACTGTGTCTGGTATTTTGGTATTGTCATTAGCTTGCATTATTCAAACGAGCGTGACTGTCCCTTACTGAGCACTAAATAGCTGCATTAAAAGATGTGTGTGGCGTGCCAGCCGACGTAGCTGCCTTTGACGGAACCGGCAGAGAAAAATGCGCCATTAAATGTCAGGCACGCTTTCCTGCGTTGCCGGGGTGACGCCCCGTGAAATGATGCCGCGATGCCAGAGCGGTCGGCCGCCTGGACGGGTGTGAGGCCGCCGCCGATCTCAGCGCCCCCTCCCTCTCTGCACAGACAGGCAAGCCGCCGCCCGTGTGGCCTTTCTCCGCATTAGCGGCGTGACAGTTTGTCATTTTTATACCGGTTCTTTCGGAGGGAGGATTCCGGTCACGCAGGGGGAGGTAAGCCTGTCGCAGGCTTAGGAGCGTTTTAGAAACTTCTTTCTTTTTTAGTGTTCATTTTTATTGTCTTTTCCAAATTATACCGCACAGTTTAAAAGTGCACTTACGCTCCCTCGTTTTATGGTCCGTTTAAAAAAAAATTAAAATTCTGTGCTTTGAGTTTGAATCTAATTTTAAGGTGGAATTAGAAGCGCCCTGGATGGCTCCCATCACCATGCGGCTGGACCGACTCTGGGTCCTGTCACAGGGATCTTTTGAAGTGAGAGCGGGGTGGGGTGGGTGAGCGGTGGGGGCCCAGCCGGTGCCGCTGGCGTTTCGGCTCCAGAGCCCGGCTGACAGCCAGCACCGTCCTGCTTCTGAGGTGTTCTGAGGTGATTCCGGATCGGTGACGGCTGGGCCTGCTACCTGCGGCTGCCTTCCCCCCTGTCCGGCATGGCGACCGTGCTCTGCACCACTCTCAGAAGATAAAGAAGCGATGTCTGTCCTCCTGGAGGGGCATTTGTAAATCACCCCATGGCTGGATGGGTAGGGGTGCAATTAAGGTACATAATTATTTTGAATACAATATAATCTAAATTTCAATGAATTGGATTATGACACTTTGCAGGTTTACCACTGACGGGGGACATCTGCAGTAGACAGGGGGCGTCTGCTCTTGATAGGGGGCGTCTCCTGACAGCGCGCTTATGCCCCACCATGACTGACAGAACAGCATCAATAGCCATGCGTACATAACAGACACCAAGCATAACAAATGTTAGAATGTATTTTTATTGCAACACTGAGCGCCTGATGAAAATCTGTTCTGCTATTTGATATCGCGCTCTGTTGTGTGCGCTTGCATTTTATCCCATAATACTCAGCTGATATCATTATCATGTGCACAATACTCTCTGGTCATTCTGGGCATTATCTAAGAACAGATGTGGTGTCGTGGATTAATATTTAATGACCTGAAGGGGGGGATCCTGAATCCACTATCATGTCGCAGTGAACAGGACAAATGAAAGAATGCCATGGTGACTGTTTGACTATTCCCATCTGATGATTCCCCTAAAAGGCCATTAAGCAGTCAGGAGGAATATTCAGGAACACCCCTCCCCCCCCCACCACAAGTGCAAGGTTCCGCTCCTCATACGTAACCTTGGCACGGCGCGAGGAATGTCACTTACTGATGTCACTCACATATTCGCCCGCGAGCCGTCGATGCCCGGCGTGTGTCTATAAAGCATGACGGCTGCCAGATAGGAAATCAATAGGCTGGCCGTTCGAAGCGGGCGGTTCATGGCAAAGCAGGGAGCGACTCGCTGCGCTGTGCTGCGACTCCGAGTCCCTGACCTGATTTATTTGACCTTATTCCCAGTTTTATTATGACCAACCACTCGACCCATGAGTGTACTTTATGGGGGGGCTTGGCGAGGGAGGGGGGAGGGTCGGTGATGTTTGTCCCTGTATATGACAATAATAATCCCCAGGAATCTTATGACCCTCTCAGAAAATTATACTGATTTATTTGTGCCAGGAGAACATCTTGGAATTAAATCATTGTTATAAAAACACTGAGGCAGGTATAATGAAGAAAAATCGAGAGATCTAGAAATTAAACAGTACAATGCCTTTATCGGGTCCTGGTGGGCAGGCGGGCGGGCAGGCGGGCAGACTAAACACGGTAGCTGATGTATAATTATGACAGATCTCTTTTGAGGTCCTGAGACTGTCTCCTGGCAGACCCGGAGTGGACCCCCAGGCATCGACTGGCTGGGCTGAGCTTCCGCCATGGCCCAAGGTCAAGGACAGAGTGGAATTTTCCAAACACTTATTAAAGTAGGGCGACCAAAGGCACTGGCATGAGATGTCAAAAAGTCAAAACCGTTTCAGTCCTGCGAGACATGAATAAATACCCATAATCCCCTGGGGAGGCCACGGCTTGCAAAAGTGTCGGCGTAAGCTTGGGTGCACCCTCGGCGAGCCGAGCCCCATCCAGGTGCATTAGCGATGCAGCACTTCTATAGATTATCGGCGTGCTGTGTCTTTGTACGTCTGCCCCGCCGCATGCACACTGCTGCATTATGCATATGTAACTCCCAGCTTTATTGCATAAAGATGCAAATTAAATCATAAATAAATGTATTGGGTCCTCTAAACAGCCGTGTGCTTAGAATGCATGCTTGCGTGACAGATGTGAAGAGCAGGTGTTAAGCATCATTCAGGTGCTCTCTTTCTGCACAAAAACGCGGCCTACGGAAATTTTATTACAGCTTTTTGTAATTATATTACAAGTAATACCCTTAATGACCATAAATGTTAATTTTTAATTCTGTGTGGCCGCTAACAGTGGGAGTGTCAGGTGACCAAGGTTATTCCTTTTTTGTTCATGTTACCTGTCCCTCGTTTGTGATGAAACACGTGAAATGGTATATTTTGTTCATTTCAGAATCCTCTTTTGACATTTGTCTTTCTCCCTGAAATGCCAGAAATATAATTGTCGGTATAAGCATTAAGGAAGCTTTATAATGCATTATGAAGGTATCCATATTTCATTATACATGGGAGCTTCATGGAGCGTCCCTAATGCATAATAAACATGCCTATACTGTGTTATGCCTTTTGATATTTGGTAATGCTTTACATTAATTGCATCTACATACTGTATATGCCTTTATAATGCATTCGTAGAACATTCAGTGGACCTTCATAATACATTCATAGAACGTTCAGTGCACCTTCATTATGCATTCATAGAACATAAAGTATACTTTCATAATGCATTCATAGAACATTCATAAGCAGCATATTCGTTTACATTAACATCCTAACATACCGTTACGGGTTCAGTCTTTGTTATGAAAGCACACTAAAGCTGTTAAAATATTTTAGGATGTCATGGTATACTTGCTGCCTGTGAATGTTCACTGATTGTTCTATGAATCCATAATGAATGCAATATGAAGGTGCAGTTAATCTGTACAGTGTAAAGTGTTACCAAATATGAATCGCCATGTTTATAATGCTTATGATGTGTTCATAGATTCTTATAGTCAGCTAGCTAACACATGGTAGGAATCTCAAAATTAGCTGCACCTGTGTGACGCAAACAGCACACACCCCAACAGGAGACAAACCCCCCAACCCAGAAGGTGTGAAGCAACAGTGCAACCCACTGAGCCATAGTGAAGCTCCCGGCAGCTTTGGCAGCGCTTATTTTGTGTGCATTGAAAGGGGTTTTTGGGGAAGGGTGTTAATGTATGCTTTACATTACTTAAAGGCAAAGAGAGGTGTGGATTTTATTTAGTTTCCATGGGAATTGTGGGAATGTCCCCCCTTTATTATCTTCCGGCCCTGAGCAGGATAGGGATTCTCTCCTTATTAGTGGGACGCTTAACACCCAGGCCCTTCCCTAACATCCCTCTGAGGACGTCACCCCTTACGAAGCCCTGATCGATCCTCCCGTGCCTCGCTCGAGCACGGTGAACGCGCCGCTAGCCTGCCCAACACAGGGCCTTTACATGCAGAGGAGCGCAAAAGGAAACGTTTTAATATCTAGCAACCCAATAGTCTTCCGCCAAAAGTAGAAAATTACTTGAGATGAGAAATGCTTATCAGCACGGTACATGATGCACAATTAAGTTATAATATCATATTAAACAAAAGCAGTGTACATTATCGCTGCATGTTTGTAAATGTACTGATCACTCATTTTGAGTCGCTTAACTGAGTAACAATAGCTGAAGATAACGGTGCCTGAGGAGCCCTTCAGATTCTTTACATTTTTTTTTAACCAAGGTTCTCCTATCCCCAGGCATTTTTCCTGCCTGGTTTTACTGCCACCCCCCACCCCCAAGCCGCCTCTTTAGGGTTACTCTATTATGGATTTCCTTGTCTTCTGGAGAGAATAATTAAGATAGATGGAGACCCCTTGATCGAGCACAATTTGGTTATTCCGGACACTGTTGTGGTCAGCATAAATGATGCATCTGTGTGTGTGTGTCTGTGTGTGTCTGGCCGGCAGTGGAGAAGAGGAGAAAGAGCAGCCTTAATAAACCCTCATGGGGAATGTCAGGATGTTCCTTTGCAAAGTTCTCTGCTTCCTGTATGTTTCCAGGAAGCATCCAGCTCCCTGTACATCTCCCTAGAAAGTGCCTCACATCTTCAGCATTGTTACCAAAAACCATTCCATTCGCTAGTCACATTACCTGAAAGAATCCTACATTTTGAACACATTTCATGTAAGCGTGCTGCGTCCTGAACATGTTTCCTCTAAGCACCCTACGTCCTGAACATGTTTCCTCTAAGCACCCTACGTCCTGAACATGTTTCTTCTAAGCACCCTGCATCCTAAAGACGTTTCCTGTAAGCATCATTCATCCTGAACACATTTCCTGTTAGCACCCTGCATCCTTAACACTTTTTCTATAAGCGCTCTGCATCCTAAACACAGTTCCTGTAAGAGTCCTGCATCCTGAACACATTTCCTGTAAGTACCCTTCATCCTGAACACATTTCTTGTAGGCACCTTGGATCCTGAACACATTTCCTGTGAGCGTTCTGCATCCTGAACACGTTTCCTGTATGTGCCTTGCATCCTGAATACATTTCCTGTAAGTGCCATACATCCTGAACATATTTTCCTGTAAGCTCCCTGTATCCTGAACACATTTCCTGTTAGCACCCTACATTCTAAACACTTTTCCTTTAAGCGCCCTGCATCCTAGACACGTTTCCAGTAAGCACCATCCATCCTGAACACATTGCCTGTTAGTGCCCTGCATCCTGAACACTTTTCCTGTAAGCACCCTGCATCCTGAACACATTTCGAATAGGTGCCTTGCATCCTGAACACTTTCTGTAAGCTTCCTGCATCCTGAACGAGTGTCTTGTAAGCACCCTGCATCCTGAATACATTTCCTGTAGGTGCCCTGCATCCTGAACACTTCCTGAACATGTTTCTGGAAACCATTCCTGCTATCTGGACATGCTTGTGCAAAACATCCTGCTCCCTGCAAAGCATACTGCTCCCTATAGATGTTTCCGGAATTGGGTTGTGCTTCGCATTTCGTCCTGCCATGTTGTGGCAGCTTTCCACGTGAAGGAAACGTAGAAGCTTTTATATATGAATCACGGCCTCACTATGTACCGTTTATATATGTGTCATTTGCTCCTGAAATGTCACTCACACGTAATGATTAAGAACGTTGACCTGGAGTTGCTCTCGCTCCATCTGTGCAGGCTGACGCCCGGGCACTGGCGATCCTGCAATTGTTTTTGCTGAATTTTCATTAGATCGAGAAGACATGAGCAAAGCACGGGGACAGATGCTGTGGGTAGGAAGAAGGTGACTCATTCAGGAATTGATAGAACTACGAACTACAACAAGGGTTGTGGTCTTTGGAAAAAAAAAGACTTTTTACTTGCCATGTGCTCAATTTACTGAGGGGAATAAACAACTAAAGTGTTCAGGAGGAGCGATTTTTGGGCAAGGATATCAATACGTTTATAGATGTTCTGCATCAATCACCAAGGGGACCTGAGAATGATGGGGGGTGTCCATGAGGTCTCTGTCCCTATCCCTGTTTCTAGTACCTCTGTTTTCGACAGCCTTAGGCATTTATATTCAGAAAAGCTGCAGAGGTCAGTACTGTGTGAAAAGCGAGAGGAGCAGGATGCATTTGAAGGACACTGCTCGTGGCCCTCTAAGTGGGCGCAGTGTGCCATGCGGAGGGCGGAGAGTAATTTGCATGTGCAGCCAGCCTACCCTGACAGGGGTGTTGCTGTTTTGTGGACAAACTCGGGTGTCTTATCTCACTTAATTAGCGCGGTCTGCCTCCATACAGAGAAGGCCATTATTGAATTAGGGTTAGGGCACTAACTTCCTGTCAGCCCCAGCTGACATTCAGTTCTAAGGCATGGAGTTTGTTTTGTAACCCTAACGATTCACAGTTAGCTGGAGCCTCTCAGATGGAGGGGGAGTGAGGTGTTGCCTTATGCCTGGGAAGTATGTTAGAAAGCTCCTCTGCAAGCTGGTCTGATTCAACCCACAGAGCCTGTCACGCACAATAAGTTAAAGTTTTTTCGTTTTGTGTTGTTTTTTTTCTTTCTATGAAGTTATCATCTTTTTCAGTATTGTATACTTTCCTCCCTGCCACTTCAGCTGGAAAAGAGAAAATGCATTATGGGGGGGGGGAG
>JAODKF010000053.1:6089931-6105310 GCA_026779585.1 Mormyrus proboscirostris | reverse complement strand
TAGCTGTCAGGATTAGCAGGGGGGGGGTCTTGGTCCAAGTTTTTGGGGGACAAATAAAACAGAAAACAGCTGTAAAAGCAAACTTTAAGAAACGAGGGGGTGGGCCACTCTGCCCCGCACCCAAACCCCTGGTCACTGGACTCTCCCTTCTTGCCATAAGCCACGCCCCCCTGCACATGCTCATATGTAGGATTACTTTTCCCGTGTGTTTCGACATAAGCTTCAAATTGCCAAACATGATTTAATTGTCCTAATATTTGCTGTAAGAATGAGTTATCATCAGCACAGCCCATCAGAATGGGCCACCCGCCCGCCTTCTCTGTGGGAGGTCTGTCACGCATGTAGTGACAGTGGCTAGCCTGCATGCTAAGTCATAGTTAATGGAGCGCTGCATGGAGGGGTCAGATTAATGAGACAGTATCTCTACTGTAAAAGTTTATTCGCTGCTTTTTTACTATGCTGTAGGGCAGGTACTAGGCGGGAATGGTACCATATCTGGAACTATAAAAGGCACTGGGCCTGGTACGTAGCTGGTACTATAATAGGCACTGGGCCTGGTACCATATATGGAACTATAATAGACACTGGGCCTGGTATCATATTTGGAACTATAATAGGCACTGGGCCTGTTACCATATCTGGTACTATAATTGACACTGAGTCTGGTATGTAGCTGGTGCTATAATAGGCCCTGGGTCTGATACCGATGCTGCCACAAAGGCTATGACTATTGCTGGCACTGTATCTGATCTGCTCTGTATCTTATACTGTAATCAGTACTGTAGTTGGCAGTGTTAACGGTACTGTAGCTGGTATCAGCTACTGTAACCAGTACTGAATTTGGTAGTGTATCCAGTACTGTGCTGCCATAGCTGGCACTATAACTGGTGCTGAATTTGAAGCAGTAGTTGGCATTGTACCTGTATCTTATCTGGTACTGTATCTGAATCTGGTGACTGGCTGCTTGCTGTCACAGGCTCTGGCTTTTGTGCCACCTGTTTGCTCCCTGAGCTGCTTGCCATCTGCCAAACGCCATCCATCCACAGAGGGCGCGGCCCACGTATCCGCGGTGCGGTCTGAGTCACGAGACCCCTGGTGGCGTGCTGCATGGTGGCTGATGGTGTGCGTCTGTACGCATCTCTTTCGGCGAGCCACTCTCGGAGCACCCGGATGCTCTCGCTGGCGCCACCTTGTGCTCACAGTGTCCTGGATGTGGCGATAAACCCTTAGGGACTTATTCTCTCACCTGCAGACTGCGTCCTTCTCATTTATCAGGCTACTGCCGACCTCGTTACCAGCAGAACACCGGCCTAGGTCTCGCGTGGCCTTGCCGACTTCCTCGACGTGCCGTTGACACGCTCCGACACACCACGCGACCCAGAGCCTTATGTCCGAGGTGCCTTTGCATTTTTTTCCCCTCCAATTTTCCACAGCCATAAAGTACTTTAGCGATCTGAGCTGGGCCATCGCTAGATAGTCAGCGAGGAGCTACCAGCTAGAAGGATACATTAATGAGGATCTCTCCTGGTGACGGGGTGACTCATCGGCGCGGGGGGGGGGGGCAGGGTGAGGTCGGGGCTGCATGCAGAAACAGGCGGACCCGCTCCGCGTCGATGCTTCCCACCCCATATCCCAAACAAAATACGGCTGACGAGGAATCGCTGCCGCCAATACAGGAAATAAGATGCAAATCCCGAAGAGGGAGGGTGAAGAGGGTGAAGCAACAGGAAAACGGTGTATGGTAAAATAAAAGAAATCGATGCAAGGATCAAAATAAAATCAGCTTGTTTTCTGTAATTCAGACTGATTAATACAAGATGACATACAGACTGAGGGTGACTGAATAATATGGACTAGTTATGAACAGAATACATAATAAATGCTATATTGAATGGTTAATAGAGGCAGTGAGCTGTGACTGCATGGTTTTTTTTTACACCTGAAAAGGGGAAAAATGACACGTCTGTCATATTGTCACCATGCTCCTAGCCAGGTGGATATAATCCCATTTTCTCCCGCTCTCAGCTCACGGACCGCCGATCGCTCTGGATATTCTGGTGTTTACGCGCTAACGGATTAGTACCGGTGCTAAACGGCGGGCTCCATTGGCATGTCCGCCATCGTTTACCCGACGCTTTCATCCGGAGCGACGTTCCCCTCCCCATTCCTGAGCTGGATCTGCTTGCCTGAGTGATTCTAGTTCCTCAAGGGTACTGTGGGGGAGTCTCTCTTGGGGTTTGAGCCAACAGCCTACAGGATACAAGTCTGCGTCCTTGACCACTGTGTTGCCCCGAAAATTAAAAATTTTCAAACTGTTTAAGGCATTCCTAGAAATTAACCCCCCAACCATTTATTTGGAAGGTGCTTTGATCAGATAAGACTCAGAAGCCCCCCCTCTCCTTACAGAGGTTTGGGGACTGTCGGTCCTGGCGATTTCACATTATCTGAGAATTTTTTCAATTAACTAAGAGATAAAGTAGGAAAGATAAAAGAATATAAATATCTATGGTGTTAAGATACAGTCTCCTAAAATTTACATTTGGAAATAAAATGGAACTCAGAAATTCATCGGAAATTCCCCTGCAATAAAGTAGGCTGTCTACTTTTTTTCATGGTGTATGAGAATGAGCGCAGTGGGTTAGTTTGGGCTCCGCTCAGATGTGCCTATATAGATGTGGATGGGATCTGCATTAATTTGCATAACTCTGAGTTATTTTTATAAACGATTCCTCTGAACTGACAGCCCCGGCTCTCGTATTTCCAATCGGGTGTCGCTGAGTTCGGGAGTAACGCCTGTGGCGTGTTGACTTTATCGATGACGCGCTGTTTTGCCTTCGTCTGATGTCCTGCCGTCTGCTGGGTCAACAAACCACAACATCGCGTTGCTCTTCCGGAGGGGGGGGGGCTCATTCACACATAGCCAGATACTGTCTCTAATCTACAATCATAAACCTGCCGCATAATAGTAATTATTATTTTGTTGACACTTCTCATAAAGCAGCTTGTCATTTCACCCATTCATACATCTGACTTGCTATGCTTTCTGGGCATTTTCTCCCTCCAGGGACTTGAAACAGAACGCTACCGGTTCTTGTTATAGTATGATGTGTTCGGTAAAAGGGCCAGGGGGAGCTGGTTTCAAGGAGGCCATCCTACTTGGAGAGCAGCGGGGGGTCTGAAGCCAGGTCGTTTCTGGTGGGCCTGTGTGGACATAAAAAGTAACAGGCCTTGAGGAGCAGGGGATTCTGAGGAGCTTGCAACATGGCAGTAGGGCCTCCCTCTTTTTCTTCTGTTTGGGGACAGGAGAAGGAACCAGAGAAGCCCCTACGACATAGGCAAGTTCCGTCTGCCTCCCAGAGTCCGAACGGCTTTACATGCGATCGCACGGTCCTTCACCCCTCGACTTCCTCCTTCGTTTCCCGCTCTCCTAACAAGCCCTTAGAAATCACCCCGGGGGAACCTTCCTACCAATCAGGATAGGCTGACCCCAAAGCCGCCTGCTCTGCCTCCTGAAGTCCCCTGTTTCTGCTAATTGAAATCTAAGCAAAGAGGAATGAAGTCTTTGAACATAAAAAAGCAGAACTGCAGATGCGAGTGGGATTAACAGTCCATCGCTGACTGACACGCCCGGGTCTGGTGTTCACCAATCGACAGGACCGCCATGCACCCCAGGCTGTAAGGACACCCGGTAGTATCATGTGGAACTGCATGCCCCAGGATGCTTGTTCACGCTCGCCGGTCCTGATGTCACCTGCCCCTTGGATACGTGTGGTCCATGTGGCCTGTAGAGCTTTCCATGACCTTGCATGCAGCACTTTTGGCTGGAAATACACACACAGGACACAATTTTGTGGAGCAAAGACCCCATGGGTGCAGATATTTGTTTTTTTTTTTGGGGGGGGGGGGCGCTGACAATATCATGCAGAGTACCAAACATTAGCTAGAGGGCGGTGGGTGGTGGCTCTCACCCGTCTGAGAGACCATCAGAGACAGCGCTGGACTGCGACTAAAATACAGTCCTGGACTTTGGGGTCTGCCATAGTAAATATTCCCAAGTGGCAGGGGGAGCCAGCCCACATGTTCCTTCTTCTCCCGGGTTAGGCCAGGAAAGACGCCTTCTCACATTATTGCGTGTTGATGGAGGTGGGGGGTGCCGTCAGTCTTGGAGGGGGGGTGTCGTGTCGTTTTCCTGGGCCACCTTGCCTGTCCCCTTGCAGGTGGCAGCGTCAAACCTATACTCCCCAGCCATGCCAGTCCCTCTGTCCCACCGGCTTTCCAGCATGTGAACCCAAGGCGGACGTCGTGCCGTTTAATAAGCTACGAGACAGCAACACCCCAACACTTTATTCTTAATAAAGTCACTTACCTGAACACAGTCTACACTTCATCATCCCAAGCATCCCCGTTGCTTAATTTGAAATCATGAGGAAAAAAAAAAGAAAAAAAAAACGCATATCAGGTCTGCGTATATGTCTTGTGGCTGTGTTGAGATATTCCATCTTAAACGCCTCTCCGTGGAGACTCCTCTGTGACTTCTGTTCTGGGAGTAGCTCACAGCAAGTGAGTTTGTCTGACTCTGTGGGGGGTGGGGGAGAGAAACACCTTCATAGGAGACAAATAAGTTTGAAAAAAAATGAAAAATGAAAAACAGCATCATGGCAAATGACCCTGCAGAGACAATGATGGTGGAGAGATGGGATTTTAGTGGGGGAATATGTACCCACATGCCTTCTTTGTATTATTATTTTGCTCCTGTGCCCCCTCCTCTGAAAAGCGAAAGGAGATGCTGGACGGTGCCCCCTAGGGTGCAGTGCTGTTGGACAGGCACCCGATGAAGCTGGGTGCTGAGGCGGGGGGACTGAGTGTGGGGCAGCCGGGTGGGAAAGGGACCGGGATGCTTAGGTCGAGAGCATCTCTGCCGCTTCACAGAAAATATTAAAATGTTATCACCTTATCACAGCGACACTCTTGGGCTATTTTTGTTGCACATGCACATGCATATGGAGATGCTGCCGCTTATGTACATGTGGGGACATTGACATTTTGTGCATTTTGTGTACCGATATGCCACAGTTCCATTCCCAGTCTGACAGTCGGACAGAAACCTGCACTGTCAGAAAAAATGACACAGCCCTGGTACAGTTTTGTTCCCCAAGGTGCAAACAACATTAATATACCCCCAGCAGTACAAAAATGTTGTTCAGAGTCTATATCTGTACCTTTAAGGTATAGTTGGCAGACCCTTGAGGGTACAGCCCCAGTGACGAGTAATTGTACCCTCAAAGGCACAAAATGGTACTTTTTTTCTGACAGTGTGTGGTGAGGTCAGGCTTCTTGATACGGATGTCCTCCTTGTGGGGCATGCGGGAGCACTTTGAGTCAGATAGGAAGAAGGTTACTTGCTTCAGCCAGCAGTGTCGCCCTGACCCCAGAGGGAGGGATCCTCTGCCTGTGCGACACAGGAAACCCAGGCTTCTCATCCATGCTGTCACGGTGGACGGCGTGCGGGGATGTCTGCACAGCCCCCCTGCACCACGTGTCTGTGTTCACGGTCAATCTATCAATTTATCGATTCATCTTTTCATTTCCTCTGGTACCCGAAAAAGTTTCGATCACCTGACAACAAGGTGTCCACACAGCAGAGTTGCAGAGATTTTATCAAGCGAGCGTGACACCATACCAAGGTTCAGATTTTGCAGATCATTGCACCATGAGGGAAACAGAAAAAAAAGTACCGCAGGAATAAGAAAATGCTAAATATTAGCTAGTCTAAGAAAAAGACCCCAAACCTTTGGCAGTATTCAAAAACCATGTACAAAAGGAGGAGAGGAAGGAGAGGTGCAAAGCATTAAAAGCCTCACATGCTTTTTAGCGTTTTTTACGCTATGACTGATGTTCTAAATTTGTTTGTGCGAGCCGTCAAATAAATGTTTCAGCTGTCATCTCCGAGAGCCGGAGCATCACCGAGTTCATAATGAAATCTGCGACTGTTAAATTCCTTTCCGGAGTTATCCGGCCCGATACAAAGCAAGGGACATCTCAGAGCCTTAATGTCCGAAACAATTTTCTGACATCCACCCCGTGAGAGGGAGGTGGAAGTGGAGCGGGGGCGGGGGGGGGCAGTAGGCTAATATTTAGAGCTGGATGGGGCGAGACAGGAGCTGTAAGTGAATCTTTAGGCCCCCACAGAGCTGGCAGGGGGCGTTCTGAGGCCGGCCTCATGTCGGCCTCATGTCTACCGGGGAGAGGGGGAGATGAAATGAAAACAAGCATAGGCTATGCTGGCAGGCGGGGGGGCAAGTGAAGTGATGGAGGTCTGTTTTGTGAACTGTGTTTTGTACCTCAATACAAAACACATCTGAGCTCTGGTAGACGGTTCCAGAAGTTCCAGAAGTGAATCATGTGAAAGAACGCAGTCTACTGGACACACATTTGTGTCACGTGTGTACACGTGCGTGTGAGCGTGCATATTAACGCGCCGTATACCATGTATGTGTGTTTTTCTCTGTTGTCATCTTCTGACAGGCCTCTTCAGGGTAATTTGCTTCCTCTTTCCCGAGAGGCTCACTAGAGCGCCGATCACAGTCACGCTCCTGCCACTTAGCATACCTGCGGTTCCTGTTTGCCCACACGCTGCTGCCAAGCAACCGCGTGCCCATCAGCTAAAGCAGTGTTTCCCAATCCGGTCCTCGGGGACCCACAGACAGTCTATGTTTTTTGCTCCCTCGCAGTTCCCTGCCACATTTTTAAGAGCAGGGATGGAGCAAAAACGTGGACCGGCTGTGGGTCTCCGAGGACCAGATTGGGAAGCAGTGAGGTAAAGGATCGTTATATGCAGCCGTTGGCAGCTTCCACTTCGATCCACTGCCGCAGACCAGCTGTGCCTGTGTGGATGATCTCCAGGTGTTAGGAGTTTGCAGCTCGACCATAAACGCAAAGTCCTTCACCTCTGGCCTGTGTACAGTCTTATTTGCATCTTGTCCACAGACTGTTGTGTATTGTTATTATGTTTGGGGCAGGGTTGGCAACATCGGTCAGCTGGCTGGAGTGAGATTTTCAATTTGAGATAAGTCTGCGCACACATGCACGCGCATTTACGTGGATGTAACTAGTTTCAATACTTAGTGAATAGTCCATAAGGTTTGCAAACTACCCCAACGCTTTTCATGTAGCTAATTTTAGGTTTATAACGGAATATTACAGATTTACCGTACAATTTCTTGCTTGAGAGTCTGAGAGTGTGAGTGTGGCGCCGGATGCGTGAGAGCTGGAGACCCTGTTGGGACGGCAGGGCGGCTCAGTACGTAGCGCAGTTGCTTTAGGGTCCGAATCCTTCCTCTGCTTCCTGGACATGGACTTTCCTCTCGGTTCTCCGGCTTCCTCCTGCCATTTAGTGCATCGGCCGACACCGTAAATTGCCTGCGGTATGCAGTGCATGCGTGTGTGCCCTGCGACAGCCTGGAGTCCCCCGTGCCGTACCTCCCTGCGTTCCTCGTAGTCCTGTAGTGCTGGCTAAGCTGTTACAGAAACAGGGTGGATGGATGTCTGTAAATTGAGCAGTTAAAGGAGTACAAAGGGATGGGTGCATGCAGCAGACCTGCGGCCTGACAGCTCCCCGCCAACTCCTTTTTTTTGTCAGCCTGAGAAATTGCTTTGCTGTCCATGCCGGCTCCCTCATCAGCGCATCCGGGATGCGACAGTTTGCACACTGCCCATCCCCTTTACTCTCCCTCCCTCCCGTTTGTTTTTCCCTCTTCTGTTATTTTGGTTGGTGGGGGAGGAGAGCAGGGGTCAAGGGCAAAACCACGAAGGGTGAATCTGAAATGAAATCCTGCCATTTGCACAAGTACATTGAAATCCTTCTTTTCACAGATCCTATCTTGCTATTCTTTGAGACACACGCAGAAATACGTGCAGTAGAGAGCAAAGCAGGGTCAGGACATTTTTCTGCTACTCCTGGAGCATTTTCATTGGGGGGGGGAGGTGGTTAAGAGCCAGTAGGCAAGTAATTATTCTGCTGATCTGCTTTTGATTGGGCTTGAACCAGCAACCCTCTGATGACAGGTACAAGCACAGAGGCTTAAGCCACTGAGCTACACACCTACTGTGGAGGCATAATCCCCACAACCATGGCAATCATGGACTGACTGACTTCCACCTGACAGTGCGCATTATTAATTTTAAGCAATGTTGCTGGGCAACTGCCAACCAGATGAGGCAAAGGCAACTGATCTGGGTCGGGATGATCAAGAAAACTTGCACACTGTCCATCAAAGTATAATTTATAATGTTGCCCTGCAACATTGCTCAAACGATTGCCCTGTGTATTGTCACTCTTCGGTACCCAGGTCAGGGGGGGATCCCTGGAGGTCCTTCTTAGAGCCTGACAGATGCGAAATGAGTTGGATGTGGTTGCCATGACGTCAGCATCCCTTGTAGTTCTCTTTGGCAGGACTCTTTCCTCGAGTGACGAGGATGCCACCTTGGAAAAGACAGCTGGGCCTCAACAATGTGCAAGGAGGCAGATTATTGTCTGAATTAGCGCTAATGAGTTCGTTTTCGCCGCATCGTGCTGCAGCTGGGCACAGTGCCCTATGCCGCAGCTGGGCGGCACGCACATCTTTTCCGCAGGAAGGGGATTCGCCCTTTAAAGAAGACGCCTGTTCGCCCTTTAAGTTTTCTCACCGAAAAGCAGCCCAGGCACTTGTGGGAAATTCAGAGTTCTTCCGCAGAAAACAAGTTTATTTCCTCTTAAGACAAAGCAAAAAAAAAAGAGAGAGAAATATTGAAAAGGCTAAGATCAGCTATACATTTATAAACCGCATTTATATTATATGAAAAAATGCAATCAGGGATTTGGCGCACCAGCCTATAATTAATTTTTTGTTTTTTCTCTATTATACCCGAGATCTCAGTTCCCTCGCTAGCAGAACGAGGCACATTCCCTGCCGTGGAATCCAAATACACAGAATAAATCTACACGCACAGAAATGACACGTAAATTGGGTACTGTCCTTAACCTCTAGAGAATATTTTTAAAAAGGCAGAGTTATATTCAGGAGCTAGTGACCCATTTCAGTGATTTCAGTGGGCCATTTTCAGAAACCAAGGTGCGAACGTGGCAAAACCATGAATGAACATCCAGTAATTTACTCACTGTTCCTGTACTGGAGATGAAACAATGTGACCAGACAAAGATGCCGACATGTCAGAGTTATCTATGTCAGCTGCGTGTTTTCAGTGGCTTTTCTCCTACATTGTGTGTAAGTCGCAAACATACCCCCCACCCCTTCATATCCTCTGCCTACCACCAGTCATTCAGTTCAGTTCAATTAATTTTTATATAGCGCCTTCCACAACAGAGTTGCCCTAAGGCGCCTAACATGGGTGTGTTGTAATACATTACAACACCATTAATGCAGAATACTACAAAATGAGGGGAAAGAAAGAAAGAAAGAAAGAAAGAAAGAAAGAAAGAAAGAAAGAAAGAAAGAAAAAAAGAAAATATGGCACATGGCAAAAGATAGAGCTGGAACATGTGTGCAAAAAAACGTGTGTGCAAACTTAGAGCCCAGCCATGCTGAGAAACATGAGACTGTTTAGATGGACTCACATCATCACTACGATATTCCATATTCGATATTCCATACTTCCATATTTCTGGGAAACCTGAGGACCAACAAGAGGACTGACCAGTCTAGAGGCTTAAGGTCATTGGGAGGTCATCATTTTAGGTCCAAAATGCAACCATTCCAAACAGAACCATTAGTGAAAATCAGTGCATACATATATTATTTGCCATGCAAACGGTACATAAAAATTTGAGTTTATTTATAATGCACCATGTAACATTTACTATTAAATCAGAACTCTGCATCATAGATTAATATTACTGGTTTTTTTTTTGGTGCTACTGGCCTTGGAGTGACTGGGCAGGTGTACTCCGTGTTTGGATTGGCTGAGTAAGTGTTCTCTGTGTCATGATTGGCTAGGCAAGTATTCCCTGTATCTGGATTGGTGGGGAATGAGTTCTATTTCCGGTTACAGCCGGTCACATCTGGATTGAGCTACATCAGGAAGGCTTCCCACGGTCTTTCATCCTATGACAACCATATTTCATCATATTCAGTTCTAGTCCAGTGCAGTGTGACTGCCTATTTAATCTCCTTAAAGTTTCCTCCTAAATGTCTTGCTGATAATTAAGTTGGAATTACCTGACCAGTGTGAACTGCTGTTTACTCTTATCACCTGCAATAACTGAGGTAGCAAATGGTGCAAGAGGGAAAGGAATGGAGGCAGATTGAGAGTGTAGCATATCTGTGTGACTATGTGTGTGTGTGTGTGTGTGTGTGTGTGTGTGTGTGTGTGTGTGTGTGAAAAGGCGTCTGCTGGCACCTGTGTGTACATGTCTGTGTACCCGTGTGCCCACCTGTCTAAATAGCACAAACACAATGACAGTGGCCTAGCGTGAGAAATACAGAACAATTTTATGTCCTCTTGGACCCTTTACATAAAAGCAGTGCTGACATGCCAGGAGAGAAAGTGGGAGACAGACAGAAAGACTGGGGGAGGACATAGAGGGAGAGACAAGATGGGGCCGACTGGGAGTGGACAGGGAGACTGGGAGAGGACAGGGAGGGAGAGACTGGGAGAGGGCAGGGAGGGACAGACTGGGAGAGGACAGGGAGGGAGTGACTGGGAAAGGACAGGGAAGGACAGACTGGGAGAGGACAGGGAAGGACAGACTGGGAGAGGGCAGGGAGGAAGTGACTGGGAGAGGACAGGGAAGGACAGACTGGGAGAGGGCAGGGAGGGACCAGAAGAGGACAGGAAGGGACAGACTGGGAAAGGACAGGGAAAAACTGGGAAAGGACTGGAAGAGAGAGACTAGGAAACAGCAGGGAGGGAGAGACTGGGAGAGTACAAGGAGGGACTGAGAGAGGACAGAGAGGGAGAGACTGGGAGAGGACAGCAAGAGACAGGGAGAGAGAGACTGGGAAATGGCAATTGAAAACAGGCAGAGGACAGGGAGAGACACAGAGAGAGCAAGAGAGGACAGGGAGGAAGAGACTATAAATGGACAGAGAGATGCAGGCGTGAGGAAAAGGAGCCGGTCCTTCAGAGCATCGCCCTTGTCTCAGACCCCCAGTTGCACTGAGAGCAGTGCACTTGCTGGTGCCGTGCCGTGCCGAGCCTCTGAGGCTCTGCCCCTGCTCCCTCCACCACTTAGCTCTGCAGCGAGGCAAAATGGGGGGGCTGCAGGGGGGACTTGGGAGCGAGGCAGCGATCTGGACCAGTGGCTGCGTGCCGCACGTCTGAAAGCACACTCGCTCCGCCGCTGCCGCCGCCGTCCGTGTGGGTGTTTCGGTGGGCGCTCGGGCTCTGAGGGGGGGGGTCCCGCCAGCACTGAGCTGTGGTGTCACTCCACGTGTGGATGCAGCATTCCCACGGAGGGGTGCAGTGAGGCACGGCGAGGCAGGATTACAGACGGAGCGCAGCATGGAGAAGCGGAAAGGTAAGCAGGGCTCTGAGCGGTGCAGGGCGGAGGGGCTCTCTGGGGGTTCGTCTCTTTTATTATTTATCACCGGCAGATGAAATAGGTCTCTTATGTACAGTCCGGTCTCACCTGCGGGAGATGGCTTCTGTGGCGTCCGCTCCACTCTTTTTGGCTGGTTTTCTGCGGGTTTCCTGTAGCTTCGCTACTTTGCGTGACCGGTAGCTGCCAGCGAGGTTCCCGGTCACCGACCCCGGCAAGGCCCTGGGATGCTCCGGTGCGTGAGGGGATGGAGTAGCGGTGGCTTTGGCAGATCGTACGGAAGCCCGGACCTGGGAGTAGGGCAGCCCGCGATCAGGAGCTGTGCCATTAAAATGATATATGTAGACTTATCTATATGTATACATTTCTCAAAAATGTATATTTAATTATGTGCAATGCATATTTTACAGATGCAAGGAAGCAAGATACAAGGATGCTTTAAACTGAATTATAGAAAAGCATGTAAATTAGTATTTTGATAACATACCGGTACCTTTAGTGAAGGATGATTGTAAGGTTTATTGGGTTTTGTGTGCAGGGTATGATTTTTAATGTGTGTTTTTTATGTTATTAGAATTGATTACTTGGTGCTGGGGAGTGTGAGCATGCTGTTAGGAGACCCTTGGGGGGGGGGGGGCACTGCTGTGCACGTGAGGCTTCGGCCAGCAGCGTGATCCGTGTTGCCTTCACGGCCACGGTAATCAGGAGAGACTCTGCAGCCAGGTCAGAGCCAGCTGACGGCTTTACATAACCCGCACACCTCAGCTCAATTTACCCGCACACCTTCACTCAAATAACCCACACACCTTGGCTCAAATAACCTGCATACCTTGGCTCAAATTACCCACACACCTACGCTCAAATGACCTGCACACCTTGGTTCATATTACCTGCACACCTCGGCTGAAATTACCCGCATACCTCCACTCAAATGACCGGCAAACCTCCACTCAAATAACCCACATATTCGCTGAAATAACCTGCACACCTCAGCTCAAAGTACCAGCACACCTTTATTCAAATAACCCGCACACCTCCGCTCAAATAACCCGCACACCTCCACTCAGCATGCACACCTTGGCTCAAATACCTAGCAATGTCAATCCAGCCAAGAGAAATACTGAGTAAAGGTTTTATTTCTTTGAGACTGAGCGGGAGAGACAGTTCAAGGACAAAAAGACAGAGAGGGACAGACAACAGTAACTTTATTTACATTTCTTCCATTTAAGATCTTTCTGTAGAGAATGATTTTCACTTTCTCAAATCTTTTGTTTTTTACTTTTGTTAAACTTTTCCAAATGTTTACTGCTGTTTTTAATATTTTAAAAGTCGGTGAAAGCGGACTGTGTTTATTTTGGTATACCTGTGTGTGTTCGGGTGCATGCATGTATGTGTGTGTGTGTGTGTCTCTGTGTCTTTGTGTCTGTGTATGAGTGTGTGTGTGTGTGTGAACCTCGCACGGACAGGCGCTCAGCATCCGGAGCGTGGCAGCGCAGGACGGTGTCGTGGCCCACAGTCCCCGCAGGGGTGACAGGATGCCAAGCTGAGTTCTGCTTGCCATGTGGAACTTGCCCCCCCACCCCGGGCACATGGACCGCACGGCATGGCCCGCACTCGTCACGGGGCTCTGTGGGCCCCGGCTTCCCATCAGAGGGCCCTAATTAGCCGGGATGGCCGTCTGTGGGGCTGGCGGACAGTGGCACCGGTGCCCCGTCAGCCTGTCACAGTACAAGTGGCATCCGCGTCCCCCCAGTGTGAGGTTTAATGCCGGGAACAGGCTAACAACGGGTTGCTTCTTTAACATCGACTGCCAGGGAGATTTGACTTTCGCCGGCAAGTTTGTCGTGTGTGTGGGTGTGTTTGTGGGGGGTGCTGTGAACCCCCCCCCCTCACCCCCCCGGTTCATGACAAGGAGTGAGATAAAGGTTATTCTGTGACTTTACAGATAATTAGATTAAGAGGCGAAGGTGACACGAATGAGTAACGGTGAGGAACGTCCTCGGAGGCCGGTGAGTCATCAGTGGTGAGGTCTGCTTCCAAGCCCCTTAGCGCTGTGGGGTGTCTCTGCCCAAACTACACCCCCCTCAGAGGGGTGCAGCAGATTCCACCTCACCTCCCTGACCATTCACATTGTTGTTCTTAAGCGTGCACATCAGATGGAGAGTTTGCCTTCACTCCCCTGCCACCACCAGCCTTTTGTGTGCAATTTAATAGTTGGTGGGCTGGGGGGGGGTTGGCTCCCCGCCCCCCCCAACAGACACATTTATGCTTTTGCTTCTATTTGCCTAGTGATGCAGGTAAAAGCTTGCTGAAGAGGGAGAGAGTGAGGTGTTTGAATCCATGGTGACATAAATAACCCAGCGAAGGATAAGGGAGTAGGTACAGGGTGTGCCTCACAATATACAGGCAGGGGAGGGTCGGGTCCTGCAGGTTCTGGTGAGACAAATCTAAGAAAAAATGTTTGTGCCCCGATAAGGCTCATTCTGTCCGGGGATGTACCGCTCTCATGCGTTTGGGGAAGGAATTTAATTTCTCTGCGCTTTGATCTTCCGAGAGGGCGAGAACTTCTAAAGACTCCAGACAGGGAATTGTGGGAGCAGGGGGAGGGGGCACAGGAGGGAGAAGAGGGTGGAGAAAAGTAGGGCAATAGGTTTTTTTTTCAGCGATAGAAGATAAGAATAGAGTTCTTGCACAAAACAGCCGACTTCAAAGGCGGATATTGAAATGTAATTAGCGGAGTGTAATTACTCATCCGTCAGCAGTCAACAGCTGAGTGTCGGGACGCGGCGGCTGCCGCTGTACGGCGGCGTTTTTCCGGGGACGCCGTCGTCAGCGCTTCTCAGCCCGCCTCGCCGCCGTTCGACGCCGCTCCGAAGATGATAGCCGGATAATTAGGGAGGTGAGCAGAGGCCCCGGCGACGCCTCGCAGAAAGCGCTGTAAACATGGGCGGGGCCGGCCTTGCCGTGAAAGCTCAGCACGCGTGACTTCGGTGTTTGCTTTTGATCATTACAGCGACCTCGATCGGCCCCTATTCCCTGCCCGCATGTGGTAGCGTAGAACAACACTGACTCAGTGTTAAATTTTCATTCGGTGTCACGAGTGAAAGAATGAGATTTAGGTTCCGTTTTTTTGGTTCCTCCCATGGTACCGGAAATGTCGTCTGCATGCGACTGAAAGGGAGATCTGCCGAGTTATTTATAACGCGTCATTTAAAAAAAAAAAAAACATGCATCACACAAACATTTTGTGGAAGGCAGCATCTTTGTCCCTGAGCGCCACTACATCGTCGGGGGCATCGTACTGCATGACTGCTGGGACTCTCTGTTTGTTTTATTGATGTTCCCGCTTTTTTAAATGACTTTTAATGGATTCGGTTTGATCAGCGCGCCTTTGAAAGCCTCCTGCATTCTCTTTCATTCCGGCTTCATTTTGGCGGGAAGAGGCTGCCACCGTGCATCTGTTTCTCGCGGCACATGTTTATTTGTTTATTTATTTATTTAGTCAGCATGGAGGACGTTGCCCCCGGACACCTTTTCCCCAAACATGTGACTGGATAACTGATCAGAGTGCAAGGCTCGACAACATCTTTGTGATCACGTGCAATCAGATTTGGGGCGTGTACACCGGCACGTGAACCGAATCCCCCATCCCCTTCACAGAAGTAGGCCGATACATAAATAATGTGCAACACAGAGTTACCAGCGATCAGGCTAAAGCGCTCGCTGGGAACGCAAGAAGGAAATATAATTTGCCGCACGTCACATGGTCGGAGATGAAAGTGGGCGGGCAGACAGGCTCCCGGTGGCGGGTTTGCCGCCTCTCCCCGCTGCATACCCCGCCGG
>JAODKF010000053.1:6055925-6087968 GCA_026779585.1 Mormyrus proboscirostris | reverse complement strand
CCCCATTCTTCCATAGTGCTGCTCCAGCTAATTTTTCCCTTCATACCTTATTCTGCGTATCTCTCATCCTGTCAGTCCAACAGCGGTGATGAGTGTCCTCTCACCTTGATCTGCCCCCCCCTCAGCCGCGCAGCCTTTTTATAGACGAGAAACGCAGAGCGGCTGGGGCAGACAGGGGGCTGAGGTTGTGTGTGTGTGTGTGTGTGTGTGTGTGTGTGTGTGTGTGTCTCTACAATGCGTACCTTTCTGGCCCCCTTCCTCCGGTTTGTAACTTCCTCCTTCTGTCTGTCCGTTCCCCAGGTGGCCCCCTCCCTCCCACTCCTGCCTCCAGCCTGCTCCCACCTGCCCCTCCTCCACCTTCCGGCCCCCTCCAACCCGCCCCCCCGGCCGTCAGAGAGTGCCAGGTGCCCCTGCTCGACAGCAGCTCCCCCCGCCCCATTCTGGAGTCTCACGCTGACGATGAGTTTTCCCCCAACTCCTATCTGTTACAGGCCTGCGGTCCTCTTCCTCAGCCCCCCTCCACGGGTAAGACCCGCTCACCCCGCTCACACGAGTGCTCCATCCTGTCAGGACACATCGTGCCATAGAGGAGACGACGTTTAATATAAAGGTTAAAAGCTGCCCCCTCCGCTCTGCGAACATACTGCAGGTGTACTGAGCGCGTGCAGCTGAAAGGCAAATGTCGCCATAGCTACACCGTTTACCGTGTTTTTTTTTTTTTTTCTTTTTTTTTTTTAGAACACATTCCGTATTGTGGTCCCCCGGTACTCGCTTGACTCCGGTTGTAAATGGACATAGGACAGTAGTGCTGGAATGCGGGAATCGAGGTTCTATGATCGCGCCGAGTGGGAAATTGTACGTGTGTTTAACTGGTTTCCCTGCCTCCTCCACAGTACTTTGCTGATCCCAGTTCATTTCAGGTAAAACTTGCTTCATTACAACAGAGCTGGGCTCTTTTTTCAAAATCAGTGTTTTTTAAGTCAGTCTGGTTAATAGGAAATTAGCTTTTTCATAAAAGATATATATATATATATTTTTTTTTCTTTTTCATTTGTATTATAAAGTCTTTCCCTCTTGAAATGTTGAAATGCAATTTTTTTCAAATTATTTAAAATAGCTGATCATGCAGCTTTTTAATGGTATTTAGATAATTTAAATATTTCAAGGTCACTTTATTTACTGATCTGTAGATGATAATATTTGTCATTTTATCTTTCTTTTTTTTTGTGCTGCTTATTCTGATATTTCATCTAAACGAAAATAACTAAACTGAAGGGAAAAACGATCCTGCTGATCCCAAAACATTCATTTTCGTTCCAGTCAAAAATAAAAACTTAGTCTATGTCATGGAAAGTCTATTTAATGTCACAGCCATTTTAAAATCTGTGTTTGTCTGAAGTCTGTTTATCACCATGGCATCACACAGACAAATTCAACTGTCTGGGAACCAGACTGTGGCAAAAAAAAAAAAATAACAATGTAATATGATTTGCCTAGAAAAACAAGACAGGATTTATTTATTTTTATTTCTCCTGTTTCCATTGACGCCAACAGCACAAGAGAAATTGTTGACCAGCTGATGCAAACAAATAAGATGAATTGTTGGATGAAAGAGCATATTTTCCATCACAAACTGTGAACTGACCCCACCCCCTTCCATCAGTGGCGTCCCCCCCCCCCCCTTGGTTATCGTGGTCCGTTGGCATTACGTTCCCGGCGGGCTGGATCCTTCAAGCGTCCTGTCTTAAGAATTACCCCGCCTTGAGTGACTCTGTCCTTTGGTGCGGCTGCTTAATATGTGGACTCTAAGCAGGGGAAGAATGCAATGCTGACAGCCACAGGCCAAGGAGATTAGACAGATATTTCCCAGACTTTATTACTCGAAATTTCCTACCCGTGATCGGTGGCTGAGTTTCATTGTCCCGAAAGCGCCGACCTCAAAGCTTTTAATTACGGCGGCCAATTGCAGTAGTCTGTCGACTGTACCATCCAGCATGACAACTGAGCAGTTCCTTGATGAGTTTCCACTGCGTTGGAAGTGAATTGCTAAACACAGGTTATATATAGTGAAGGAAAATGTGTTTAAAATAATCGCATAATACAATTTCTGCCTGAGCGTGTCTGTTGTTGACGCCATTCCGGTCTCCTTTAATCCGTTATAAATCGTTACTGAGCCTGATAGGGCCTCCAAGCTGGAGAGGGGCCTGATTGTAACCCTTTTAAAATAACTCCACATAATGGTTATAATTAGTTTACTGTTTGGTAGTGCAACATCAATCATACCCAGAGTAAGCGTACAATAAACGAGAGCGTCTCTGGCTTCAGGACTGACCCTGTAATTGCTTTGAAAAAAGGTCACCAAACAGCATTAAAATTAAGGAGAAAATCGCAAGTGTGGCCAGTGCCTGTTATTAATGTTGCATGTGCTATTTTGAAGTCTCCACTATTGTTTAGTTTTATGTTTGCACCTAACGTGTCATAGAAATAATACCTAAAACAATGGATACATTTTTCTACATAGTTTTCTATACTCCCTGTAAATAATATTTTATTATTAACTCCATTCTTATTTTTCTTACTATTATAAATTCATTCAAACAATGAGCTTAGTCTTATTAAATTCAGTCATTTTTTTCCCGTTTTTTTGAACTTATAAATTATTAAATCTAAATAATGAATTCATATGTATTGTTTAACTCTGGTAAATTCATTGCACACAGTCCTAATTGTGCATTGTTACAGTTGGAGCTTGCTGCCATTGTTCAGGCCAGAGCTCCTGTTCACCTGGGCTCCACTTCCTGTAAAGTGATAAAGAACACGGCTGAACATGACAGGAAAACAAACGGCATGGCTCTCTGCTGAGGGCAGCCTGGCACAAAGTTGCTGTTTTGAAGAATGTTTTTTTTTTATTATTATTATTATTTATTTTTTTTACTTTGCATGCAAGGGATTTATTTCTACTAGTTTTTTCTTGCCAGTAGTGAAACCGCTCATCTAAAGCACAATTCAATAAACCAGCTATGTATTCCAAAATCAGTGCATAATAAATTTTAATAACAATTATTATTATTATTATTAATAATAATAATAATAATAATAATAATCAAACAATCTTGATGTTGTTCTTGTTTTTGGTTATCCAAAATAAAATACATAGAAGCAAAAGATTAAATAATTTTAAAATGTATAAAATGCACAGCTATTAATGAATATTGTTTTGTTATATCTGAAATTTTAAAATGATCTCAGCAGTAAAAAAATAAATAAATATTTGTGCTGATATAATGAAAAGCAAATGTTTAATTATTAACATAAGTACTTTCTATTTCTAAATAGATTTCTAAATTATCCTGACTCCGTCTATTGGCATATATTTTACTGAAATTATTATGCATAACAACGCAAAATAAATCTGCTTGTATTTATTACATTTTCTGGTAATGTTAAATATTTGCACATTTATTTGAGCCGAATTATTGGTATGACAAGCAAAATGATTTAATTGTAGAGAACAAACCAATGAATTCTGAAAGTACTAGAAGGCACTACCACCTAAAACTTAAATAACATTTGAAAAAGCATTTGGTTAAATAAAGAACTAATTCATTAATTACTAAGTAATTCAAGTCTTTTCTACTAATGGATACATCCCAACAGATGGAATTTTCCAATCGACTTATTTATTATTTTTTTATTTGATACCATTGAATCTCTGGAAAAATCTGAAAAATATAAATATCTGGATAAAGTGCAAGATTACATACGTTATTTCAGTAGATATTTGGATTCACAGTGTTCTTTACACAAAAAATCGTGAGGGTCATGGCAGTAATTAATGCAGTATTGAGAGAATGCAACTCTGCTCATAAATTATGCAGCCAGCTAGCTAAAAGCAACCATGTGCATGCAAGACAAGCAATTCACTCTTACCAGCTACTATAGGTATCATCAACATGAGAGTGCAGATCTCTACACTGTTCAAACAGCTGCCTGACGTAATCTGCTAATATTAAAACTACTTCTACTTGAAAAGAAGTGTTTTGAAACTTTTTAGTTTTCTAGATATTTTATACTGCATAGACTTCCTCTTTGTTCTTCAGGTTGAATAAGTGAATATTTCAAAATATATAGATTTTTTTAAATTATTTATCTTACAATAGCAACACTGCTGAATTGCAGCCAGTTGAGCTTAAATGTGCATAAATGTAACTGTGAGTGTAAATGTGTTCGTGAGAAACAAGTTTTAAAATAGTTTATTATATAAACATATATTTTTTAATATACTTTGTCTTTTTATATAAGTTTTAGTTTTCTCATTACACATCAAAGAAACCTGCAATTTTGCACTGGGACTTGGTTTATTTATATATTACTTGAATAGATATTATTTATTCATTTATTTGTATTTTTTAATATTCACATTGAGGTGGAAAAAACTCACCGCATGACATACTCATGCTGTTTTTAATTACTATTCATTTTAAATAAGTGCAATTACCATAAAAGGCTGTTCTGCTGGAGTAGAGCGGAAGCGCACTGCCATTACGCCTTTGTGAATCTGCGTCCCTGGGCACAAAATAAATTCCGGAAGCATTTGCTGGCCGGTATGACGGGACTGTGGTGCATTAGCGGTGCGTTTGCACCCAGTCGGCTGCACCGCGGTTTCGCCGCGACGGCCACAATCGGCGGTGTCGAATGAGATGGCCTAGTTAGGTGCATAAGCCACGCGAAAAAGTTTGCACGATGCTTCCGATGTCGTCTTCCATGACCAGACACTTTATCTCAAAATGAAGTCATTTTCATTTGGTTGATGCCACTAACAGAATGCCATTGCCTATTATATTTATAATGTAACATCACCATTTTCAGGGGAGCATTGATGTAGGCTCTTCGGTGAATGCCAAAGGGGAAGCTAGTCAGCCACATGCTTTACTCTCAGTTACTGCCTCAGCCTGCCTCCCTACTATGACATTTGTAATGTGCGAGCATGATCAGCATCCCCACGACTCTCGCAGGTACCATGTCGGTTCTGTGTAGCTGAAGCAGTGAGTTTCGGCGCAGAGTGTAATCTGTGCCGGCCACTGTGGGGTCCACCCTACCAGTTAGAGGTCACCCGCATTTTATTAACAGAAGCTTAAATTTATATCGTTAATTGTTTCTCTCTTAATAATAATGTTAGTAATGTAGTGTCATGGTAGTGTTATGTATATTTATATAACGAAAATGAACCAATAGGTTTTTATATACGTAGCGTATCAGCGTCTCACGTCTTCCGATATTTCTGTGTACCGGTTTCCTCCAGTCATGCTATCTTGAATAAATCTCCAATGGATGGGGGGAGAGAATTAAAGGGGAAGTATCTGAGTGGAACACTGAGGTATTCTTGCACTGGCCTTTAATAAAGAGAGTTATGGATTCCCGCCGTCCAGTATGGATTGACGGGCAGCCCCCCTGCGCTCAGGCTGACTGGCAGATTTATTGATAAATGATTTATTCAGGTTGAGAGCTCAGCAACAAATCAGGCGTCTTCTTTTTGCCTCTCCTTCACTTTCGGGCTAATGCGTGTTGCTTCTTCCTCACTTTGGCCCTCGTACCTCCTGCTTCGGTCATCCAGAGGCGGGTTCCCCGGTAAGGGAACCTGCGTTTGAGCACTCAGCCACAGGCCACTTTGCCAGTGTTTAATACACAGGACCGGCCCCGTTTCCAACCTTAACGCTGGAGGTTGGGAACAGCCTCGGCCATTGTGTCTAGCGCATTAAATTATAATTAGCCCTGTCCACAGTGCGCGGGAGAGCTCTGCAACACAGCGGCAACTTAACGCTGCTGCTTTTAGTTCTGCTTCTGTAGTTCTTTTTTGAGAGAGGGTGGTAGCTAAATGAAACTACTCAGCTCTAAAGCCCAGTAATCAGTCAAGGTTCTGAGTCTTAATGTGTCCTGAAAAAAATACATAAGGAAAAAAAAAAACGAACAGAGCCACACGGGCCTGCATCCCTCTCTGAAGATGTGTTTATAGACGATTTAGGAGAAACACTGAAAGCGTAATGTAACTCCATTGGTTCATCAATAATTCATTACAGTCTTGGCTTACCGGGCGATCGTACGTGGAGTGGACATTGTATAAATAATGCAGGGGAGCTTGTCACAATACTTTGACTGACGTTTTGTGGCCTAGTTCCCGACACTCGGAAAAAATACCGGCACGGGCTGGATTCGAAGACCCTCGTCCGTGGCAGTTTTACGAACGCCGCTGCTGTCTGCCGCGTGCTTTTCTGTTAATGTAAAAGTTTGCGCTGTTTAAATGAATGCTTTTTAAACATGCCGTCCGCTGCTAATGAACAGCATGCGATTTGCCTCGCTGATATCCAATGGAAATTCTCCAGGTGAACATGCTATTGTTGCATATTGTGCTCTGTATCTGCAGTGTGTGTGAGCATGCATGCTATCTCCATGTAAGTTACACAGCTGCAAGGTCACCTTGCAAGAGGCCCTTGACATTAAGCCAATGTGGAGAATAAGAAAAGACGAAAGATGTCATGAGTCAGTCTATAATCACTGTCAAACACAACAAAACATGATGGTGGAACATATTTGCTGTGCCTTTGCAAGGCTATTGCACTTGTTTTCTCAGGTTTTGCTCTGCTAGCTGATCTCGTTTATGGCGACTTTCACATTGGCATTTTACTTTATTTCGGAGAACTGAGCAAACTCTGTCGTAAATCGGTTACGCGTCACTTGCAGCCTTCCTGTGGTGTGGCATTTTACTTTCCAAATAAACAAATAAAATAGCACTTTATGTACTTACACGTTAAAAATAAATGTACCAAAAACACATCTTTTAAGCATCTGCTTTCAAATAGCAGAGGTAAACTAATGAATGGGCAGTATTCCGTGATTAAAGTGTTTAAATTCCTATGTTTATAGCACATGGGTCCAGAAACATAACAGAGATGTCGTCACCTTTTGCTTGTTTCCTTTCCCATCATTTAAAATGATATCAGCATGTGAAAACAGTTACTAACCATCCCATCAAGTGACGTTACTCTGTAACAAGGAAAGAAACAATGTAAAAATAGAAAACAAAGCATATCTGCTTTACTCTGCTGTAGTGATTGATATTGCTGTTTTATATGCCTTATATACTCATTTAAATTGCCACGCACTTTTTATTGAGCATAAAATCACTGATGCCATTTGAATGATTTAGTCCAATATTTATGTAATTAAGTACAATACCGATTTTTGTACGTGTGTACAGGCCCATCTGACATCCCGCTGTGTCCTTTCTCAAACTAAATTATTACCACTAACTGTCCTTTGACTTCTATATATTTTCCTCTTTTACTCAAAATTTATTGTGTTGAATTATAAACTTTGATTTGTAGCATTGCTTGAAAACCATTTTATAATTAAAATACTTATTTTTTTTACAAAAAAATTACATTTTTAAATATGTAAACATTTTGAAGGCTTTTATAGGTTTATTAATAATTTAAGACTGTCGTTAAACAAATAACAAGAATAAGAATAATAATAGTGGTGTTTTTCATTATTCAGAATCATTGATAGCTGTATTCTTGATTTGCTTGCTTGTTACTAACGGCATTTTTGCTTTTTCTGAATGGAGCCCAGTGCTCCTGCTGGACCTCATGACCCTGTCTCCGGTCCAGCCCTCGGCTGATATACACAGGATCCGTCTGGTGTCCATCCCCCGTGTTCAGACTGTGCCTCTTTTTATGAATGGTACACACCTCTACATCCAGCTCCTCATTTTAAATAAGAGCACGTGTCCTCCGAACCCTCCTAACTTAATTTGTTTTTGCCTGCCCCGTGATAATGAAGTAGCACATTAATTCATTTTTATAAAAAAAAAGAAGTAAATCTTTATATCAGTGATTAACAGGAGGTGATGGAAAGGCACTCACTTAAGAGGGACACTGGTCAGCATTTTAATACTGATGGAGCAGGGTTGCAATATTTTTCGCAGCGGGTAGTAATTATCAAGTTGGTAATTATCAAGTTGGTAATTATCAAGTTTGTTTCACATTTTAAAATTAGTTTCAATCAAAAATTATCAAAAAAACAAAAATTATTCAACTGCATACTAAAAATCCTTATTGATGTCCTTATGTATGTTGTAAAATATTATTAATATAATATAATGTTTTCTCAGTATAATATAAGGCTCTGTAGCATGAATTACTCTCCAATTGCAGTTATATCTCCTAAGAAAATTACATTCTCAGCTGTTATGTTAAATAGATTTTCAATTTTTTTTTAATTAGCTATGTCTTATAAATTGAAATTTCACCATCCAAATTTTCTATTGGAATTAAATTTGGTCACATATAATACAATTAGCTTGTTTGTTTAACTTTTTTTCCAAATCCTGAGGAAGCTAATATTTTCAGTCATGACATACCTAAACAATATATACAACAGTATTTGTGTGATTGGCCTTGAAAAGTGTCCTTTCAGAAAGGAGTTTATTTCAGATCTGAATAGGAGAAATTGCAAACATACAGCCCCCACCTTGTTCATGTAGAAAAACATTTCCCAGGCAATGAAGGAAACTTCTACAGAAGGGAGAGATCGAAATTGAATTAGCATCTTTCTGTTTGGCTTTATGTTTGATTTCTTGAATTAACTAATAGTATTAAAAACTCATTTTTGCTTTTTTTCTCCCAACACCTGCTCATTTTGCGAACATTTTTCAAGGTTACTGTTTATCAAGTCAGTTTTGCAGTTTTCTGCTATCGGTTCAGTTCAGGTTTAGGGTAGAATTCGGCTGGAACCCAACAGGCTAAACTGTGTGTGTGTGTGTGTGTGTGTGTGTGTGTGTGTGTGTGTGTGTGTGTGTGTCTATCTGTCTGTCTGTCTGTGGCGGGGGGGAATTGAGGGTCTTGTTTATGTCCACAGGTGTCTATAGTAGGCATATTGTCCAGTGACAAGTGTGAGAGTCTGCTGTGTGTGTGTGTGTGCGTGCCCAGTCGCCTGGTCTGCTTTGTAGCTACCCATGCCTGACCAGGAGCTTCTCTCCAATCTTCCTCACACCGAGCATCTGGATCCCGGGTCACTGTGTCACCCAGCAGACCGGCTGCTTCCAGCTACCTGCGGAGGCCAATAAAACGCTCCTCTGGCAGCATGGGCTTGCCCTCTCCCTGTAAGTCATCTCTCAGAGCTGACGGCCTCCGTCTGCGAGGTGTGAAGTGGCTCTATGGGGAGCGAACGTGTTTTTTTCTCTCTAAACCGGGGGACCTTTGTGCCGTCGATGTTGTGTGGGACGGTGCGCAGGAATGTAATCTCCGCACTCCTCCTGACCTTCTTTCCTGCTCCTGCACAGCTCCCTTAATGTCACCTCGACGCCGTGCCCTACATTGTCTCGGCTGGGGCTCTTCTCGTTAGAGGGGAGCCCCCAGCGTGTCCTTCTGCGGGTTTAACGCCGTTTTTCAGCGCTATTTAAAAGCCTTCACCGCATAAGCCTATTTGGTGGCGCAGATCCTGCACGCCCACGGCTGTCACTTCCATTTCCCCGGTGATGCTCGGCGCCGAGGGGGCTGGGAGGGAGAGCAGTCCTCCGCCTCATGATCCGAGTCCGGCCGGGTCGCCGCGCCATGTTATAGGGTAAAGCGGGCCGCAGGGTGGCCCAGGTGGCTGAGGGACACGACCCCATCGGCCTCAACCCAGTGTGGCTCCAGGAACCCGGAGGGTGTCCCGATTGGCTCCCATCTCGGCCACGTCGGGCTCATCCTGTGCCGGGGTGGCTTCCTGAGGCGGTTCAGGGCTCCCCATTACACGGCCGGCTGGGGAGGGCCGCAGCAGACCGACTCCCAAACACTCTGCCATTCAACTCGCTGCTCGCCTTTTGTGGCACTGGCTAAATGTGTCGCTTTTTTTTGTTTACTTTGTTGCTGTTTTTTGTATCGCTTTCATGGATATGGAGCTTTCAGCATCTCGTAATTACGGCCGGTGTGAGACACCAGGGCTATCGTCGCTTATTAAAGGCGATGTTGACGAAGAAAGCCCGTGGCTTTAATGAGGTATATCCGAGACAGATATCTGAGGCTTTTAAAAATACTTTTAGAAAATAAATTGAGAAAAAGCGCAAAAAATAATAGTCCATAAAATGAAATATTGTAAAGTTTGTTTATTGAAGAAGACAGTTTACTATTCTGATTCATTATTTCCATGCAGGTTTTGTATTTATTGAATATAATTCTGTTATTCTCACTAATAAAGAAAATGAATAGTTGTTACACAGTGTTGAAACTGCAAATAAAACGTATAATATTATCAAAACATATTATTCATTAATTAAATAAAAATATTTATCAGTATTGTACAATGACAAATGATGTATTTAATTTAGCATTCAGAATTCTGGATTTTAGTGGTTGTATGTATATCCTATTGAGATAAATAAATTACATTTGTGTCCTAATACTCAAAATCTGTAAAGTGACATTTTATAAATTTTAAAATCTCTTTAAGTTTGTGGGAAAATGCCACCGTCAAATATTTATTTCACCTTGTCAATAAATAGAATTACCCACAAAGTGTCCTTTGTTCAGAAACCTTGAAAACGATTCTTGATAATTCTCAGTTAAAAGTTCAACGCAATGTATAGGTCAGACACAAAAAAAGTATCAGACTGGCTGCATAAATTTCTTCATAATGACAGAAAAAAGTGCGAACGACTGATGAAGTGCTAGAATTTCTGATCCAAAAGACAGTCCCATCCAGACTATTGTACGTTACTCCAATAAAAAGCATTCAGTTAGTGGGATGGGAATGTATTCCATTCCGATCTATAAAGAAACCAAAATCACTGAGGACCAGATGAGTAAAATAAATGACTCAGAGATCATTTTTCCAATAATTATTGCTTGTAATTACTTGAATACACTATATTATATGGGAGCAAAGGTATCCATGTTACTGATGTAAATACCACTGTATGGGAGGGCAAAAATCAACGAGTAAGCTCTTTGTATGCTGCAGCTACTACAGAGATTAACCGTGAGATTTTATTGACGTTGTATGAAGTAGCCTCAATCACCTAGGCTCAACAACAGAAGCGTCTTTAATGAAGTCTTAGGCTCTGTGTAATTCTCAATATTAAATTTCTAATCGAAATTATAAATAAAAGTAAATAAAAGTCTTGTTGACTTTTTAAGTGTTAATAAATCAAACAGTATTTGTTTCGCTTTCGTTTTGATTCGAGACAGTGAATTAATATGAGTGGAAGATTTTTAAGCCTCTTTAAAGGCGCAGTGCATCACTTGGCGTCCCTCCTTTGAGTGTGTGTGCACTTTGGGGTCGTATCGCTTGGGCCCCGTGTGTCGGCCCCCCCAGCGGGGATGGGATGCCCTGTGGGGCCGTGTGTGGACAGCGTAGAGGTGTGTGTGAGCCTCAGGTACACACTGTGTCACAGATACGCCTTGAGACATTGAAAATCTTCAATTCGTAAAATCTTCCAAACACCCGCCTCCTTCCCCCCCCCCCCCCCACCCCACCAAGCCCAACCCAAACTGGGTGTCGTCTGAGCAGTCAAGTGGGGAGTGAGGAAGGAGCGGGTCTTTGTTCTCCCTCATCAGTATTCGCTGCCCACAATGACACTTCGCCCAGGGCTCTGTGTGTGTGTGTGTGTGTGTGTGTGTGTGTGTGTGTGTGTGTATGAGAGACAGAGTGAGTGTGTCTGTGTGTGAGTCTGTGTCTTGGTGTGTGTGTGCATTTATGTGTGAGCATGTGTGTGTGAGTGTGTGTGGATTAGGTTTATATTACACTGTGGGAATCAAAAGTTCTCCATAATGTAATAAAAACCTGTTATTTTGACATTGTAGGGACTATTTTTTAAGTCCCCACAAAGATTTCTGTATGCAATCAACAGTATAAATGGCAAAAGTCTTGTATTTAATTTGGTTACTTATGGTTAAGGTTAGGGCTGGATAGGGGTTACGGTCGTCATGTTGTGATTAGAGTTTTCCCTATAGGAATGAATGGAGAGCATAATTACAAACCTAGACATGTGAGTGTTTGTCTGCGTGTGTGTGTGAGTGTGTGCCTGAGTGTGTGTACTCGCATTTGGACATTCTCACATGTGTGTCTGTGTCTCTGAAGGGCAGGCTCTGATTATGTTGAGTTTTTTTAATTTAATTTTTCATATTAGGGAATACTGTCTATCATTTTTAGGCTGAAGTCACTTATAATCGTGAAAAAAACACATCTTTTGCTCCTGATTGCTCCATAATATTTTGTATCATTAATAGGGAAGCAGCAGAGAGGAGCAGGCAGGAAAGATGGGTATGGTACAGTGCATCCCGCTTCTCGATATTCATGCCTGTCCGAGGCAACACTTACTCAGCCATCAATCTTCTTTAAGGAACAATCTTTAGGATTTTGAGGGAAAGAAGTTTATTTTCAGCTTTCAGCTCCTGAGATATGACTTCTTTATGTATATATATGCTTAGACAGGCAGTTTTTTTTCTCCTCCATGGTCATTTGTAATATTTACACTTTTCCGACGTCAAATATTTGCAAAAACAATTCAAGTGCCCCCCCCCCCCCCATTTCCCGACATTTGAACTTGCAGTGACTGGATGGATAGTCACCTGTATTAAGGTGAAGAAAGAGACTGTACAGCATGAGAGGAATTTGAAGGTTGAATTGTCAGGGCCGCATTCATCCATTTTAAAATGCGTTGGCGACGTCACTTTCACACGTTACCTGGAGAGCTCTGCTCCTCATCAGAGGTTGGGGGGGGGGGGGGGGTATGAATAATCAGGTCACTCAGGAGGGTAACGCTGATCACTCGACCGCCTCTGCTCCTTAACGCCACGTGCCAAGATGACCGTAATCATCTGGCATCACGGGATGCTTTCCACGAGCTTCATATTTGAGGCATGAGAACCTGCTGTCAGCGTAGCATCCCGAACGACACTCTGAATGAGCAGAAGCAGCTGCACTGTTTTACTGGGAGGCCAACCTCCCTGTATTAACCTCCCCTGCTTTTCTGTCTGTCTCCAGGTCCCCCGAACCACCACGGCCAGTCGAGCCTGCGTCCGCCGCTGCCCCCCTCCCACAACCACCAGACATTGTCCCACCACAACGCCTCCGGCAACTCGCTGAGGCGCAATTCGCTGACGGGCCGCCGTGGCCACGCGCCCATCTCCGGGCCGGCCGATGGCCCCACCACGCCTGAGTCGGTGCAGCTCCAGGACAGCTGGGCCCTCAACAGCAGTGTGCCACTCGAGACCAGGTGGGTGCAGCCTGCAAGTGCAACGGCGTGCAAACATGGAAAGGCGTGCAAACATGGAAAGGCGTGCAAACATGGAGAGGCGCGCATACATGGAAAGGCGCGCAAACATGGAAAGGCGCGCATACATGGAAAGGCATGGATACCTTGGAAGGCATACATACACAGAAAGGTGTGCACTCAAAATGATGTGCAATCATTGAAAGTCATGTGCACAGAAAGGTATGCACACAAAATGGGGTGTTTGGAAACACAAAATGGTGCTTTGGAAGAAAGTTTGCAAACATGGGAAAGAGTGTACACAGAAATGCATGCACACGGTATGGCTTGTGAACAGAAAGGCAGCAAATCATAAAAATCACGTAAAGGAATTTGAACACCTGCAGCAATGGTGCAGCCAGCTATATGCAGACCACACCTCAGTGGCAGACACACACACACAGAGTACGCTGGGGTGCTGGTTAACATGCACATGCACGGACAATAAACGGTGGGGCATCTCCCCCCCGCCACCACCACCACGTATTCCCTTTGTTGCGTCTGAGTCCTGCCAGGTCTGAGCCTCCCGCGCCGCCTCCACAGGCTCTGCTCAGATGTTTTATTCACGAGGGCGCCAGGCCGGCCCGGAAACCCGCCGGCACACTCCCTGATCCCGCCAGGGCCCGCATCCGTGCCCGTGTTAGTCTGCCCATTCTTTTTCTGACTGCTGCTTTTGATGCCGTGGCCCGGAATGAAGCCGACGGGTTCCCGGGTGGGGCAGGGCAGGCGGCATATTGCCCCCCGGAGGACGGGAGGTGTCTCTGCAGCTCTGCCTCGCACGAAGCTGGCACAGCTGGGTATCCCGCTGCTAATGAGCCTGGGACCCAGACGAGGGGGCCAGGAGGAGCTCAGAGGAGGCGAAAGACAGAGACGGGCTGGCGTTTGATAGCAACAGCCCATCTGTCAGATGGCCGGCTCTGTACAGAACGTGTCGATATGTCAGAGTGAGCAGCGACAACCCGGCGCTGCAAGCAACCGTAATACGGCAAGTGAGTTATCGTCCTAACGAACATCATAATAAGAGGTGTAATTTTATTACTGGGCTGCAACAGACATGCTACAGCCAACTTCGTAATGACACGCCATCCTGGAAGACGAACGGCCGCCCCTGGTAGAGCGTATCGATATTCCAGGTCAAATTAAGCAGGGCGAGCCTCGAAGGGTGTGAGTTTCGCTGGGTGTTTGTGTTTACCAGACGACGAAGCACAAGTCACAAATCGAGATTACACAGGGGACCACGATTCGCTGATGCTGTCCTCCAGTGCGGGGGAAACGTCACGCTTTCCGGAAGCTTCTGTTAGAATCTTCCTAAAGGTGACTTTGTGAAGTCTTATAACTAGATATAAATAGGTTTTTAGTGTGCAAAAAGTCTTCCGTTTACATTTCACGCACTCATATTTACCTTGGATCCGTTTTCATGAGGAAGTGAAGCACTTGTTTATGATATATGGCTGTTCTTGAAAAAGGTAAATGTTCAATAATTGTGTTTCTTATAAAATCCTTCTGAAAATTGGATGTGACTCTGAGGTGTTAGGAAGTAATAATTAAAATGCGTTTTGATTGCATTTGACATTTGAATACCTTGAATCCTGAATCTCACAGGTTTTTTTTTATCTAATTTTGTCAGTGTTTTCCTCTGGCTTGCTACCTTACCTCGTTATCACCTGTTCACAGATCCGCTTGGATGCCACTCCTCCCGTTATCCTGGGTTGGGTAGCGCTCTTTGTTTAAGTCCTAGCCTTGCATCATAAACTAAGGCTAACAAATATATATATATATATATATATATATACATATATACACATACCTATATATTCGGTGAAGGACGGAGTTATTTTTACGATGCAAAAGCATTTACTGTATATGTAAATTTTATGGCAGTTTGGGAGCCTTTTAGGAAGACTTGTAGAGGATGCTGGTTGATGGAGGTCGTTCCCTCGCGTCTGTAACCCGAGGCGGATGGAGGGGTTAAGAGCTCCTGTAATACGTTTGACAGGTGACATCATCTCGTTATTTCCCATCAGGCTGCAGTAGAAGGCGACTGGCGGGCCCTTCGCCCTGCGGAACTGGCCGCTACCACACTACATTTGCCGCGTAGTCCCGCTGTCAGACATCTCATTCCTGACCCTCCGGAAGGAAAGCCTGCGGGCCGCGTCACCGTCAAGCGGGCGAGCTTCTGGGTGGGACACCCAGTGTGGATTTTGGGTTTCTGATAAGGAGTAGAAGGTGTGTTTTCCAAAGCTGACAGCCCGTCAACCCACCTCTGTCCCCCCAATGCGAGAACCCAGAGCCAGTCTCCTAGGGAAGCCTCACTCCCCAGCAGGCTAATTAGCCAATGGCTATTCGAAGCTCCTCCGTTTCCGTCGCCACCCAGCTAACTGTCTGCGTGTTGACAGAGCCTACGCTGCTCGCATCTTCAAAGTTAACGTGGCCCGTGTCCATGAATTGTACATATACATGTAGCTGTACATGTGTTTTGGAAAATCATTTTTTGTCAGTGAGGTCGTTACATCCGAACATGATGCGTTTAACGAAGTTTTGCCACCATCCCTAAAACTACGGGAGCCAAGTACCTCCACAGGTCAGCCGTTGCTACTGGCGACCCGCCCTGCGTCTCCGTGACGACGTCGTCCTCCACACCCTGCTGGCCTGTCCCCGAGGTTCACCCGAGCTGCCCGTGACAGGTGTGGCTTTATCGCTGTGTTTATTCTCCGCCAGCCCTTAATGAAGCTGACCTCTAGCCGCTCTCATTAATTTCAGCTTCCGGTCGTCTTCCCGGTTGACAGTGTCCATGAGAGCAGTTAAGCCTGGTGGTCGTGTCAGCAACTGTGAGCGCGGGAGCGGTGGGGGCAGGGAGCAGTTCTGTACTCCCGCTGCAGAGGGTAAACATGGGGTGGGTGGTGGGGGGGAGGTATTTAAGTCAGGGGCCCTCCTTCCATTCCATTTCAAAACAGATGCTGATAAAAACAGACTTTAATAAGGACAGATAGCTCATTATCATGGGAATTACCTACTCATTTTAATTCCTTGTTGTGCTCCCTGGCAAGATCTTATTTACGTTCGTTTCAATAAAGCGGGATACCTGGAGAGCTCTGTCGCACGCGCCTGCTGCCTGGCGGAGAAAAGCCCGTTACGGTGCTCTGGCCCGGCTCCTCGTGCTGATTGATCGCCGTCTTTTAAAGTTCAGTACCTGCTGGAAAGCCCTGAAATTAAATGCGGACGAAGGGGAGAGGGTCTCCCGGCTGGTGTGGGAGGGAGAGAGGGAGCCTCTGCCCCCCTAACACGGCGCCTACTCCACGCTCTCAGTATACCGTCTGCTTCCACAGATGCGGACGAGGCTCTGTACGCTTTTTATAGAAGACCTTTAATTATGAACAGACACGGCGAGCTCAGGGGCGAGGATGGCGGTGCGTGCCGAGCCGCTAGCGTGCGGGCGGGAGCAGGCACGGCTACGGAAGCAGGCGCCACAACGTCCCGGACCGCGGGCCCCCTCATAAAAGCCCAATGAATATTTAACGGCCCCTGTCGCCCTGCACTCAGCGCGCACACACATTCGCTCCCCTGAGCCTCATGGCACCCATCTCCCGCCATCATTACCCACGTGTCCCTGCCTGCTCCCCCGCATCCAGACGCTGCGTCCTCGTCGACGCTGCGCTTATCATAATGCTGCATTTCAGAAGCATTTATTATGCTCCACGGAGTGCACTAAGCACACATTTAGCTTTAAGTACATCGTTTACAGAGTCATCCGTTGCTTTTAACTGTAAAATAAGTCAGGCTTCGTTCCACGGTTGTCTGCAGGACGCCAGTCCTGCTCCGTGTTCCCACATGCACCCGTTTTGTTGCATTTCCTCCTGCTGGGATTTGCCCCCAGACCTGTGCGTGTTTTTTGGATTTTAGTTTTGCGTTGGCTTGTGTTGTGTTTGCTAAGTGTGTTTGCACCAAGCTAATTATGCACAATTATGTTTTCATCCGCCATAATAATACCTGTATAATTATCTGGCTCAATTGTTTCTGTTCTTCGGAACTAATAATGTTCCCAAGCCAAGACAAGAGTGGGATGCAGAATGCAGCCAGTTAGTCAGTGATGTGCATCTCGTGCTCAAATATTTACAGTGCTGGTGATAGTAGTGACAGGCATTAATGATGGGTCATGTGATTAACCAGACAGTGCACGATGCATTGCGCAGAATGCAGTGCCAGGGATGTTTATTGCACTCACATATTTTCGTGAATAAACGATCATTGACTAGAGGTGGAGAGAAACACAGGGAGGAGCCTGCATGCCATTAATTGGCCATTAATTGGTTAATGATTAATTACTCGGGTGTGATCATTTAGGATGGGTGAATGCTGTGAAGCAGGTGTCGGCAGGGAAGGTTTGTGTAGCTGGTCGCTGTTAATCTTCACCTGGTCTTTAAAGTCAGAATGAGACGTTTGGGAGTTTAATGTGGGGGGGTAGCACCAGACCCCTAGTTCTGCCAAGTTGAAGTAAGGGGCAGCTTCCCTCTGTTAATTTCACAGGTTGCGGCGCTCCCCTGTGTGACTGAGCCTCTGCTGGGGCACACCCAGGCAGTTTGTGGCCCCGGGACCCCGCCCGAGCCAACATACTAAGGGATGAGCCCCCTGGTGGTGGCCTCGGATAATGACAGTGAGGGGAAATACTTAAGCAGCTCGACCTGGGGGACAATGTTACCCCAACCAGAAAGGAAAAGTAAAATCAATATGAGTGTGTTTGTGGTTTTGGGTTTTTTGGGGCCTGGATTGTAGCCCCCTCCTGGTCTATGCCCACGTAACGCCCTAAACCAGCTTCACCATTGGCGCCCCCTATCTGAGACAAAGTGAAGTCATCGCCCCCTCAGAATGTGCTAGCCGCTTGTGTCGCCTAATGAGTTCATCAGCACTGCCCCCGTCTCAGATTATGATGTACTTTATCGATCTCAGTGGGAAGTTCCTTTTAATCTACGACTAAGCAGGGCTGACCGTCAAACTGGGCTCGCCTACCTGAAGCGATTCGTGGTGTTATTCCGCCTTAAGTGAGTGCGGCGGCTGGGAAAATGGAAGACAACGCGCCACTGACACTGAAGGTGACGCCAAGGTGACCTCCGCTCCGGCTGCAGCATGACGCCCCACCATCCGAGCTCCAGCTTCTGTCAGGGCTTTCCGTGTTCCGTGTGTGTCTTGCTCGTGGGGAATTGCAATATGACCACCATTTCTTTTTCGATGAAAAATGGGATTGCCCCCCCCCCTCACCCCATAAAGTGTTTTTTTTATTTGCTTTATTTTTTTTTTTTTACCGTTGCAATGCTGCGGCAAACAGCAACCGATCAACAGTGTGGGCCCCCCAGAGGGAAGACACATGATCTGCACCCGGTCTCTCACATAGCAGGACCGAAGTGCTAAGTATCAGGCTGCCCGGCTTGATGTTTGTGGCTAAATGTGGGCTCTGTGTTAGCGGTCGTCCTCTGGGGGCTGTTGGGGGGGGGCGTTATTTGTGTTACCTGTGGTCTTCCTGCAGGAATAGCTCTCCGCTATCAGGCCTTTGTTTGCTTGCCTTTTTCTGCTCAAAAGCCTCCTGACAGTATCTCGCGGCCCACCTGACCACCGTGGGCAGCGTTTTCTCACAGTTCACCTTGCCGCCTAATGATTGTCTGAAATATCCGTGGCAAGCGCGTTAGCGCATTAACGGGCGGCCTTCCTCAGCCCCCGATGGCCACCTTTCCCGTGGGTGGCCGCAGGTCTCGCGAGGGTGGAAATTGTTATCCGCTAAAACCTTTATCCATCCGTTTATTGTTAAAGCTTTTTTCTTTTCTCACCCCAGAGCTCGACGCCGCAACAGCGGCTCCCTGCAAGTTGTTTTCTATCTTTCTGTTTGTCAGTGGTTGCCAAGGTACGGAGGCTGTGTACAAAAGAGCTCCATTCTCAGCTGAGCACCGTAATCATAAAGCGACCCAGAGCCCTGTGAAATAAATGGGAATTTTTTTCCCCACCATGCTTGCTGTAGTATTCTAGGTGATACGGCAGGCATTAGCATCACGGAATCCCAGCCCATGTCGGTGTGCAGTTAATGGGCGTCACACTGTGGTGAACAAAAGAACATTAGAGACACGTGAAACATGTATGTAAGAATCCCTGCGAATGAAATCAGGTGGCACGGGCGTCATGAGAATTGGGATGGGGTTCCTGCAGGGAGGGCGGGGCATGTTGTAGGCTGATAGAGAGAGAGCTGGACCTGACTTACAGCGCTGGTAATGACGCTCTCATGAAGTGAATCAGTGTGAAGCGAATTTCTGCCCGTCTGCACGCCAAGCTCCACCCGTTTACAGCAGGTAAGGCACAGACGCACCTCCTGATTTTGTCCCTGCATCAACAAGGGAGGGGCTTGTGTTTCACTTCGTTAACCAATCACAGCCTTCGCTGTATGACATCACCAGATAGATTAAATCCTTTCTTCTCTGTTTGGCGACATGGTGCACAGATTTGTAAAGTGCCCATTTTATTGTGTATGCCTCTTGTTAAATGAATGAATGTTGCATTTATATAGCGGTTTTATATGGCACCTTTCAAGGCGCCCAAAGCGCTTTACAGAAGAAGTATTTTACACATCATACTAACATGCTTGTCTGCTGAGGCTGTAGGGAGCAATGTAAGGGCACGTCTTTGTTTCATCATGATGATGATAATAATAATAATAAGGCTTGAACTGGCAGCCTTCCTATCAGAGGCGCTGAGGCTTAGCCTGCCAAGCCACACACCCCCAGCTCAATGGCCAGAAGCCTTGAGTTTGAAAATAACATTAAAAAAATCAACTGATGGTGATGTCATGCACCGAACATTGTGATTGGTTGAAGAAGTAAAACGCGAGCGCCTCCCTTGTCAACCCAAGGGCCCATCGGACTCGGCAAAATCAGGACGCCCGAGTGCAGACTGAGTGAATGAATACCCTTATAACCCAATTCACCCCCGAATCTGTAAGCGGGGGCATTGGAGACAAATCTCCATGGTGACATCCCATGCAGCTGTCCAGGGCTTCAGATGCAAACATACACGGAGCAGATGCAGTGCACACTCCACTCGGACAAGCGCAGGAATAATTCCGACCCCCTCGGCTGGTGATGTCAGCAGGGGTAGGGGGGGCTGACAGAGAGTTTCCATGATCCCCCCCCCCAGTGTGTTTCAGTATCACTGATCTGAACCTGTGTGCAGAGACACAAGTGTTGTGTTGTCAGACATGTTTGAATGTAAGAATGCAATAAAATCAATCATAGAAATGCTCATGTCATCATACTTAAAATTTAAATTAAATTAAAACTAGATGTTTCAAATAAAATTTTGAAATCTAAATTTGGAATAAATTTTACTTTAAAATGTAATGGATTCACTGTCATTTAATCATTTATTGCCAATTTAGTTCTGATCTGTCGGAATTTTGTTTTTGCACTGATAATTAGTGTCTAATTGAAGCTTAAATATCTACATTTGAAAGCTAAAATATCAGGATGGATGTGTTTTTCCTCTCACTTTCTAACCTCTACTACTAGTTCAATGCTTGTTTCTGGGTTGTGGGTCTTGGCTTCCCGAGAGTCTTAGGTAGTGCCCAGAGATCGTACTGTTATTTGTGGGTCTTGGCTTCCCGAGAGTCTTAGGTAGTGCCCAGAGATCGTACTGTTATTTGTGGGTCTTGGCCTCTCGAGAGTCTTAGGTAGTGCCCAGAGATCGTATTGTTATTTGTGGGTCTTGGCTTTCCGAGAGTCTTAGGTAGTGCCCAGAGATCGTACTGTTATTTGTGGGTCTTGACTTCCCGAGAGTCTTAGGTAGTGCCCAGAGATCGTACTGTTATTTGATGTTGTAATACCCAGGGGGTTCACTATACTGCTGAGTAGGCGCACAGTCTTACAGCATTTACAAAACTACTATTACTTCACGGCCTCTCTTAAAAATGTGTAAGAGCACACGGTTAATCGTAGAAAGGCCATTTGGTCCGTTGTTGTCCTTCCCACCCTGCATCATGTCGTCATGGCTGCTGTCGTCCAGCCTTTTCTGGGTCTGTTTACCCGATTCAGAGTTTTAATGGGAAGGCAGGGTGGCCTTTTTGCTGCACTTAATGGGTTACGACTCGCATCTAATGATCTTGTTATCGTCAGTAGAAAAATCATTTTTAAAAGCTTTACAGATCAGGTTAAACAAGAACGATCCATTTTATAGTGTAACTCATTTAAAAAGAATTAGCACTACAATGAAAAAAATAGATCTTTAAAAAATCTCTTTATGACGTCTTTATGAAGTTTCTTCCAGAAAGTGGTATCTCTGAGTCAGATGTCTGATTTATTGCATCTGGTAAATTGGTGATTTTTGACGGGAGCTTTTCATCGGTGCGGACGTGCAGGTGCGGCGCCTCTCAGCGTTATGCTAGAGGTGCCACCTCTCCCTCCGGAATTTCTCAGAACCGTATTCGCTTTCCTCTAAATCTTCAGAAATGTTCATTGTTTTCAGCTGCAGGTACTTAACCTCGTGGCTGTGCTGTTCTCCGACTCTCTGCTTTAATTTTCTGCTTTTAATTTCATTTGCTGTGTTTTCATTCAGGTGTGTAGGATAAACCTAGATTTAAGTACCATTACGTCGACTACTGCAATTATCCACAGCGCTAATGCAGTACGGCCCAGCTCTCCAAAAATTATATGCTTGGCTCTGCCACCAGTTACCTGATGGTGAAACAAACCCTCCTTATTTTCCCCCAGACCTCAGGGGGCGTAGTTCTCAGCTATATTGCAGAGGTCTCACATTCAGCTATAATGAAAGTTAATGGGGGGGTATGCAGGCCTGCAGGGGTCTCACCCTCAAAGGTTATGGGCGTAATTCCTGTGCGTGGAGTTAGCATGTTCTTAGTGTGTGCTTTTCATGTCCCTGTGGGATTCTTCCAGGTAGTCTGATCTCCTTCCTTAGTTCAAAGCCGAATTGATTGCCTGTAGTGTGTAGTTCTGTGTGCTCTATGAGGGACTGGCTTCCCATGCTGGCTTCCCCCCTCCTGCCTTCTACCCTGGGCTGAACTCCAGGCTCCAGGCTCACTGCGAGCCCATGATTATGGATGATTGATGGACGGATGAAACGGAAACCAGCCAGTGAGCACAGAGGTTTAAGTTGATCCTTAAGCCCCAGTTGCAGATCGTCTAGGTACCTACAGGAGCCGAGTGGCCGCGAGTGACAGCTCAAGTCTTCAGCACAGTCAGGGTATCTCCTGGAAATAGCCACAGCTGCCGGTTAGGCCAGAGAGGAAACCTGCCGGAGTCTCGGATCTCCGGAGACGTTAGACGCTAAGCTCATGAAGGCCGTCGTGTCATACACGCCAAGGACATGGTTTTGGGAGGAGTCAAGCATGGCCATCAGTAGGTTCCCTGTTACTACATTCCCTCCCCCACCCTGCCCGAGCAGGGGAGCCTACTACTGAAATCTTTAATAAATCAGCTCTGGCAGCTTGGGCTCTCTGCAGCGATGAGGGATTCAAGGCCGCGCGGTGCAATGTGGTCTGAGTTTTGAATGGAAAGTAATCACACGAGCTGGAGGGAGGAGCACCCAGGTGGATTGGGTACCCCCCCCACACTCTCCGGTGCATCCGGCTCCCGCCGGTGCCTCGCTCTCGTGAGCGGATGTTACGCCGAAGGGACGGGCGAGGCCACGTGGCTTTAGATAGAACCGTCGGGGAGTTGGCTGCCAGCTGGACCTCAAGAGAACAACTGGGTTTTGGGCTAAGGCAGACTGGAAGAAGCTGGGCAGAGACGTGGGTGGTGTTCCAAGATCTCCTCTTCGTTAAAGTCGACTGCTGGTCCTCGCCTCCACTCCGACAGCCTGGAAGCCTTTCTTCGTAGTAGTGGAGGTCTGAGTCAACCGAGAGAACCGCCATAAAAATAGGATGGTAAAACCAGTCCAAGCCCCACAATAAGCATGTCTCACACCTCTTTGCAATTGACAGGGCGGAGCCAGGGAAAGGAGCTCATGCATATTAATGTGCAGACTGTTCCTCAATGTACTAATTAAGAGTTTTTAAAGAGCCGGTTTTCAAGTGCAACCATGGGTTGAAAATGGGTTACCTGCTCGACTGGGCGGAATTACGTCCCAGCGGTACCACAAAGCGACAGTTAGCTCAGTGCTACACCGCTAGAGATGTCATTTACTCCGTTTGGTGTCTTTGTTAACCATAGACAAGGGAGTCTCGGCGCAGCCATGTGGTTAGAAACATTTGATTCATTAGGAAGGAAAGATTTCCTTCATGCCGACCATCCCCCCCCCCCCCACCGCTCCAATAACGGAGAAAGTCCTTGGCCATTAAAGGAAAGCGGCTGCAGCGAAATCTGTGAAATAAATATTAGCGACACACGAAAGAAAAAATGAAGGAAATCTGGGGCTGAAACAAGGGAGGGAAAAGCGAATATCTTGGCGGGCGCTCGCCCGGATGGCGGCGTGTTGGAGGACACTCAGTCTGAGCCAGGAACCGGAAACCGGGATGAGGATACACTTGGGTGGCTTTTCCGAAAGCGCTCGCGACCTTCATCTCGCAGACGAGCGCCATCCGGCCCGTCGAGCTTCTCTCCGTCGTTCTCTGACCGTCCACCGCGCCTGACTCCGGGGCGGGAGCGAGGAACGTGACACCAAATCTACAGAGACACCCCCGGCTCCGGCACGTAGCCGTCTCACCGCACCGTCTGCCACACTGTTACCCCCGACGCTTTGATCCCGCTGAGCTCCCCTCATATCGGCAGCAGTCGTGTCACCAACTGCTCCTCTGAACTTTTTATTTGTGTTGTTTGTTTTTTATTTGTGTTCCCGAGCCAGTTTTCCTGTCTGTTACTCAGTCAGCCTCATAACAACTTCTCATATGAAGGACGAGCATGTTTTATGTTCCGTAAACAACATTATGCATACAAACTGCCCCTGAATATGTTACCTGAGAGAGCCTGCCGGATATGAACTATGACAGTGTTTGGTCTGCAGTGATTCATTCTCTGCCTGTTTTCCTGGGAAGAGTAATTACCGTTCTGCGCAGGATACATGGATTTGTTATTGGATGAGGGCAGAGACTGGGAAGTGTGACGGCATCCAGGGACTCGAATGTGGAAATTACCACAGGAGCCGCCTGCTGACATGGGGAGAGCGATTGAGCATTTCCTGCTGAAAAGGTGTACCAAGATTATAGTCCACCATTGTAGGTTTATTCCGGATCAGCCCATTAGAGGGTTTGTAGAGGTGGAGACCTCCCCACCACTGCTCCCCGGTTGTGTGAAAACAGACCAGGGTGGTGTTCACGGGTTGTGTTGACCACCCACACGGTGTGAGGCCACGGTGTTGTCACTGTGCTGCCATTTGAATCCCCCCTCCGCTCTGTCAGCATGGAGTTTGCATGTTCTCCCCGTTTTGTGTGGAGTTTGCAGGTTCTCCCCGTTTTGTGTGGAGTTTGCAGGTTCTCCCTGTTGTATGAAGCTTGCATGTTCTCCCTGTGTCGTATGAAGTTTACATCTTCTCCCCATGTTGTGTAGGTTTCTTCTGGGTCCTCCAGTTTACTCACAGAATGTGGTGGTCCTCCAGCAGCCACCTATGTCACCTAACTGGTTGACCGGCAGTGTCATCCAGGGTGCATCCCTGGGATAGACTGCAGGCCACCCTGCAACCCCGCAATTTACAGTGAAGAAGCACAAGCATGAACGTAGTCCACAGGCACAGATAAATATTCATGGTTTATTCAGCTTACATCTATTAACAGCTTAATATTTTCCCATGTGGACTTTGTTTGGATTTTCCTGTCGCTTCACACTGATGCGCCGCAGTTACTGTGACCTGTTTGTGACCGAGCCTTTAGGTTGCCATCCAGCAAGTCTGTGCAAATAACCGTCACTGCGAAATCAGTCATTTTGGGGTGCGGGAGGGGGGCCCTAACGTGCCATCTGAGCAGCCTGGCGGAGGGGGAACGGCAGGGGAGAGCATTTGTGTAGCACAAATCGCCCGTCCAGATGTACGCTGCGGGGTGCCGTTGAAACGTGTGCCTGCACATTGTTCTGGCTGATGTTTTAGCCACTGGGTAAGAAAGATTTTTTAGAAGGTCTGAGTGAAGGGACAGGTTTTTTTCTTTTATTTATCAGCCCCCAATGTCCAAAGACGCTTTGATCATATGTCTGACTATGATGCTTTGTGTTAACACCATCTCCTTGTAAGTACATATTCGGTCAAGTGTGACCCTCTTGTCATTCTTCCTCTCTGTCTCTCTCTCTCTCTCTCAATCTCTTTCACTCCATTTCTGCAGGCACTTTCTGTTTAAAACATCTTCTGGGACCACTCCGCTGTTCAGCAGCTCCTCGCCGGGGTACCCCCTCACTTCCGGAACGGTCTACTCGCCTCCGCCTCGACTGCTGCCCCGAAACACCTTCTCACGGAGTTCCTTCAAGCTGAAGAAGCCGTCCAAGTACTGCAGCTGGAAGTGTGCGGCTGTGTCCGCCATCACAGCGGCCACACTATTGGCTGTCCTGCTCTCCTACTTCATAGGTATGACGGTGGTCACCACTGTACACTGTGTGCACATTTGAAAAGCTGGAAAATTATCGTTCCACATTTTTTTGTAAACTGGTTTACAGTTTAGCTGAAGCAACCTTTCAGTTTCTCTCTTAGTTTTAGCTTTTCTTTAGCTAGCTTTGAGCAGAGCAGTGATCGTGTGGGATCTCCACCAGATAGTCCAAGGTGGAAGGTAGCAGGGAGTGTAACAGTTTATGTCATGGACCTTCATGGCTGTTAATATCATGGACCTTCATGGCTGATAATGTCATGGACCTTCATGGCTATTTATGTCTTGGACCTTCATGGCTGATCAAGTCATGGACCTTCATGGATGTTTACGTCATGGACCTTCGTGGCTGTTTACATCATGAACCTTCATGGCTGTTTACATCATGGACCTTCATGGCTGTTTACGTCATGGACCTTTATGCCTATTTACGTCATGGACCTTCATGGCTGTTTACTTCATGAACCTTCATGGCTGTTTACATCATGAACCTTCATGGCTGTTTACATCATGGACCTTCATGGCTGTTTACGTCATAGACCTTTATGCCTATTTACGTCATGGACCTTCATGGCTGTTTACGTCATGGGCCTTCATGGCTGTTTATGTCATGGATCTTCATGGCTGATTAAGTCATGGACCTTCATGGATGTCAACGTCATGGACCTTCATGGCTGTTTATGTCGTGGACCTTCATGGCTGTTAATGTCTTGGACCTTCATGGCTGTTTATGTTGTGGGCCTTCATGCCTGTTTATGTTGTGGCAGGTTCAAGTTCTGGGAGGGGGTCTCCCATGGATCCCTTGAGCATGGTGCTTGGCTGTGATATAAAAAGAACCTCAAACTGTCAGCTGAACCAAAACAATGATGGCCCATACTGAATGTTCTGCGCAGCTTTCCCGGGCCCCTGCTAGATTCAGTGTGACGGCAGTAATGAGCAGGGAGTTGTGTCGCACTGTTAATACTCGGGAGTCCATGGCAACCGTGCCATTGTGATCTCAGCGTGTTAATTGTGATCAGAGTGCAGCATCTTCCCTGTGTGGAGCAATCAAGGTAAACGCCCGGCGGACAGGCGAACGTGAAAACGAAAATAGGAAGAAAGAGAAACCCGAAATGTCTCAGGGATCATCCAGTTTTAGACATATTTCCGCAGTTATTCCAGCATCTGTTCTGAGCTATTTATTCTTATAATGTGCAGAAGTGGTTCATTGTCTCGGTCCGCTGGAGAGGGGAGCTTGCGATTTCTGGGATAATCTCCAGACTACACGGCGCTCAGGGGAGGCCCATGGTTGGCGGGGCCGAACCCTCCGAGACCCAGTGCCGAGTGGATGCGGTAGCTGCTGAACCGCGGCCCTCAGCGAAGATCTACCTGCGGCACCGTCTGCAGAATTTCCTCCAACGGACCCTCCCGCCTCGGCATTGCACGTGCGAAACGTTCGGCGGAGCCGGGGGGTGTGGGCACGTTCACACTCTTGCTTCATTTCTTGTCAAAACAAAACCTGCCGTTTGACTCTCCAAATGAATCCTGAAGGTGAGGCCTATCATCTAGATATATCCCCAAAACCATGTGTGGTTTATTCTTATCTGGTAAGATTTGTTCAAGGCTTCAGCTGCCTACATTTAGTGGCAGCGTTTTCCGACCGCGCCGCAAAGTTTTTGAAGAGGCCCTTGTGAATATTAAGGATCCAGGGAGGAACTGGCAAATGCCATACCTTATGGAATAATTTACCGGAATTCTGCGGATGAGGTTCAAACAACTGTTTCTTCATTCACTCGGCATTAACTGCGCGGAGAGACACAGACCGAGAACATTTTCAGGCTGAGAGGATGCCGGTTGCTAGGATACAGGTGAGCGGTCCTGATGCAAGGAGAGCAAGCCTGGCATCCTGAGTTGTGAAGAATGAAGGCTCTCTCTCAGTGGTCTCCCGCGGGTCCGTCTCCTGTAAGGACAGCATGACTAATTTTCTTTAATTGAGGGGAGACAAAGGGAAGAAATGGTAAACGATGAGCATCTTGCAGGGCAGCAGCCGGGCCAGCCTCCCCTTCTCGATATCTTTCATCTGGTTTCTCCTTCCATGTGCAGCCGGGGAGGATGCAGGGAACAAAAAAGGAGAAAGAAGCGAACCCGGAGCACTTGAGATTATCAGCATGAGGAAGGTGCGAGTCCCGCGAGGCAGAGTTGTGCCTGTTGAGTCGGCTGCCTCTTTCCATCTTTCTTAAACTTCTCCCACACACATATGCTTCCTAGTAATTGGGGCTTTTGCTAATCAAGCCAGAGGTCTCGATCCTATTGGTTTATCGATTGAAGTGCATTTTGTTTAAAGGGCAGCTGTCAGCTGTTTAAGCTATAATAGTTGTTTAGACCATTCAATCACAAAAAAAATAAAACATATTATCAGCAAATTGAGTGCCGTTTGGTTCGTTTCATTCTCCCCCTTCCTGTCAGGCCTGTTTTACCCGCCCCACCCCCCTAGTGTTAACCAGGACACCTAGACAGCTGATTCCTTCATGCTGCTTTCTGTCGGATCCTTTCATCGTGAAACGCATGACCCAGAAACCTCTCGGTGCATGAAGAGACCAATCAGAGGGCTTGATGTGGAGTGCGGCCATGCGTTTGGAGTCTCGGATGGATTCCTCAGTAGCCAGAGTGATCATCGCGACCCCCATCGATCGCCGTGCTCCATGTTCCATTCACGGATGTCACTTTCCTCGCTGTTCAGTTTGTAACCAGAAGGTGCTTGCTGGGAAATGCCCGGGATTATAACATAAATATGCCCTTTGATGGTTTCCCCTTAATTTTTTTTCCAGTATTTCTTTATCATCCAAAGCCCCAAAAAAATTGTGAAAAGAGGTGAAGCCAGATATTCCGATCCGTTAATGCCACCGCGGGGAGCAGACAAAAGTAGATCTCATCTTGGGAACCACAGCGCCACCTGTGGCGATGAGAAGGACTGCATGGCCGAGACACAGCAGAGAGTTTCCCGGAAGCCTTTATCTCCCAGGCGACAGCTGGCACCGACAGCTGAATATTTAATAGTGTGACACACTTTTTTTTTTTTTTTACAGGAGACATGCGCACACACCGAGAGTAACCGTTTGCTCTCAACGAGAGTTAATGAAAGAAACAGAAAAGCTTCTGGGGTTGTTTGACGAACTGCAGAGAGAAATTTTAATGCTTTTTTTTTTTTTTGGACACGTTGATCAACCACCTCTCCCCCCACCCCCAAATCACCCTCCAACTGGGTAGCAAACCACTTAAAATTCTGAGCGTGCTCAAAGAATGACTGAGACCGCTGTTTGAGAAACCTCCCCTCGTCGACTGTGAGGACGTGGTGCTCCTCGATGGTGACGTTTCTAGAGCAGGAGTTTTGGGTGGTAGGATAGGCTGGGGATGGTGTGGCAGGTCATGCTGGATCCAGGATGAAAGGTGTGGCTGTTTCACTAGGAGGGATGTGGAGCAGTTGCTCACACAACTGTCTAAAGATGTGAGTCTGCCGTTTGTTTGTTTTTTTTTTTAGCATAAGACTAAAAAATGTATATAAAAGATATTATTTGCTGTTATTCAAGTAACACGGAACCGAAAAGTCTTGCCGGAGCGTTTCAGTGATAGAGTGAGTGAGTTGCTGGAGGACTGTCGATTTACGCAGGTAGGATGGACACCAGAGATGGTTCACTGGGCGTAATTTGAAATTACACAAGCTCTCTTGTCCACCGCGAAACATTGCTTAGTTGCAGTGTGGGAATCACAACGCCTACCTTTCAGAGGACAGAGATGCCCCCCCCCCACTAGAATTCTACTTACAGCCCTTTCGAAGCCATGTTCTTCATGAGACTGCAGCTTTCACCCACAGCCCAAGGACAGGTTATTAGGTAAATGGGTGTCCCTAATTTACCCGTGGTTTGTTAGCAAGTGCCCCACTGCCCTGTCCTGGGTGCCCCCACCTCGCACGCCTTGCATCCTGGGATCTGCTCCAGGCTTAGCATGAACACGCACGTGTGCAGATGCATCGCTAACCATACAAAAGGCTTCTGTAGCAATCAGCTGCATATTGCCCCAGAGTTCTCCCCGCTGTTCCCCATGCTGTCCCCCTCGCCATTCTTCCCGCTGTTCTCCTCACCATTCTCCCACCGTTCTCCCCGCCTTTCTCCCCGCCATTCCGCTCGCCTTTCTCCCCGCCATTCTGCTCGCCTTTCTTCCCGCCGTTCTCTGTACCGTTCCCCTCGCCTTTCTCCCCGCCATTCCGCTCGCCTTTCTTCCCGCCGTTCTCTGTACCGTTCTCCTCGCCTTTCTCCCTGCCATTCCCCTCGCCTTTCTCCCCGCCATTCCGCTCGCCTTTCTCCCCGCCATTCCGCTCGCCTTTCTTCCCGCCGTTCTCTGTACCGTTCTCCTCGCCCAGTGACATCTGCAGCTCCTTGTTTGTTTCTCTACTTTTTGCCTGTGAATTGAGTCATAAAAAAAGGCTCAAGCAGATACATGTATTTTTAATGCTCCTGTTTGAGAGAAAGGGATTAATTTCAGCCGTCTGTTCAAGGAGATTAAACAAATAATTAGCAATTGTGAGTTAGTTGTCTGAACACGTTTAAGGCCCTTAGTGAATAATAAAAGTATCTTCTTCATCTTGATACATTTGCGGGATAGATATTCGGAGGCATATGGATGTTAAAAGTATAAATTAACTCTAATCTGTCTGGAGCCAGGATTGGAACTTCGTACTATGCATCTATTAATGGGACCAAAGGGCCAAAGAAGAATAATTATGCAAGGAATAGACATTTTAATTATTGTAATTTCTTACACCTTTCTGGGTTCTAGGTTTAGCTGTACCACAGCGAGGTGTCCATCCAAAAAACTCAAATGGTCTTCGGGGACAATGCAGCTGAGAAACACTGCAGGAAGTTTAATTCACACCTCAACTGCAGCAATTACAAACACAACGCTTAGAGATGTAATTGAGGTCAATCTTGTTCATTTAGTGACAAATTAGACTATTCATTGTGTAATTATTTACAGGACCAAGCGAAAATGAGAAATACATGTTTGTGGAATGTTTTAAAAGCAATGTTTTTAACTAAATTAACTCCTCGAGGGCCGGTTTAACTTGAGTTTAACTCCTTGACGGCATTAATTGAGGCGGTGCCATGTCCTGATTTCAGTGCCTTTCAGAGATGTTTTGAATTGTTTTGAAATGTGTAGGATCAGCTTGCCTCTTCAGTTTTGACTCTCCCAAGTAGCAACGTCTTTTGCAGTAATTGCAATTCAGCTGATGTTAGTTTATGAATGGAACCAGCAGTTCAAAATGCCAGCATGTGTTTGGGTGTGAATGCCACCCGGGTTTTAGCCTTTTGCTGTGCGAAAGTTTGCTCAGCAGTAGTCCCTGTAGAAGGCATGTAGGAGCTATTCTGCAATAGGCTAACATCTAACGTAAGAGCCAAGCATTTAGCCTAGCAAGTACCATAAAAGCCAAGCATTTAGCCTAGCGTCTAACATAAGAGCCAAGCGTTTAGCCTAGCAAGTAACATAAGAGCCAAGCATTTAACCTAGCGTCTAACATAAGAGCCAAGCATTTAGCCTAGCGTCTAACATAAGAGCCAAGCGTTTAGCCTAGCGTCTAACATAAGAGCCAAGCATTTAGCCTAGCGTCTAACATAAGAGCCAAGCGTTTAGCCTAGCAAGTAACATAAGAGTCTAGCCAGTAGACTGGCACATAAAATAAGAGCTTAACATGTGCCTTGCATGCAACCTCGAAACTGTCATGTAATATAAGAGATAAAATGTAGGTTAGCATGTAACATAAGAGCCAAGCATGTAGGGTAGCATGTAACATGAAAAGGATGCAAATGTACCCAGAACACATCTCTGGGTTACAACAAGCAGTTTTGGGAAATGGAAGATGGACACATCCTCACAGATCTGTCACTGTTTTCATCATGTTTGTAAGTTGATTAAGCAGTGCGGAATTGAAGAGCTTAAGACCTGAACTTTCAATCAAAATTGATTGAGCGTCCTGCAGTTATTGTCCATCAGCCCTCATTGTGTATAATGCATAGTAGCAGAGGTCACCCTGGACCATGTGTATAATGCAGAGTAGCAGATGTCACCCTGGACTATGTGTATAATGCAGAATAGCAGATGTCACCCTGGACTATGTGTATAATGCAGAGTAGCAGAGGTCACCCTGGACTATGTGTATAATGCAGAGTAGCAGAGG
>JAODKF010000053.1:6016198-6038957 GCA_026779585.1 Mormyrus proboscirostris | reverse complement strand
GCATGTGGGGAGAGAGATGAAAAACAGGAGCCTTCTCTGTGCCTGAATGATGTCCTGTTTGACTTTGACAAGTTTTCTAAGTGTGTAACTCATGGGATTATTTTCTGATGCAAGAATTTTGCTGGGTACATGAGCGCTGAAGTCAACACACTCTTAAGGTAATATAGTGAAAATCTGATAATTAAGCATCAGTAGAATTAATAATTTGATGTTATATTGTTTTACCAAAACAGTGAGCCAGACTTGTTTAGTGTTAAATTGTGTTTGATGCTGAGTTTAATTCCTTCATTTCCTTAAAATGACTGAGTTGATACTTAAATCAGGGCTTTTTCGGACTCGGTATACAAGAGGAGCGATGAGGCTGGTAACGCCTGGCCAACGGTTAGGTCACCACGGGTCCGTCTGGCCACCTGTCATCCATATCTCTTGCCTTTCAGACGGACTAACAGACTGCATGGATCCAGACTGTTGCATCCAGATTTCCTGCCAGACCAATCCGCTCTGTCTGGGGTCACGTGACCCTCTGGAGATCATTCAACAGACACAACCATCAGCTCAGAAAGTGAGGTCGTTCTACGACAGGGTGAAAGTGCTGGTGGGAAGGGACGGAACCCACATCATTCTCGCCGACAACCCCTTCAATGCCAGGTGACCCTGCCTTTACCGCCACCTCCTGGAGGGTCAGGGAAACACACCTCTTTGATGCAGAATTGGGTTTCATTTGGGTCTTTGGCTGCTAGGCAACCAGCACAATGCAAGACCTCTCAGAATTTTTCTTTTGTGAGCATTTACAGGTAGATGATGGTTGACAGATCTTTCAAAAACAAAACATCTTTTGCGTTTCGAAGGTCCTAATAAATATTTAATCGCAACAGAACCAGACACTGTTGTGCGTCGTTACTCAGAAAACTCAGCTTTTCAGCCATAACAACGGCGTAAAAGCGATCAGACCAGCCAATAACTGCAGATCACCAAACAGAAGGACTCAGGGGATTTTCTGAGGTTGATCGCTACAACCTTTTCTGTTGGGAGGTTCCTGGTAAAGTGTGGGGATGTGAACATTTAGAGCGATTGCATTGCTTTTGACTGGCTGGCAGTAGCTGTAATTAGAATTATGGATTAGGCACTATTTACACTGATTCTAATCACTGCTGCACTGCAAGCAGGGCTGATTAGACTGATGGATTATTTAAACATGATAGCCCTGATTGGACTCATGGATTATTTGGTTTGATATCACCAGTTGGACCCACGGATTGCCTACTGCTGATTGCACTGATCACGTTCAAAGATTCTAGTGATTAATTCACTGCACAAGAAATAGGTACACCTAGATCATAACTGATAACACGCACAAGAGTGATGGCTGATGAGATTGATTATTTATGGCTGATTAGATTGATTTTGATATGTCTATTTAGACTCTTGGATTATGGGCTGCTGTTATCACCAATTGGACTTGGAGGATTATTTACTTTTCAGTAGTATTAATTGCACTGATGAATTGCTCGGCAGTGATAGGTCGCCCGGCTTTGACAGCTTCATCTGATTGGCTGCTGTGTTTGGGTTTTTTTTCAGTCTGGCATCTCTGATTCGAGGGCAGGTTCTCACCAAGGACGGGAGTCCCCTGGTGGGAGTTAACGTGTCCTTCGTCAAATACCCCCAGTATGGATACACCCTCACAAGACGGGACGGAACGTGAGTGACGTCTTGTGTCCTACATAGTGCCGTACCTTCTTCCTGATGGATCTTGACAGATCAGCATGATTTTTTATTGGCTTACACTTGCACATTGTGTCACTTTTGATTTTCTTAATGCTATTTAAAGCAAAAAATAAATAATCACTATTCCTAGTGTTTATGGGATTGTTTATAGGAGCTAAAATATGTGCTTGCACTCGTGTGGGAATATGATTAGTTAACCTAGGAAGAATCATGCTGAAGAATGAGCAGTCAGATTGCTTTGTAACATTAGCTGTTTACCGTCGTTAGTTGTTTCACAGTTAGTTTAATCACAGTTAGTGATTAAAGAGGTTAACAAACCAAGCTTCCCAATAACGTGGACCAAGTTGTTCCAGTAGATAAAAATGCAGGAAACGTTATTAATATTTGAGGAGAATAAGGTACTGTGTAATTCCTGTAATCTATGGTTTGCGTGGTGGCAGTTGCATGCGTGTGAGCAGTGTGGGCTGATACGAGGCTCTTGTGAAGATTGATGGCCATCGATTATAACACTGACTCCTACTAAACTCACCGTTAGATGAAAGCTGGACCATTTTTATTTCTTTAAACTTTTTCTGACAAAGGGCTGTTTAAAAACATAAATGTAATTCGCGGTGAATTACTAATCACCATTCAGGCCAAAGCGATTTACATGAGTAACGGCTTTTTAAAGGACTTCAGGTGAAGGAGTGTCAGTTAATAAAACCCAGACCTGCTGTATCTGAGGCGTGTGGCACAGAAAAGGCAGCAGTGAGGCACAAAACCCAATTGTTGCCAGGCTGTATAGAAACACTGGATTATGTATGTGATATATGGAAGGGACTGCATACAGGTAACAGGGTGGGGGTGCACAAGGTTTATAATGTGAGGCCCAGCTCCCCAATGGATCCAGGCCTGTTTTCATAGCAACCTCTCTTTCAGGTTTTCACTCTCACTTCCCCCCTCTCTTTTGCCTCCTCTCCCTCGCTCTTCCTCCCTCTCTCCCGTTACTCTGCCCAGGTTTGACCTCGTAGCCAATGGTGGGGGCTCCCTGACGCTGCACTTTGAGCGTGCCCCCTTCCTGAGCCAGGAACGCACCGTCTGGCTGCCCTGGAACAGCTTCTACGCCATGGATACGCTGGTGCTAAAGACGGAGGAGAACACCATCCCCGGCTGCGACCTGAGCGGCTTCGCGCGGCCCGACCCCGTGGTAGTGGCCTCCCCCCTGTCCTCCTTCTACAGCTCCCATCCGGGGGAGAAGCCCATCATCCCCGAAACTCAGGTAAGTGGGGGTGATGTTCTCCAAACTCCTCCTTAGACACTGCATCTCTAGGTGTCTCTCAATACCAAGAATGCAAAGATTGTACTTGTGGTCTTGGCAAGGTCATGCTAACTTGCCTTCCAAAAACAATCTTGGGCCGCAATGAATTATGGGATTGGACATGTGTGGCAAGGATGCAACTGATGTATCCTTGATGGCAAGGCAAGAACAATATCTGAGGATTATTACCATCTTCTGTACTTCTGTTCTTAGTATTGGAACTGTTTTCAGCAATGGAGAAATACACTGTCTCACGTCTCTCCCTCCTCTTCCCCGTCGGGCTGCAGGTGCTCCATGAGCAGGTGGAGATTCCCGGCACCAGCCTGAAGCTCTGCTACCTTAGCTCGCGGGCGCCGGGCTACAAGTCCCTGCTGAAGATCATCATGACGCAGGCGCTGGTGCCCCTCAGTCTCACCAAGGTGCACCTCATGGTGGCCGTCGAGGGCCACCTCTTCCAGAAGTGGTTCCACTCGTCCCCAAATCTGGCCTACACCTTCATCTGGGGCAAGACGGATGCCTACGGCCAGAAGGTCTACGGGCTGGCGGAGGCTGTCGGTGAGTACTGCTGGGGCATGGTGGGGTGATCCGCCTCCACAACCTTTCTTAAAAATGACCTGAAACGTCAATGTGTTCGTACATCTCCTGGAAACCTGATGACTGTAAACATTCATAGCCTGTGAATTAATCATGTGTTATAATTATTGAATAGGGATGGGGGTTGTATTTTATTATTATTTTTTGGAATGATAAGATTTTTTTTGTACTTTCTAAGTTAAATGAAATGAAACTTATGTGCAATTTGTACAACAACAGGTAAAATAGAATGTTATTATTCACATTTCCCATCTTTCTCACAAACATGTGAAGGGAAAATGAACCTTGGGGTCAGGGTCATTCATCCAGGATCCCAGAGCATTTTTGGAGGGGTTTAAGGGTGTTGCCCAAAATGGTTAGAGTGCTGAGATGTGGCTACTGTGCCGAGCATGGGATTCGAGCCAGCGACCTTCCGATCACAGGCACAGAGGTCTAACCCACACACAGAGTGTAATTTAAAAATATGTCCAGTCCAGTAATTTAGCATGGTGAACATGGATCCGTCCAGACAAGGAGAACAGCTCTGCCCCATGAGCATTTAACCCATGTGACATTGTGAGAGTATCCGGCCGCTCAGGGCCCCGCATGGGGTTCTGGTCCAGCCCGCTCCAGGGCTGTGGGACAGGCAGAGATGCCAGGCTGCTGGAATCCAGGGCCCTGAGAGTGAATGTGAGACGAGCGCTGAACATGGACTGCGCCGGGAGCCGGAGAGCTGACACTGTATAAATCATGTTCATTCATACATTATTAATCTGCCGTCCCCGAAACGCAGGCTGGGCCCGGACTGCTGTTGTTTCGTGGGCACAAATTTTCTGAAAATGCCTACAAAGTGCATAGACCTTGTTTTATTTTATTTTATTTTTTTTGGTGGAGTGGGATTTGGAATCATTCGCTGAATGAAAGTGACAGCCGCTGGGGAGTCTCTTGGAAGTTTCACAGAGGATGTGCGTGTGTGTTTCGCTGCCTTTGTGGTGGCACTTTTTGAGAAGAATCTGCTGTTGAGCTTCGTTGGAATGGATTTAGGAATCCTATTGATTGCATTAATTGCATCACTGCAACGTATCCACGGAGATAGCGAGTGCATCTTGCACATGGCTCTCGCCCCCGCAGTGTCCGTCGGCTACGAGTACGAGACGTGTCCCAACCTGATCCTGTGGGAGAAGCGGACAGTGCTGCTGCAGGGATTCGAGTTGGTGCCTTCCCACCTGGGCGGCTGGTCCCTGGACAAGCACCATGTCCTGAACATCCGCAGTGGTATGAGCCGTGCCCCTCAAGCCCCGCCCCCACACCTAGAAACTCAAAAGACTAGCCTGTGGTCAAAGCCATCACTTCCCGAGGAATTAGGAGAAAGTCCTGCATTTGAGAGCACCACTGCATTCCACTGTGCAGCAAATGCCGCATTTAAACAGTCGTGGATGGTGTTTATTCACCATTACTCACTTCCCCGGGTAATACAGTGCCATCTGGCAGAAAAAGACAATTAATATAAAAATGCTTAATCCTGACTGCCTTTAAATAAGGCACCAATTAAGAAATAGCCAAGCAGACGGGTTTGCTGTCCTGAATGCAGCCAGTGAGGTCATGCAACAACGCAAAATTGATACCCGTCAATCAGCCGCACAGAGAGCAGCATCACTGGTTTTGGTCTCTTGTCACATAGAAAAGCGCCCGATGACATCATGGATCGCGACTGGCCGTTTGAATGCATGGTTTAAATGTGGGCATTTCCTAAAAATGGGAACTGCTGCTCCCCCTACAGGGATACTACACAAGGGCAATGGGGAAAACGTCTTTGTATCACAGCAGCCGCCTGTCATCACGAGCATTATGGGTAACGGGCGGCGGCGCAGCATCTCCTGCCCTAGCTGCAACGGCGTGGCCGACGCCAATAAGCTGCTGGCGCCGGTGGCCCTGGCGACCGGGATCGACGGCAGCCTCTACGTCGGTGACCTCAACTTTGTGCGCAGGGTGTACCCCTCCCTCAACACCACTGCCATCCTGGAACTCAGGTGGGCTGCGGTGCCTTGATGGGGGGGGGATAGGCAAGCACCTCCAAGAGTTCGAAAGACTGCAGTGAACTCTCACCCATCCATGTAACGGGTTCCTGCTAAGGGATCGTGTCCAAACTCACAGACCTGTTGTAAAGCAGCTGTATATAAGGGGACACACTGTGTGCTGGTGTTTCTATGCCCCTTCTGTATTCTCTATGTCTTTGATTGCATGATATTCTAAGCCACAGGTATTAGATCTCACCCTACCCAAAGAATTTCCACTGGGTTAGTTCTCTTTAAATTGAAGATATTTTTACCCAGATGTTTGCTCTTAATTTATATTGTCTGCCCATCTTTATAGTTTATTTTGCTTTAACTAACTTCTGTTTTTCTTCTCTATTCTTTCTCTTCAAGAAATAAGGATTTCAGACACAGGTAAGTCGTTCAGCTGAAGCGAGTTCAGCAGTTTCGATGATGACATCATCACGATTCATTGATTCTTCATGATCATTCATAGCGGCATGTGGCCAGTGGCGCGTTAGGGATGTTAACAAGTCCCTCCGTCTCACTTCAGCACTGACAGAGCCATGCGGTAATTCACTCATCATCGCGGCGTGGAATGAGGGGTGTCCCATTTCTGACAGAGCGTAAGGGAGCGTGTGTGTTTGTGCGACTTTTTCTTTTAAGGTGCTTCTGGCTTTGTTTACCATCGTAACCATAACATTTCCTTTGATATGTATTAAGCTGTGCGGTTTTTTTTTTCCCCTCTGCTGGGGGAAATAAGCGTAATCATTCTGTAAGGTGTTGGGAAACAGCGGTGGGAAGCGGAGGAAAGAGGCGGGACTTGTTAGTCATGTCCGGCGTCTGTGTTTTTATTGCAGCAGCAACCCAGCACACAAGTATTACCTGGCTGTGGACCCAGTATCTGGGACGCTGTTCCTGTCGGACACCAACTCGCGACAGATTTTCCGGGCACGCTCACTTACGGGAGCGAGGCCGCTGTCGGACAACACTGAGGTGGTGGCCGGGACCGGGGAGCAGTGCGTGCCCTTCGACGAGGCCCGGTGTGGGGACGGCGGCAGAGCTGTGGAGGCCACCCTCATGAGCCCACGAGGTGAGGCGTGGCGCGGGATTTAAGGCCAGAGGCTCATTACATTAACGATTAAAGAATTAGATTAGAATCCGCGGGTTGCGACTCTTCTGGTAGCTGAGCAACATCTGAGATCGTTTAATGAAATTAAAAGCGTGGCTCGGAAACGGCAGGGATTATCGCAGCTCTGTGGGGAATTTATAGCCCGGGTAAAAGTTCTTGCCTTTTTCCGGAGCGTGCCGATGCCTGCAGCTCGGCGGGTAATTTGCCGGTGTTAAGCGGAACGAGGAGAGCGACCCACACGTGTCTGTCTGGCCCCGCCGTCACCTGCCCGCGCACACCTGTCACGGCCCAGTCCTGCTGCCGGATGCTGAGCGTGTTAGCGCCTGGCATCCTGGCGCCATCTGCTTCCCCCGTACCTCCCGCCACCAGCCTGGGCGATCCCCCACACTCGCATCCCACCCCCCTCACCCGCACATGACCCCTGCTTGTTACCCATCAGTCCGCGCTCTCCATGATTAACGGGGAAAGCGCAGCACTGTTAGCATGGATTATTCTAAATGCCTTGGTCTGGATGGGTTACCGCAGAGTTGCTCAAATTCCTTGCTCTTAACCGGGGAGCGAATGGACCCCCATCTTAAAACAAATGCTAGAATTGCCCCTCCTCTTGAAAAAGTGCTGCTTTACTGGGGGATGAATTCTGAGCCGATCGCGAGATTTTAAGTGCCGAAGAGTCACATTAATCGATGACTCACCATCATTGTCAGTTATGTCAAAACAGATTATTAACTGAAGATTGGTTTTGGTTCCGTTCCCTTAATAAAATACCCGTCCGTTTCGTTGGCTCACTGTGACACTCAAATGTAATTTAGCTTAATTAATTATTTATAGGCGACTTGTTCAAGGGTTAAGAATGACAAAAGTAATAGGAGATTAGAGGAAATAATGGACGTTTACTGAATTCGCTGAGCGAAAGGGTAAAATCATTAGAAAAACTATTCAATAACATTATTAGATGTAGTTTCACTAAAATACTTGGAGGGCATTGGGGGAAAAATGAGAGACTCTCCACAAATGCATCACGAGTACAACTGAGGCGAAAAAGGTTAATTAATTAAAGAGTATGACACCCCTGGCTTAGCGGCTTACAAATGTTACGCTGACGATTCTACCCGATCCATTTTACTTCCCAGCCGAGTCTCTTTGTCATGGGTTCGACAGTGGGAAGCAGCAGATAGTAGATGCAGTACAGCCGTTTAAACGCCGCTCTGCAGGACAGACATGCAGAATGCCAGTGAAGCTTTACATAGCCCGACTGTATGCTCACTTTGGGATTTCCTTCTTCTGCATGAGATGATGTCATGGTAATAATTATTAGAGCGTGTTCAAACATTGGCACACAGGCATAAGTATATAAATACACTGCAATTGTTGCACTAAGCCCCTAACCCCCACCTCGCCAGGGATCGCCGTTGACAAAAACGGCCTAATGTACTTCGTGGATGCCACCATGATCCGCAAGGTGGACCAGAACGGCATCATCTCCACGCTGCTGAGGACCAATGACCTCACGGCAGTACGGCCGCTCAGCTGTGACGCCAGTATGGATGTCAGCCAGGTCAGTGCCGCCCCTCCTCTACTTCTCGCTCGATTATCCCGAGGAATCCGCCTGTAACGGAGGTCGCCGCCGCCATCCATCTTCAGGTCCGCCTGGAGTGGCCCACCGACCTGGCGGTGAATCCCATCGACAACTCCCTCTACGTGCTGGAGAACAATGTCATCCTGCGAATCACCGAGAACCACCAGGTGAGCATCGTGGCCGGGCGGCCCATGCACTGCCAGGTGCCCGGCATCGACTACTCGCTCAGCAAGCTGGCCATCCACGCGGCACTGGAGAGTGCCACGGCCATCGCCGTCTCGCATGCCGGCGTGCTCTATGTGGCCGAGACGGACGAGAAGAAGATCAACCGCGTGCGGCAGGTCAGTACGGGTGGCGAGATCTCCCTGCTAGCCGGCACAGCGTCTGACTGCGACTGCAAGAACGACGTCAACTGCAACTGCTTTGACGGCGATGATGGCTATGCCGCCGATGCCCGCCTCAACTCGCCAACCTCACTGGCCGTGTCACCGGACGGCACTCTCTTCATCGCCGACCTCAACAACATCCGCATCCGCGCCGTGCGTCCCAACTGGCCGCACCCGACACCAATCGGCCAGTACCAGGTGGCCTCACCCCACGAACAGGAGCTGTACGTCTTTGACGAGGAGGGCCTCCACCTGCAGACGGTGAGCCTCATCACTGGGGAGATGCTCTACAACTTCTCCTACAGCTCTGACGGCGAGCTAGCTGCCGTGGCCGACAACTGCAACAACACGGTGCGTGTGCGGCGAGACGGAGCGGGCCCTAGCGGCGCCGGACTGCTGCGCCTCGTCTTGCTGCCGGAGAACCAGGTGGTGACGCTGGGCTTGGACCCAGCCGGCAGCCTCCGCTCCGTCTCCGCACTCAACCGCGAGGTGGCACTGCTGAGCTACAACGGGAACACAGGCCTGCTGGCATCTAAGGCAGAGGAGACAGGCTGGACCACCTTCTATGAGTGAGTATGAGTTTATGTAGTAAAATACAATCGGCCATTTGCACACAACTGAATTTTTTTTGAAGGAAACATTCCAACACAGTGTTTCTTTTTTCATGTAGACCAATGTTACCCAGTCCAGTCCTCAAGGACCCGCAGATGGTCCACATTTTTTCTCCCTCCCAGATAGTCCACATGCATCTTGCTTTGTTTTGTCACTGGAAGCAAAAATGTGGACAGTCTGCGGGTTTCCAAGGACCGCATCGGGAAACAGTGGTCACATCACCTTAATTTTTAGGTTTATTAAAATTGTCATTTATTGCTATGACTTAATGATTTTTTTTACCATTTTCCCTGAACAGTAACTCTTTCCCTGGATTTGATTAAATGCTTGTGTTTATTGAAAAAATAAATAAAACTGATTAACGATCTCAGAGGTAAAATTGACAATTTAGATAATGAAGCTGTTTTCAAGCTGGTTTTTAAAATAAAGGAAATTGATATGTTACAGTAATATGTTTGCAAGAATGAGTCCCGGGAAAGTCTTTGGTACGACATGAACAGATTAGCAAGAGATACGACGTAAAGCAGAGGTAATTCCTGTAAAGCATCGGATTCACGCGTCAGAGTCTCTTTGTATGAAAGCAAACCTTGTTTCAAGCACAGCCCCTTCTTTGATGGAGGCTGTTTCCGGTTGTTAGATGATGCACACGTCATATTGTCATTCCAATCCACAGTTCTTCCACCACTTTGAAAGCATTGCATTTTAGCTATATCCCTGCCTATTGCTGTGCCGTGTTACATAATCACATGACCAGAGTACACGGCTGGTGTCATTGGTTGGATCAGAGTTTGTTGTAGTCACGTACCTGGTTATGGCTGGGTAGGGGTTAAGGTTGTCATTACTGGGTTCAAGGTTTTTCCCATAGAAATGAGTGGAGAGTCCCCACAAAGATATAAATACAGACATCTGTGTGTCTGTGTCTGTGTCGATCTCCCCATATCAGATTGGATTCCTTCTGCAGTCCAAAAAAATGCAATTAGGTGAACTGGAAAACTGCCCAAAGTGTGAGTGTGTATGTGCTCTGTGATGGACTGGCACCCTACCCAGAGATTCTCACCCTCACACCTTGTGCTTCCTCACTGCATTCCTCACTGCATTAGACGGCGGGTGGATAATCCTGTCCACTGGCTCAGTAGAAAGTCTGGTACTAAACTGTAAAGCTTTCAGCCCTGTGTGTCCTTGGCTGACATTAGTAGTCGCTGGTGTGATAATTTGACCTCAGATCTTGTTTTAATTCACATCCCACTGTAAAATCCAGAAGCCTCCATGTTTTTCCCATATTCAACTCACAGGCTATATATTGCTAGTTCCTCTCCTTCTGCCACCTGTCCCTTCCTGCCTGCGCATCATCCCTGATCTGACACACAGAGACTGTTAGAGCTCCCTCTCCGTGTGGCCCGATCACGCGCCAGCAGAGAGATGTGACAACCCAGTGACAAACGTGTGACGGGTGCCGGCTCTTCGCCGCCGCCTCAGACCCCGAGCCCTGATCTGCCAGGTGTCGGGAGGGGAGCTTAGGCGTGTTCTGTCGTCTCCCCGGTGTGCAGGTACGACAGCGAGGGCCACCTGACGAATGTCACCTACCCTACGGGCGTGGTCATCAGTCTGCACTACGACATCGAGCGCTCCATCAGCATCGACATCGAGAGCTCCAAGAGGGACAACGACGTCAGCATCGTCACCAACCTGTCCTCCGTTGAGGCGTCATATACCGTGGTGCAAGGTGAAGAACCAAATGCTCTTACAGTACAGTCACATATTTAAAGTGAATTTGTTTTTCCACTGTTCCTTAAATCATATTTGGAAGCAGAATATCAGTTCAGTCGAGCAGTCCTGCTGAAGATCATGGATGGATGGACGGATGACGGGGCGCGTGTGTGTCCCTGGCTGACAATAGGATAGATGGATGGATGATTTGCCCTGTGAAAATATTTTTGGAATTAGCCCAGCTTTTTAGAAGACAGAACTGCATAAATCATTTAGCTCCAAATGGTTCCAGGCTCATTCCGTATGTTCCCCGCAAAAAGCTAATGTTTTTCAGTAGTTTGTAAGTGGAATTTTAATTCTTTGATTAGCCTAAATTTGTAAACAGGCATCTCAGGGTTGTACTTGCGAAATCCCCATTTCGAATTTGGTTTTGCATTTGAATCGATGGCTCGCAGAACACAGCGAGACAACACGAACACCTGCCGAGGCCCACCTACGTAAACACACCCCGTCACTCTCTACCAGACTCAAAGAGCCTTTGATGCCAGGGATGGCAGCTGTGCCAAGTGCTCATTTTAAATTTCTGCTCTGTAACTTCGTGATGACACGGGGGTTTTGAGAATTATGAGGAACTGCCTCCGGGCATCAATAAAAAAAAATATTTGCATATAAAGCTGGCTTCCTGCTCTGGGCTCACGGCTCTCTGCACAATCGCAGCCAGAGTGGACTCCCAGCTTGCAATGAGCCTGTCCCAAAGCTTCACTTTGTTTTGAAGGACATGTTGTTTAATTGTGATTCAGCTGTGGCATTTGCGATACATTAAATTCCTTAAATCCATTTTATTAGCAAATGCTGATTTTCCTTATTTTGAGAGATTACAAGAGCTGTCAATGTCAATTTCAGTCATGTAACTGAGTGAATTCCAGGTATTTAATTCCATCACAATTACAGAAGCACTCCGCAGAGAGTATAGACAAGATCATTTTTACTTTCGTTTGAGAACATCTGAAGTAAAATGAAGCCCACTCTTTTTCCGGTCGCCTCCCCCTCGCAGACCAAGTCCGAAACAGCTACCAGTTCTGCTATAACGGCTCGTTGCAAGTGATGTACGCCAATGGCATGGGCATGAGCTTCCACACGGAGCCTCACGTCCTCGTCGGAGCCGTCAGCCCCACCATCGGACGTCGTAACATCACACTGCCCACCGACAACGGCCTGAACTCCATCGAGTGGAGGCTCCGCAAGGAGCAGGCCAAGGGCAAAGTCACCGTGTTCGGCCGGAAACTGCGGGTGAGTAGGGCGGGTTAATCTTGGCTCAGCTCCACTGCTCACTCCATGGAGGGCTCCTCACCTTAGAGTAACATTGTGCTGCTGGTTTGATGGCAGACTAGTCCTTCTGTTTAGAGGTAATGAGGTATCCAGTAATGAGTTGGGGTTTCCTCCACAAACTCCACAGGCACACGGAAGGAACCTGCTCTCGATAGACTTTGACCGGAACACCCGCACAGAAAAGATCTATGATGACCACCGCAAGTTCATGCTGCGCGTCATGTACGACGTACAGGGCCGGCCAGCCATGTGGCTGCCCAGTAGCAGTCTGGCCGTGGTCAACGTGTCCTATGCACCCAACGGCCAGCTGCTAGGCCTGCAGCGGGGCAGCATGAGCGAGAAGAAGGAGTTTGACTCCCTCGGACGCATCGTTTCACGCTCCTTTGTAGACGGGAAGGTGTGGAGCTTCAGCTACTTGGACAAGGCAAGTTTTAGCTGCTAATCTTTACAAAGCCTTGACTAGCTGGTATGTGAACATCTCAGCTATGATGATGATGTCTTCCTGATATTTTTTTTTGCAGTCCATGGTGTTACTTCTTCAAACCCAGAGGCAGTACGTCTTTGAGTTTGACACCTCTGGTTTCATCACTGCCGTCACCATGCCCAGCATTGCTCGGCACACCATGTCCACCCACGTCTCCATCGGCTATATCCGTAACATTTACAATCCACCAGAAAGCAATGCCTCTGTCATCCACGACTTCAGCCAAGATGGCCGGCCACGGGCCACCTTCTTCTTAGGCACCGGCAGGAGAGTCCTTTACAAGTACGGCAAGCTAGGCAAACTGTCTGAGGTTCTGTATGATAGCACAGCTGTCACCTTTGGCTACGATGACACCTCTGGTGTGCTCAAGATGGTCAGCCTGCAGAGCGGTGGCTATTCCTGCACCATCCGCTATCGCAAGATGGGCCCGCTCATTGACAAGCAGATCTACCGCTTCTCCGAGGAAGGGATGGTGAACGCCCGCTTCGACTACACGTACCACGACAACAGCTTCCGGGTTGCCAGCATGAAGCCTGTCATCAGTGAGATGCCACTCCCGGTGGACCTGTATCGCTATGACGAGATCTCGGGCAAAATCGAGCACTTTGGCAAGTTCGGTGTCATTTATTATGACATCAACCAGATCATCACCACAGCCGTGATGACGCTCACCAAGCACTTTGATACCCACGGGCGCATCAAGGAGGTGCAGTATGAGATCTTCCGCTCCCTCATGTACTGGATGACTGTCCAGTATGACAGCGTGGGCCGCGTCATCAAGCGGGAGCTCAAGATCGGCCCGTACGCCAACACCACGCAGTACCGCTACGAGTACGATGGAGACGGCCAGCTCAGCGGCGTGAAGGTCAACAACTGGTCAGCATGGCGCTACAGTTATGACCTCAATGGCAACCTGCACCTCCTGAACCCTGGGAACAGTGCTCGCCTGCTACCTCTGCGCTACGACTTGCGGGACCGCATCACACGCTTGGGCGACGTGCAATACCACATAGACGAGGACGGCTTCCTCAACCAGCGCGGTACGGACTTCTTTGACTACAACTCCAAAGGGCTGCTGGTACGAGCCTACAGCCGAGCCTCTGGGGGTTGGCGGGTCCAGTACAGCTATGATGGGCTAGGCAGACGCGTGTCCAGCAAGTCCAGCCTGGGCCAGCACCTGCAGTTCTTCTACGCCGACCTAAACGACCCGACCCGCGTCACCCACATGTTCAACCACTCCAGCTCGGAGATCACCTCGCTCTACTACGACCTGCAAGGCCATCTGTTCGCCATGGAGGTGAGCAGCGGGGAGGAGTACTACATTGCCTCGGACAACACCGGCACACCCCTCGCCGTCTTCAGCAGCAATGGGCAGATGGTCAAGCAGCTCCAGTACACGGCTTACGGCGAGATCTACCACGACTCCAATCCTGAGTTCCAGCTAGTAGTAGGCTTCCACGGGGGGCTGTACGACCCTCTCACCAAGCTAGTGCACTTCACCCAGCGGGACTACGACGTGCTGGCGGGCCGGTGGACTGCACCAGACTATACCCTCTGGTCGAAGATTGGCAAGGAACCAGCTCCTGTTAACCTCTACATGTTCAAGAACAACAACCCACTGAGTGATGTGCTGGACATCAAGAACTACGTCACAGGTACCGTGGGGGGCGTCAGTCCACTTATAAAAGTAGCTTCTGATACATACTCACTACTCTGGCTATATTTTGCTTAATTATTTGTTTGAATAATTAATTGTTAATGAATTATAAAAATGAACAATATTCATATACTATTTCAATAGGCAATGTCTTTATATAGTGTCTGGTAATGGACAATTTATTCTTTGGGAAATCTGCATATTGTGCATATTCTTACGCGTGTCGTCGTGCTCGGTGTGGGAGCTTATCTCCATTTAAGGATATTCTCACGCCTCTCACCAGCATCGCGATTATCTCATATCACAAATATGTTGTAGATAAGAGCTGTAATCAGTGTCTGAGGAGGGTCTGAGCAGCCTTCCCATGTCTGTGTGTGGTCCTGTATGTATTACATTATGGGGACCAAATGTCCCCACAATGTGATAAAATCCACATCTTTCCGGTCCCCAGAAGGGGAAACTCAGTTTTATAAAAAATTGTGACTGTAATCAAGAAACTGAAAATGGCAAAAGTCTTAATATTTTATTTGGTTACTTAGGATTAAGTTTACGGCCGGGTAAGGGTTAAGGTGTGTGTGTGTGTGTGTGTGTGTTCCCGGGCTCCTCCCGTTGGCCACCTCTCGCCCTCACATCTCCACCCATCTCCTCCTCTTCCCAGATGTAAAGAGCTGGCTCGTCATGTTTGGCTTCAAGCTCAGCAACATCATCCCCGGCTTCCCCGCACACACCTCCTACTTCGTGGAGCCGCCCTTCGAGCTCCTGGCCGCTCAGGAGTGCGAGAATGCTCAGGTGAGTCCCGTACCTCCAGAAGGCCCGTGTAGTAAGCAAGCGGCTGGAATGTCACTTGAGGATGGTCTTCAAATGTATGTTCTCATGTTAGATGTTGTATGTAGCAGGGGAGTGTGGCATGTGCTGTATTCTGAGAGGAATGGATGCTGCTCCTCAGGACCAGTGATGCCTCACCTCTGCATGTTTTCCTCTCTCCCTGGCTCTCTGCCCCCACACTCCCCTCTCCTCCATCCTCTATCTTCTCTCCATCTTTTTCTGCCCATGTACTCATTCTCCTCTTTCTCCCCTCCCCATTCAAATCCCCCCTTTCACCCCGCTACACCCTAACTCCCCCATCCTCCAACAATACTCCCTCCTGCTCCACCCCTCATTGTCCATATTCCCCCTCCTACACCCACGCTCCCCTCCCCCTCAGCTGATCACAGGCGTGGAGCAGGCCGCAGACCGACACAACAGAGCCTTCATGGCACTGGAGGGGCGGCTGCTGAACAAAGTCCGGCGGACCAAGCAGGACCAGCCGGGTCACTGGTATGGCACCAGCGCCCCCATCACAGGCCGGGGGGTCATGCTGGCAGTGAAAGACGGCAACGTGATCACGGGCGTGTCCAGCGTGGCCAGCGAGGACGGCCGCAAGGTGGCGCAGGTGCTCAGCGGCGCCACCTACCTGGAGGGCACACACTACACACAGGATGGCTGTGACTGGCACTTCTTCATCAAGGTGGGCTCGGTGGATGGGGACCTGCTGGTGCTGGGGCTGGCCAACGGGCACAAGACCCTGGAGAGCGGCGTCAACGTGACGGTGAGTGGCCGGTCTCGGCGCGGGGCCACAGTGGAGCTCCGTGCCGGGGCGCTGTGCCTCAGCGTGCGCTACGGGTTGGCGGCAGACGTGGCAGACAAGGAGCGCACGCGCCTGCTGGAGACGGCCCGCCAGAGGGCGCTGTCACAGGCGTGGACGCGCGAGCAGCAGCGTGCCCGCGAGGGCAAGGAGGGCACACGCCTGTGGACAGACGGGGAGAGGCAGCAGCTCCTGAGCACGGGGAAGGTGCAAGGCTACGACGGATACTACGTGCTGCCCGCAGAGCAGTACCCTGAGCTGGCCGACAGCAGCAGCAACATCCAGTTTCTGCGACAGAACGAGATGGGCAGGAGGTAACAGAGCACAAGCCAGCCGTACTTTACTCTCCTAAGGAGAAGAGGCGCGGGCACACGCTGACAGCTGCAGGGACATTTCAAAAGGGAAAAAAAAAAAATAATCATAAATAAATAAAATACACTGGCTATCACAGGCGAACACAAATTACAACCACAGAAAGCAAACTGTTGTAGGCGAAGCATTCGGAAAGCACTGAGGTGTGGAAATCAAACAGGACAAAAACTTTTTCAGAAAAAAAGGGAAAAAAAACCTTTTTTTAAGAAACTATTTTTGCCCCTTTTCGGGGGTTTTGGAAAGCGAGAGGCTGTGGGTGAGATGCCTTGATGGATCTCCAGGACGATGGGACAATAATCGACCAAGCGCAGAAAGAGGTGAGACCTGGATTGGTCTGGAGGAACAAAAAAAAAAAAAAAGCGGGGAAAAAAAACATCATAAAACATGTGACTTAATCTGGAGGAGCAGCAATCAGTGTCATTTTCAAAAGCGTCTGACCGGGTCTGAAGGTCCAGATTGGGCGCCCATCAAAGTGGGGGGTTGGTCTGAAAAAACACAAACAACAAAGTTGCGGGGTTGGTGTGATAGTGACACATGTCACTATCTTAAGGATCACTCACACTGCCCCACAACTATAAAACACGGTCAACTCTCACACAAAAAAAAAAACAACACACTACTTTGAAGTCTGTCTAAAAAGATTCACTGCAAAAACATTTTTTAACTTTATTCAAAATTGTGGCTATATTTGCAGTCAAATTTACCATAAATGGGTTTCTTCTTTTTGCCTTTGGTGAAGGTGCAATGGGAAAGTCACTACTTGAGCACTTATGTACAGTTTAACCCGGAAGTAAATCCTCAATGAAGAAAGAAGTAATAAGAACCATTTATTTTTTTTATGTTTACTGACAGCTATTTATTGTTTTGTGTTCTTTGTACTCTATGACAATCATTAAAGAGTCACTTACATTATTTAATGACCTTGTGGACACATGGGTTTTTGTTTTATTTTCTGGGATGCACAGATTCATGAAAGTCTGCCTTTATTTTAATTTCCTGCCAGGCAAATTAGTCACAAACAAAAAAAATATGTAAAGTGTTTTGAAATCGTTTATACTTTCAATAAAGTCTTTGAAACTGTGAAACCTGTTTTTCTAAATATAACTGTATGTAAGTGTGTAGCTCTATCTATACACTACACTGTAGAACACTTTTCAAGCTATCGAGTTTTGTGCACTGATGATTTCTGACAGGAGCTGGTTTATTATGGGATGTCCAACCAATAGCTGCCATTACTACTATAAAAATGTGACGTTTACTTCCAATAAACAAAATATTAAACGTTGCAGTTTGTTTCTTTGAACTGAGGTTATCTACATAGTGGATGTTGCTGATTAAATTCGGGGGGACCAGATCATAGCATTTTAATGAGGTGGATGTTTACATTGGTTGAGATTAAGCACTATGCGGATTTCCTGTCCTGCATCACTAGCACCTGACAGAAAATGCCAGAAGGGATTCAGAAATGCAGCGAGGTTTTGCCACACATTCCAGAGATGTTTACTTGCAGTCCAGTAGAACTATTGCTGTAGGTGCTTTCAACCGTTCACAATAAATGCCCATCAGGCGAAACAGCAGTCATATCTTCAGATATCGTTGTAGAGTTAAACTGGCCCTCAGGACTAAATGAGGGGATTTTAGCTCGTAGGAATTCATTAACAAAAGTGACAAAGTGATATCAGCTTGCTAAGACAGTCCCCCCCCAGTAGATGGCGCCCTGGGAGCTGCCTGTTGCATAACTGACAGGAGGAGTGAGAATGGAAAGGGTGTCTCAACACGGGGTTATCAGTCAGTCACATCAGCTGGGGGGTCGGGAGGAGTCCAATGACGTTACAAATGAATGCAGTCCGTAACTGGGTGGGAAAGAAAACCATCAGCCTTGTAGAAAGTACTGGGCTACCAGCATAAATAGCTGTAACCAGAAAATAAGCATCAGACTGTAAAGATGGGAGGTGACAGATTACGCATCCTTTATCATTCTGGATTTATCAAATGCACCAGGGGACACGATGGCGTGGTGGTTATTACTGTCACCTCACACCTCTGGAACCAGGGTTCAATGCCTCTGCATGTTCTCCCTGTGTCATAGTCCCAACAGTCCAAAAAACATGCTGAGGCTAATTGAAGATACCAAACTGTGCATGTGTGAGTGAATGGTGTGTATGCCCTGCCTCGTCTCCAGACCCGCCCGCAACCCTGAATAGGACAAGCGGTTTCAGAAAATGGATGGACTTATTAAATACTTTCAAAACCCACTAGTCCAAGTCCCCCACCACTGACCCACAAAAGGGTATGATGTTGCTGAAACAATCATGTTTAGAAGAATATTTAATGAAGAAACAATTACGAGCAGATTCCAACAGAAAAGTCCCATATGACACATTTGTTGAATTTTGTCAGCCAAGTTAAAAGTACACTGATTTTTGACTGGAGTGGCTTAACAGAATACAGGCAAGTACAGGTTCATTTCACATACGTGTTTTACATGAATTTTCACCAGTGTTTTCAGAAGTAAAAAAATAATAGTTTTCTATTCGCACAAACAAGGCAAAGCACGTTGCTCGTAGACCAAAAACAGTCAAGGATTATTTAACTGTACCATACATTCTTCTTATAGTCATCTTAAAAATACTGATCAAACACATTCTTTCTGCTCAACGGCAATAACCTCGGATTACGATACAACAGCTCTTTTCACGCCACATTTCTTGGGAGTCTCAGTGCACCATCTAGGGTCCAGCTAAGTCAAATACGAAGATGCGTTTTGTAGAGCTTCCAGGCTTGATTTCAGTAACCTGTGCAATCAATCAGAAACATCTGGAGTCTGGATAATAAGCCGTTATTAATGATTAATTATGATTGACGCTAATCACGCTTACTAGAGTGACAATTTCTCTCCGCCTCACACAGCTGGTAGCTAATTTACACTGATTTCCAGAACATTGGTACTGTCGAAACTGTAATTCCTGCATCTCAAACAGCGTAACGGATCTTTGCTAGTTTGTGCTTTGTTCTTCCAGTGCAAAAGATATGTTTGTTTCACTGAACGTGTGCCACGCACAACACAACTAGGTTCTCTGCCGACAACGAACACCAAGTTTCTCAACAGCTGTGGGCTGACCTTAACCACGTTGCTGCCTAAGTTTGACCCAGGGCACAGAAAACATAATGTAATTCTACCTACTAATGAAAAAGGAGGCCCCCCTCAGTCCAGGCCCCTGTTTCTGTGGAAACTAAGGGGGTTCAGTAGTAGCTGGATCCACAGCCGACGAAGCAAAAACAAATAATTTGACAAATCCACACAAATCGCGACTGATTTGCTCATTGAAATGAAAAAGGAAAAAGCTGAACACTTTCAAGAAAACCAGGAATCGGAGGCCACCGGCGTCAGGGCGAGTCTCGCCACTGTGGTCCCGAGGACTTGCGTGTCACCACCGCCGCTGGCTGGCCCCTCAGTGGAAGACGGTTTGGCGCCAACGCTTGTCGTACAGGAAGGGCCAGAGACTGTCGCGCACGGCCACCTTGAAGGGCGTCGGTTCCACCCCCAGGCCCAGCGACTCCAGCCGCGAGCACTCCAGCTGGGCGTTGTGGGGTCGCTGGGCGCCTGCCCCCGCAGGCTGCTCCGTCAGCTACAGGAAGTGGCGGGAAGGGTAAGGAGAACAGAGCGACAGCTACAATGCAAAGCACCTCCTAAAGCCAAGGATACATGCAGGACCAGGGAACTACAGGGCACAGGAACTACATCTCTAACCTCCAGGCTGCCTGCTGCCCCAGGTACAGGAATACAAAGTACGTAACGTACACCAGCGCCATGCGGTCCATGCGGCACGGAAACCCATGAGCAGACTGGACCATTGTGTTAAACTCAAATCTGACACACTGTCTAACAATGCACACGGGGAAACGCAAACTAACATGTAATTAATGTCTCCATTCACGACGCCATCAAAGAATTTGGATCTGGAAGGACGCTGCCAGAAATAAACCGTAAGATTAAGGCGGATACTTGCAGACTGCTTCATTACGCTATCACACAGTGACAATAATTTCACAATGGGGGAAAAAAAAACACTCTTTCAAACACTTAACTGTCAGGTCACATAGCAAGCGCTATGTCACATGACACAGGGATGTGTGTCACTCACCGGTATCAGGTGACTGCTGGGCAGGTTAAAGGCATCCGCAATCGCACAGGCCATCTCATACTTGGTCATTTGCTCATTGCCTGAGTAGTGGAAGATCCCTCGGAGAGAGGGGTCCTGGGCAGGAAAAGGTTTACTAAGCAATTAAATGCAAGTGTACAGTTTTTTTATGTGTGATATTAATTGTACTCCATTACCAGTAATAGTACTCCTTGTCAGTATGTTCAAAAGTTAAACTTCCAAACGTAATTGGTTTTGGAGTCTGGTTATTTGCGGCGGGGGGGGGGGGGGAGGGGGCGCTCACTTGTAGCCTCCGCTCGGCCATGAGCCGGCAGACGTGCGCCACGTCGTTGACGTAGGTGGGGAATCGCTGCTGGCAGTGGTCCACGGTGCAGCTCTCGCCGCCCTGCTGCACGCGGTCCCACAGAACCGTCACGGCGCTCTCGTCCACGCGCTCCACCTCACCGTACAGGATGGGGACCCGCAGCACTGCCGCGCCTGGGGGGGGGGGTCACACAGACATATATACACACACAACACTTAAATGTAATACTGCATTACACAGTCTGACTTACAGACAGATCGGACTCACAAATGGGCTGGCAGCCCCTCATATTAAAAACCCGAGGAACAGATCAGTACCATATGTAGCTATTTTTATTATTACTGTACAAATACTGTAATTACTATTGTTACACACTGTTATTTTCCTGACTTAAAGACAGACTTGGATCTTGTTCATAACCTGGAAACGACCTGTATTCATTACACATGTACATATATATTATAATGTAATAATGTTATACACACACGCGCGCACACACAAACACACAGAGGAGGCTGTATGACTAGATGTGGTGAATTTATAATTGACTTGCTACAGTTCCAGCAAGGACAGGTGATGAAGATGAGGATGATGATGGTAGCAGAGTATCTCACAAGCACCTGGGTTGTGGCTCAGGACCTCGCGTTCGCCCTCCAGCTTGGACTTGCCGTACAAATTCAGAGGACTGGGGGCATCGTTCTCCCCATAGGGGGGGTTGCGGCCATCGAAAACGTAGTCCGTGCTGATGTAGATGAGGAATATACCGGCTGGCGGCATAGGAAAAAAAAAAGTTAGAAAAAAACAAAAAGATACGGTCGAAAGTAGGATTTTCAGTCAGAATACAGGGAGTGAACGACGGCCCATTATCCTCATATTTCTCTTTTCACAAAAGTTTCATTAAGAATTGTGTTTAATATTTGCTGTTCTTAAACAGCCGATTCTAAGTTCTGCCACTGTTACATAGTTTGCCACCATAGTCAGTAGATCGCACAGTGACCACTAGGGGGCCTACGGAACAGATGAGTCACCAGCCACTAACGAGAAGAAAAGGCGGCTGTTCGCAGCCACCCACCTGACTCTTTGGCCAGCGTCGCTGACGCGTGGATGTTTAGGTTCATGGCCGCCTCTGTGTGCCGCTCGACAACATCTGGCCTCCGTTCGGCAGCGCAGTGAACGATCACATGTGGCTGGGGGGGGTGGTAGTGATAGCAAGAGAAAACATCTGGCGTACTAACAGCCACCCACAGCAAGCAACAGTCACTGCTAACATTAATATTATTTACTTCTGCTAATAATAATCATCTTCATCGAGAGGCAGCAAAAAAGGCTCAAAAGGCAGCAACATTCATTCATCCATCCATCCATCCATTTTCTGTACGCACTTGTCCTGTTCACCGTTGTGACGGTCCAGTGCCTTTCCCAGAAACTACGGGCACAAGGCAAGGAATAACCCATGATGGGGTGCCAACCCACCACAGGGCACACTCACACCCCTACCCAGCCCTAACTGTAACCATAACTAACCAAACAATATACACCAGGTACCGTACTTTCGGCACTCCCATAAAGTACCAAAAGTACGGTACTTCATTCGTGTTGGTTTTCCACTGGCATAAAAAAAATGGTACCGGCACCAAATGACATCATCAGTGACTGACATCATCAGTGACTGCCCCTGACTGACATCGTCACAAAGCGCAGCTTAAATCATATTTTCTTTTTTTTCCAAAAAAAAAAAAACACCCAAAATTAAAACTAACAGTTTAGGCTGGAAAATGCGGTTTT
>JAODKF010000053.1:5985118-6006035 GCA_026779585.1 Mormyrus proboscirostris | reverse complement strand
TTTTAATTATATTTTGCTAAAATGAACGAAATGACTCGAAAAAAGATTCGTTCATTTTGCTGAATGAGACTCAAAGGTCCGAGTCGGTAAAATGATCCGAACTTCCCATCACTATTAAGTCGAGGTTTCTGCGTAAGACAGCCGTATATGAGCACCGCCCCTCCCACTACAATTTCTCCGAAGACAACGCCGGCTTATATGGCAAGCCGTTTTAACATTTAATCAAGTTACACTCCTATCCGTAATTACATTTTAGATATACACAATATCATTTCTCCTAGTCAAAATTATCTTCTTACTAGTCAGAATGGCAGTTACAGATATCCACAATTGCATTCTTACTACTAGAAAATGTATATTTCAAGATATCTAAAACTTTATTTCTCCTATAGTCACAATTCTATTTAAGATATCTTTAAATCTTTACAAAGTATAAGTGGCCGTTTTGACATTTAATCGCTAGGCTGGATATGTATTGCAGATATCCGTAATTCAATTCTTCCTAGTCAAAAAGAGCATTTCAGATATCCACAATGACATTCTTCCTATCCACAATTGTCATTCCAGATATCCACAACGGCATTCTTCCTAGGAGAAATTACGTCACTTTTGCCATTCATGTCTATTAGTCTATTAGAACTGAATTACTGTACGGATATCTGCAATACATATCCAGTCTAGCGATTAAATGTTAAAACGGCTTGCCATAGATATCTGATATCATATTGTAGATATTTGAACTGGTTGGTCCGTACGACATTAGCGCGCGACTCGTGAGGGGCTCTCTCTGGCTATATGTATAAAATGGAGCAATGGATATGCATACAATGTATTAATAACTGTTAGACAGAAAGTTATTCTTAAAACCCAAGAGGTGTGCATTGTTCCCTGTTGTCCACTGATCAAAGCACACTAGATATGCCTGTCTTATCTAGTTTTAAAGTTATTAACTTTAACCATTCGTGTATTATCCCATTGCACATGATTATACAGATACATTCGAACATTCAGAAATTAATTAAAATTCGTACCTAAGCAATCTGGGAAACAGTCGCCATGAGCCCAAAATGCTAAATCACCCCGTCATTATAGCTGAAAGGACCTATTATATTAACTTTTAACACGATTTGGCACAAATCACGAAATGGTTTGAAGCCGAAAAATAATCGGTGTGCATCGATGTCTATGTACTGGACATCACAATTACGTCATTAAAAACGGCCCACCTTACTTCTGTAAAGTTATTAAAGCTAGAAAACTAAATATGGAATATGAGGCACTGAACTTAACCGCGGTAACAGGTTCTTATAGTTCTTCTGCGTCTGTTTTGTCCTGTTGTAAATCATTTGTTTTTTAAACATTAATGGCTCACCTTCTATTAAGTGTAATATGAACAGACACCTTTTTATTATTAGCTGTAAAACATAGAAACACGTTATTAAGTGGAGGCTAGACACAACAAATCTTTCATAATGAATAGAAATATAAATACCACTTCACATGATGTACTTATATTTCATCTTGACTTGCTGCCACGTACGCTTTCCACTACTATTGCATTTGAAATCGGATCAGTTACGTTACTGTTAACTTTAGGTCTACATTATGAGTAACATTACAGTAATGGAACTTCAGGGAGCATTACATTACTTAACAGCAAATAATTTAGGTGACTTCTGAATTGTGTTGCATCTGTTAGTCTCTGTAATTATTAGCAATATTTCAATTCTTTTCAGAAAACAATTCATTGTTTAATACTCGGTCGTGAGATATATTAGACCACGTTTTATGACCATGAAAATTGTCGGCAATACGTTGCCAACAAGCCTGCCCGCTTTTGTTGGCTGCAGTTGTATTGGACTTTCTTTACAGCGTTGATTTAAACTCCTGCATAATTAGTATGCAGTTGTCCTCCATGAAACGTGAAGATCGCGCCATGAGTGAAACGGTGCCTTGAGCTGCCGAACGTGCTCCATTTATGTGAACTCCTTTAACACAAATTTAACAAATCAACTTAACTGGCGTCGTAGTACTGATTGAGTCAACCTCGCATTCAAAATGACCTCAGGCCACTGGTGTTATAAACCCTCCTCCCCCATTGTTGTTGTATGTCACACCACGGTCCTGTAGGGGGCACTATTTCACACAACTGTGAACCTGCATGTAGATGGTACCACAAAGCCCACTTGACTTTAAGAGGCATCTTACATGGTTCATTAGCTTCAAACATACAGGCATTGTCTGCTGTCGCGTTATAAAAACCAGGCACTTCCCCAGGGTGTAAACAGGCCCAAATAATCGCACCCCCCACTACAACTCTCTTATTCTTCAAAGGAGTGATAGGCCTCTCTCCTCCACACCCTGAAACCAGCAGGATAGAAGCAGCCTCCAGGGAACCTACACTTCCGGCGTGTAGCGGTTCATCACACCCACCTCGCGCACTGAAAGTCCCCCCCGGAAACCTGCCGGACATATTACCGAGTCTCATTTCTCTGCATGCACCTACTGCTTTTTGAAAGGAGATGCATTTCAATACCTTTGCAAACCCCGGGAGCTGAACAGTCTTTGGCTTGTGGCAGGTCGCAGACCAGGGCGTTCGGTTCACACAAAACAGCCTAAAACAAGGGTGGCCAATCTTATCCAGAATGGGCTGCTGTGTGCGGGTTGAAACTCCCTAATTAGATTACTATAATTAGAGGACTGATTGGCTGAAGAGTCCTCACACTTGGGTTTGTACAGCTGGCTTTAAAGGTTATCCCAAGAACCTGCACTGGCCCTTGTAGATGAGATCGGTCCACTGACCTAAACACTTGCAGACACTATTGCGATAGGCATTCCCCGTGCTTTGCATATGACCTTTTCAGGGTGACTACTGGATTTGAACTTTGAAACTGCACCAGGTGTCAACTGTTAGTAAAATATCTTGGCTTTCATCCCCATGTAGGCACTCACACAAATGCGAGCGCATGCACGCAAACACGCATGCAAATTCTGAGCTATAACCTTGCGTCCCGGCTTCCGGCTGTAGGTGTCTGGTCCATGGCATCGGTCCCACAGGCTTGGTGCAGGGGTGAGGAACTAGGCGGCTTTTACCCGCTCGCCATTTGGCAGACATTGATGAACGCAAATTAACGGAACTGAAAAATCAGCACTTACTGGGCGGATGTACAAAATGTCAGCACAAAGACAACCGATGGCATCCCAAGAATTCATATCAAAGATGTTTGTGTGTAATAGTATTACATGTGTATGAAATATAGCAAGTAGCGAAAATACTGTCTAGGGTTGCCAGACATTCTGCACAGGAGGGCAGCAGTTACAACTTGAGCACTCTTCCCGTGTCAGCACGAACTGTCAAAAACATAGGCAACCGACCTCGATCTCCAGTCGCGTAGACACACAGGTCTGAAACATTTGCTGGAAACACTTCAGAGCCTCAAGAATCATGGGCTGTTTCATCACTCAAACCTTTGGACTGGACCTTTTGTCAACAAGGAGTGACGATACAGAAAGATGCAACTTTCATAGTATGAGGGAATCTCAGGACTTGATTATATACCAAAGGGCTAAGGGACACCCCAACTTAAACTAAACGGTATAACATTTTTAACACTATTGCCACTCACATCAGTTTAAAAACCGGAATATCTACAGTAGGTACCAAGACCACAAAGTTAAAAGTAAACGTCTAAATATTCTGAAAGTCACCAGTAAACTGAAAGCTCTGTGTAATATAGGAAGGACATTGCATTTACTCTTAAAAATCACTGAGGGAGGGGTCAGTATCTGGCAGAGGACCATAATTTCTTTCTCCAACTTTTAGCACCATTTCATTTAAACCACTCTTTAAATAGGGGCTGGTCAGTTCCAGGAGCCAAAACATTACTAACAGACAGGCATTATGAAAACTGTCACATCACCTGACCCCCTAGTTAAGGTATCAGACACCGATATAAACAAGTGTTTTTTACAATACCAATTCCGTGTGACGATTTTTATATTAAAATAAACACAATACAGTTCCATCTTTTTATTGAATATTAAGGTAAATATTTCACATTAATACAGGCTACAAAGTAGAGCCACTATACGACATGAAATTTACTCTCATTTTAACCCTTTTTAGTATGTAAACAATTATACATGTATTTACCACTCTAAAAGGTCTGATTTATCGTTCGGTAATCATCTAGTTCTTGGTCAAGAACGGCTTACGGGCCCTGTTAAGCCCTGCAGATCAAGAACAGGTGGTTTTTAAAGTCAAAATGGCTATACTACGCAGAGAATGTATCCTGTAGAACAGGCAACTGATCTGTCCATAAACAGTGGTAAACAAGTTAAAGCCCACACTGAATTCTTTTTCTTTTTTTTCGTTAGGCACGTCAAATAGTGTGTCCGCCATCCCATTTCTTATTTGTAGGACACCGTTAGGTTAACATCTTATAACGGTATTTTTATTGTTCTCTAGAAATAGTTTTGTTTACTGGTCCTATGCCTTGATCGCCTCGTTGCCTAGTTGACATGGTTGAGATGCACGTTGCCGACATGTGGGGCCCAAGTACCGGGCCAGACCTGAAACGACAGCGAGATTTCTCTGTGAGTGAAAGGGGCAGATTGATGCCGGTCGAGCCGGGCAGGCAGGAGACCTCGGTGCAGGTTTTACCTGTTGGGGGTCCGAGTTCTCTGCGGAGTTGGGCATGACCTTGAGGATGGGGTTCCAGGCAGGATCTGCAGTGTGCAGCCCGTTGTACATGGGGCCCCCCGGCCCTTCAGTCCTGGGAGGGTGGGGGGGGATCATCGTCCCACCAAACATCGACATGGGCAGCCCCTGGGAAACAGAGAACCGACGGACCTTAGAGACGTGGTTCTCAACCCAGTCCGCAGGGACCCCCTCAAACCAGCAGACGCGAAGAAGCCCCACCTTGGGGAAGTCCATGAAGCTACTGGGCATGGGCTGGTGGAAGGTGTTGGAAGGGGCCACGATGCCCGTGTCATCACGTTCCATGGGCTGGTGCTGCGAAAAGGCCGACTGTTCCGGGAGCTGCTGGTGTAGCACGTGGCTGCTCACGAGTGGCTGCGACCAGCCCGACATGGCTTCTGCAGGTCAGAGGGGGGGGTGTCAGCGTTCACACGACAGAGGCAGTGCCACCACTCGCCTAGCAGGGGGCACTGCGACTGCTGTCAGGATCACTGAAAGTCATAGTCAACCTGGAAGAAGTCTAATGTACCTGATAATAGGCTAAGGGTTTCTAAAATGGGATCATTTGGGCTAAACAGAACCACTCAAAAATCATTCTCAGCTCATTCAATTCACTCATCCTTGTTGACCATCTGTGATTTTAGTAAATAACCTATGAATTAGCAGTGGAATTACATCATTAATTCTCTAACCACCCCCCAGCATCCGTGGGTCCACACCCCCCCACCCCCCCACGACAAGGCATTGGCGTCCCAGCACCCACCCTTCCGGCCCACACACACACCGGAGGCACTGCCAACTCCAAAGGACCAGATGCCCCCCTGTCCGACGGGGGCCGTGTAGCTGGTAGTGAGCATGGGCGGGTTGACGGAGCCCGTCTGCCGGATACGGGCCAGCCGCTCTGTGCCGATGGGTTGGGGCACCTTGCGGTCTTGCTGGCTCGAGCTGCCAGCCTTAGCCTGGATCAAAGCCGGGGTTGCCGTGGATGCGGAGAGTGGGGAGGAGCCCCCTGAGGACGCCGAGGGCACCGGAGACTCGCCTGCAGGGGCGAGGACAGACAGAGGGCCGGCGGTTAAGGCGGCAGTGCCGGGTGGAAAAGCGGCGCCACACCCCGGCTGGGGGCCCCTTTCAGTCCACCGCCCCGTACAGGAAGTGGAAGCGCTCCAGGGGTGGGGAGAGAAGTGCTGCCGACCCTGCAGGAACACCGGGCTGCCGGAGATGCTGGTGGCGAAGCTGGTCAGCGCAGCGGAAGAAGAGATGGAGCTGGCCGAAGGGTCCATGGGGTGCATTCCTGGGGGGGGGGGGGGGTGAATTTGGTTAAACAAACAAGCTGCTTTGTCCTGCTGCATTCAGATGTTTAGCGGAATTATTCAGATAGGGGTTATGGAACTTCCTTACCGATGGGGCTGGGAACGATTCTCTGGGTGGGGCAGCGGTATCCCGGTGCCTTGGAGCTGTCAGGAGGGGGCAGCACGCTCTCCATCTGGCCCATGCCCCCCATGTAGGTGGGAGGGCCGCTGTAGGTTTGCTCGGGTGCAGAGCGTGTCGGCAGGTGGCACGCCCCCCACATCTGGCTGTTGCCCACCTGTCCGCCATCAAAGATGCTGCTGAAGTGGTTGAAAAGGGCGGCAGGCCCGAAGCTGGGCGGCAGCTGGGCCTTGGCGCCGTGGATGTGCATCTGCGAGCCGTTGAGCACGCCAAGGGCAGAGGGCATCTGCAGCGAGGGTGGTGGCATGGCAGGCGGCACTAGCCCATGCTGCTGCTGTTGGGGGGGCGGCTGCTGCTGCTGTTGCTGCTTCAGGCCTTCCTGCGAGGTGCCAGGGGCCACGAACACTGACGACTGCTCTGGTAAGGCGCCCCCAGGGGCCAGTGGGTAAAAGGGAGCTGGGGGCTGCATGCGGGGTGACACCTGGGGTGCCGGAGCAGCGAAGTGAGCTACGGTGCTATTGGTTTGGGCCACCGTGGGGGTTGGCCGCGAGCTGGGCATGCCAGTCCCCACAGGGACAGTGACCAGGGCCGGCTCGGCGCCAGTGACAAAAGGCAGAGGGGGGGGAGCCGGCTGTCGGACTTCCTGCTGTGGTGGGGCTGTGGATAGGGGGACAGGCGGAGGGTAGGACAGTGAGCCAACGGGAACATTTCCTTCAGAGGCTCCACCTACGGTGGGCTTGGCTGGCTGCTCCAGCGGTGGCTTCTCTTTTCCGGGCGTTGAGGAAGTGCAAGGCTCCGGTTTGGGCTGCGGGAGCTGCTGTGTAGGTGGGGCTATGGGGGGAGGGGGTGGAGGTGGTGTTAGGGACGCAGGGGGAGCGGAGAGCAGGGGGGAGGGCGAGCTTGAAGCCCGAGCAGCCCCCACGCTGCTGACCGTACTGGTAACCATGGTGGCGCTGCTCGTCTTGGGCTCGGAGAACAGCTGCTTCCTGGCCGTGGACGGAGTGGGGGTGTTGGGGAGGCAGGCTAGTGGTGGAGCTGCGGTGGAAGGCGAAGCAGAGCCAGGGCCGGGATGGGAGGCGGCCACAGCGTACTCAGGCTGGGCGGCACCCGGTCTGGGGGCAGAGCCGGCACCGTTGTGTTTCGGGGAGCCGTTGTTGCTGCCGGGGCTCACGGGTCGCACGGGGAAGGGACCCCAGGTGTTAGGCGATGGGGAAAAGGTTCCCCCGAACTGGGCCACGGGCAGCCGCGGGTGCCGGATCTGGTGCATGGTCTGCGCGGCCAGCAGGGCCAATTGAGGGTGGGCGTAGGCCAGCGGGAGTGAGACGAAGGGGGGCCGTACTCCCGGGGCCAGGCTCTTCCCCAGCTTTCCCCCCTGCTGCGAGGCGGATGGAGACGATGGCTGGAAGGCAACGCCGGAGGACGGCATGACGGACGGCAGCCCCTTGGCGCCAGACGCCGTGGTGCTGGTGGCCCCCGTGGAGGTGGTGAAGGTGGAGCTGATCTTGGTGTTGCTTCCTGGGGTTCGGATGTGATTACGGGGGATGAGGTCCTCCAGCTCCTTGGCGGGGTCCTGGATCAGGGCATTGATGAGCTGTACAGCATGCCGCGTGGACTCTGTGCCACCCCTGATGGTGATCATCCTCTCGCCGTTCTTGTCCTTCTGCTTATCCACGTCGATGTGGGCCCCCGTCACGTCTTGGATGGCTGTGATGTTACAGCCACCCCTTCCCATGATCCGCGACACCACTGACGCCGGCACAGACAGCTTCTTGGACCTGGGAGGAAAAGGGTGGGGAGAGAGTGAACAGGGGAGCGTTTAATGGTGAACACAGATGAAGGACGCTAGATAAATACAGCATCTTCTGGTGACCCTGCAATAAAAGAGCATTCATAATAATAAGAGATACTTTATTGTCCATGTGGGGAAATTGTCTTTACGCCACCCTCAACTTTGTAGAGTAAGCTGTCCGTGAAGGGCAGCCACCTGTTTGGGCACCCAGGGAGCTGGGGGTTAAGGGCCTTGGTCAAGGACCCACAGACGTGCTGAGGCTGGGTTTGAACCGGCGACGTTCTAATTACAGGCACATAGAGCCCACTGAGCCACACGCTGCCCCCTAAGAGTGAACCTGATACAAGCTACATGTCACAGTGTATCACAGATCCTGAGTCATTCATATTTACAATAAATAAGACAATCCTTAAAGATCTACATAGTCTATCATTTTTCTGATAGAAGCTCACCTCCGGACCACCTCCTTCCAGCCCTCCTCTCTCTTCTGGCTCCTTTTGGGGCTGGTGAGGTTGATCTTGCTGTTGGGTGAGGACACTGGCAGTGAAATGGTCTTGAAGGAGGATGGGGCAGAGCTGGGGTTCGAGTCACTGGTGCAGTCTGGCGTTCTGGAGAGACAGACATAGCTTGTAGACCTGTGCTTGCTTGTACACTGCCATGACAGCCCCCCCAGTGTTAGATGAGCCCTTCCTGGCTGTGTGGAATATGGACAGCATTTGGAACCGGGACTCACTTCTGCAGCGGTTTGGAGATGGACAAAGTGACCTTGTCGTCGCGCATGCTGTGCAGGGGGGGGCACTGCCTCTTCTCGGGGAGCGGCGTGGGCTGCCCATGGCTGGGGAGGGCTGCGGAGGAGGGCGGTGGGTCAGGCGGGTGGCCCAGCTCCTGGCTCTTCCCGCCGCCCCCACCTCCGCTGCTCTCGCTGTTGCAGTCGGTGCTGTCCAGGTTATCCGAGTCGCTGTTTCCGCTGGGCACTCCACCACCCCTGGGTTCCCCGTGGATCTTGTTCCGGTCGGCCTTCTGCTGCGCCAGTGCCACCTGGGGGTCCTGCAGGATGATGGGCTCACTGGGTGCATCCTTAGTCCTGTTCTTCTTGCTCTTGCGGCTGGCGCTGGGCGTGGTGACCGCATTAGGCCGCTTCTTAGCGAAGGCTGAGCTGAAGGTGGTGGAGGTCGCGGGAATGCCGATGGTGGTGGTAGTAGTGGCACTGGGCGGCTCGATGGGGACTTCGGCCTCTACGGGGACACGAATCGGGGGACGCAGGGTTAATTCAGAGCCATAGTTCTCACACCAGACAGGGGCTGTCCATCCAGAGGACCTCAGCACTCACCTTCAGCGGAATCTTTCTCGTGGTCTTGCAGTTCCGAAAACACCTCCTTGATCTTGGCCTCCTCCTCCTCCAGCTTTCGCTTCTGCTCCTCCTTCTTCTTCTTCCGCTTCTCCTTACGCTTCTCCCGCTTAGCTGCCAGAGCCTGCTTCTTGCTCTCCTCCCGAGACTGTCGAGATGCGCAGAAGGTCAGCAAGGGGAGAGGGGGGGGTGGGGAATCGGGAGGCGGGGCTAAAGAGCAGACGCTTGCTCACCTTCTCCAGGTCCAGCTCCTTGAGCAGGATGCTAGCATTCTTGTTGGCCTCGGCCGCCTGCTGGTCCTTGGCTTTGACGATGGTCTCCATGCACTGGTGACACTTCTTCAGAAGCTCCTGCAGTCAGGAAAGACAATCCCACCAAGTCACGACCACTGGCCAGATTATACTTGTAGCATTGCTGAAAATGTGCAACTCATGACTAACATGACTCCCATAGTTATTTTGTGTCAAATTTCAATTCCAACACACACCACAAGCCAAACAGATGCCTCAGCAAACTGTATTAATATGAGGGCGCCCCTGCAAGCAGCCCCTGGAAGCTCACCCCTTCACTAGACACCCGGCCCCTATGGTTTGCTTACAGACTCCTACCTTATCTGCAATGGTGGCAATGTATCTCATGCACTCAATGTCAGAGGGAAACTGGTTGACCTCCTTCACTAGGTACTGCACGACCTTCACGTGACCCTGAGACAGAGACAGAGTGGCAGGAGCCTGGGTGAGTGACTCAGCGGGTCAGGGAAGCGTTTTGTAAGAAATGGGAGCCCCCTGTTTGTAAATCTAGGCATCACACCTTGCGGAAAGCCGCCATGAGCGGGGTGATCTTGCGGTTGTCGGCGGCGTCAACATCGGCTCCCGCTTGCACGAGGAGCTGCACCACGTCAAAATGGCCGCCATTAGCTGCCAGCCACAGAGGTGTGTTGCCCTTCTTGTTGCGTACGTCTATGTGAGCCACCCTGTCGGGGGGGGGGTAGACACAGAGAGAGGAAAATAAGTCACCTTCCCAAGGGTAGATGGGAATCGAAGGAATGTGGGGTGCCCACCTGTTGATGAGGAGTTCACAAAATTTGTAGTGGCCCTTGTCCGCGGCAATGGTGAGAGCGGTGTCCCGTGACGAGGGCACGGGGGGGGCATTCACATCAGCGCCCTTGTCCAGCAGCACGCGGCCTACTTCAGCGTAGCCCCCCGACGCCGCCTCCATGAGGGGGGTCAGTCCAGTCTATGTAGGGGCACACAAAGGCCTCGTCAATTGAGACGGTCGTTCGTGGATAGATCGGGCAGGCCCACCCTTCTAATGGCGACCCGGTATGGCTCACCTTGGCACGGTGCTCCACGTTGGCCTTGCGGTCCAGCAGCAGGCTGACCACCTCGGCGCGGCCCTGAAAGCAGGCCAGTGTCAGCGCAGTGTTACGGTTGGTCTCAATCTGCGCGTTGATATCCGAGCCCATGTCCAACAGCAGCTTGACCGCGGGGACGTGGCCGTTCATGGCCGCCAGCATCAGTGGCGAGATCCCCAGCTTGCTGCCAGTCCTGGGAAGGGTGGAGATGAGCTGTGAAGTTGGCGGGTAGGGGACGAGGAGAAGGAAGGGAACCGAGGATGTGGGTCTGAAAAGACCCAAAGCTTACCTGGAATTGATCTCAGCGCCGGCATTGAGGAGGATCTTGATGATGTTGACATAGCCTCCCGATGCAGCCAAACTGAGCGGCGTGTAGTCGGACACGTTGCGGTGCTCTTTGTTGGCCCCACGGAGCAGCAGTAGCTCCACCACCTAGCACAAGGGCGACACAGCAGATCACATGCATGACCAACACCAGAAGAACTCACCGCTCAACTATCACAAATCATTTCCTTTGTTAATGCTATACTCCTACCACTCCTCCCCGAGTGGAAGGAGGCAAAGAGCGCTGACGCACCTCCTGCCGGCCCCCGGAGCAGGCCAGTGAGAGAGGGGTGTCTTTGGTTCTCTCAGACTGGGCCTCGATGTCGCCACTTTTGTCCAGGAGGATTTCCACGACACCAACGTGTCCGGCTGTGGCTGCCAGAATGAGGGGTGTGAAACCTGGAGAAGGTGAAGAGAGGACATTGACCTCAGCACATACACACGCCCGCATAAAACGGGCCCCTTACCATACTCCCCCTCGTTCAGGGGGATGCGTACCCTTCTTGTCCCGGTGCTCGATGTTGGCCCCACGTGCAAGCAGCACCGACACCAGCTCCTCATGGCCGCCAGCACAGGCCAGGGTCAGCGCTGTATCGTGGTTGCTCTCCGTCTGCGGCGGTGGGACAAACATGGCATTATCACCATTATCATTCCAAGACAAGTCAGCAGGGAGGTGATGGGTGGGGTAGGGGGTGGGCCTTACATGCGCGTCGATGTCCACTGAGGGGTACAGCGGCAACATAGAGGGGGGCGAGACGGCAGCACCGGAAGCGGGCACTGAGGGCTGGGGGCTGGGCGAGGTCGCCGGGTTCAGCATGGGCACTCTGCTGCTCACGGCTGTCAGACACGTGGGGGGAAGGGGAAGGGTACAGGGGTTACCACGGTCACTGCCAGGTCACAGTCTCACAGGGCAGTGGGGGTGCAGGCCACAGAACCATTACTGGCCACAGGACTTATTACAAAACCCTCAAATACTGACTAGTCCATATCTATAAAGTAGCAGATTTAAATTGTTTGCCTCCCGTCAAATTTAACCAAGAGCCACGCGACTCCCCATCTGCTTTTCCTGAGGATCTGGAAGGAGAACATATTCTAGACGTACACTTCACTGTTCAGGCACACAGAGGATTTATGTGGGCGGGTCTAATCGCTACGCAGCTACGCTTCCGCGCACCGTCGTTTCAGCCTCTGCCCACGCGTCCATAAACCGAGACAGCTCTGGGGGAGGGGTGCTACCACGTGGATTTACGGAAATGTCATACCTCATCCCCCTATTAATGCATTGCTTCCCATTAACATCAAAGCCAGCAGCAGTGACTGGTGGTGAGAGGGAGGGGACACCATTAAAACGAACGGCGCTGGCCAACGCACCCATCATGATGTCATCCAGCGTATCTGTGAGCGTCTGTGCGGGCGTGGCCACCATGAGGCCGTCAGGAGCCTGGCTGAGTAGACCGGGCCCCAGTCCTGTGAGCTGCTGGCCCAGCATCTGCTGGCTCACCAGCACCCTCTGCAGGTCGGGGCTGGTACTGCCGGGGTAGTCAGCACCGCTGAAGTCCGTGGACTGCTGCGCGGGCAGAGGCTGGATGGGCACAAAACCGGCCTGTAGGGGGGGTGGGGGACCCTGGGCTTGGGGAGTCTGTGGAGGTGGAGGTGGCGGAGGCTGCTGCACCTCCCTGTACAGGAAATCCTCGCTCTCCTCATCATCATCCTCCTCATCCCCTTCGTCATCATCCTCATCATCCTCATCGTCCTCGTCCTCCTCGTCGTCCTCCTCCAGGGCTGGCGGGTCGTCGTCTTCGTGACTGCCTTCACCGTCTGTATTGGAGCCTAGCGACGCCAAAGGCAGGGGTAGGGGGTTTCCCACCCCCGAGGCCCCTGACGCCTGGGCGGGAAGCGCCAAGTCCTCCTTCAGGCCCTTAGCCTCCATGTACTCTTTGGTGAACTGCTGCTGAGTCTTAAGCTGCAGCTGGCGCTCCACCTTCTGCAGCTCCTTGAGGATCTTCTTCTTCTTCTGCACCTGCTCCTCGCGGCTCCTCTTCAGCTCCTCGATCTTGTCTTTGGTGAGCGGCTCGCCCTGGATGAGCTCCAGCGACTGCAGCTGGGCCTTCTCGATGGCGCTGATGCGCTGGCCCAGCTCATTGAGCTTGCCCTCCGTCTCTTCCACGATGCATTCCAGCGGCTGGTAGGCGTGGAAGGGCGGCAGCGCGTCTGCATCCGCTGCCACCGCAGTCACGGTGCCCGTCTGCAAGGGGCCCGACCTCTGCTTCGACGCGACTGGTGAACCAACCGGGAAGAAAACAGAGACAAACTGAGCTTAATGGCACCAATATCCTCTCTTAAAGGTCACTTAGATCGTCCGTCACCCACACAGGCACACATTACATATTTGGGTCAGGCTGGTAGCTTCACAGAAAGTCACAGAACCCTGTAGTAGTAAGCAGAGACCATACTTTCAATCTATCAAAGGTCAATAAAGACAGAAGAGCTTTGGATAATGTGAACAAACAGCTAGGTGTTTTGATAAAACGCCCAGTACGTTGAGAGAGCAAGTGCAGGTGGCGGAAGATCGATTAGGCAGGTTGCTAGAGGAACCTAAATGGAAGTTTGCAGTTTGCTCCTCGGACCACATTTCAGAGATGATGGATGCATAGATGCACACTCGGGTGAGGCGGCTGACCTTTGCTCGTGACGGGTGGGGGGGTGCTGACGGTGGAGGGGACTCTGTCGGGCTCCTGTGGGGGGACCACCATAGCCAGGGCCTGGAATGGAACTCGGGGAACCTGGTGGGGGAAGAAGGAACAGCATCACCTCACGGCAACACATGCATCTAACACCCCACCCAAAAGGGGTTATACAGGGGCGTGGCTAAAGGGGCACTGACCCTAGCTGAAAATTGATTCCTTCCCCTGTCACTCACACATTCAAAACATATCATTGGCTAATAAGGTTATCCCCTCTATATGAATTACTGCCCGTCTTATGCATGTCACCTGGGGAAAAAAAAAATCCTAAAATGGCCCCTGCACCCGAATAGGATGAAGCAAAAGCATCCCCGGAACCTACCTGAGATGCATCATGAGAGGGGGGAGTGAGCTGGGACAGGTCGGGCGCGGGGACGGACAGGATGTTGTTGGGGTAGTCGAGGAGGTAGGAGACCACATTGGTGTGGCCACCCTTAGCAGCTTCGATGAGCATGGTGGAGCTGTCCTGCGGATACAGCGGCACTCAGAACCACTACAGGCGACCCTCCATCTTTATAACCGCGGCAGATTAGAGAAGCCGAACGGGAAGGTTGGTGGGCGCACCTTCAGTCTGTGGGTGGGGTCGGCCCCATGGGCCAGTAGTAGCTCCACCACGGCCAGGTGGCCCCCCGCGCAGGCCAGCGACACCACCGTGTGGTCATTGTTGGCGGTGGCGCGGTTCACATTGGCACCTGCCAGGGGACGGTGTGTGGGAGCATCGTCAAACCCAGGGACAGACAGACGCACAGACACAGTCAGACTTCCTGTTCCCTTCACAGATTGATATCAATGGCAAATATCATAGCACTATGCTGACAGGGTCATATGGGATTTTCAGAGGCACAAAGAAACTGCACCAGAGTTTGTGTTTACTGGGAGGTACAGATGTGGACAAATGGCTTTTTACATTACAAACACTACATTATTTAAGTTACACTTCTGTTCTTTGTATTAGATACAGAACCTTTAAGAGAATAATTTGTAACTCAAACGAGTATAACAGGTTTATCCCCTTACATATCTACTCCAGTCAAACAACAATTTTACTCTTTATTTCCCAGCAGTGGTACGTAGGATGACCACATAATCCATGGCAGGGAGGACACTTTTAGCTAGGACAGGATTTGTAAACCAGCATTTCATTATAAAAGGACCTGGATTTCACTTAAGCACTGAGTTCTTGCTTTGTGCGGATTGGTCAATGTCCTATAATCATGCATGTGTCACTAATGTTAATGTGAAACAGCCGAATGAGCCTTTCAGTCAAGGAAACAAACCAATCAAAGCACAAGAAGAGCTGAACTATTTAGCTAAACACAGGAGCCTTTCAGTTTTAAGGTAGTTTGTAAAACCTGAAATAGCTCAATGTGTCCAGGATGCCATGCATAATCCGGTCACCCAATGTTAAGGTGGCATGTGACAGCGTACCTTTACTGATGAGGAACTGCACGGTACACAAGTGTCCCGCCCTGGCTGCCTTCATCAGGGGGGTCCGGCCACCCTCCGATTCGTGCTCCTGTGGGGGCACGCAAGTCCGACAGAGTTAACGGCTCGTGCTCAGAAACAGAAAAGATGCAGGAGGAAGAGGGAAGGCACCGTCCTACCAGGTCAGCTCCGGTCTGCAGCAGCACGTCCGCCACATCGGTGTGGCCGTTCTCGCACGCATACGTCAGGGCTGTGTCTCCTGTTGCCGTGGTGGCATGCACATTCGCCCCTGGGGGTCAAACAGTTAATCACTACAGGTGTGAATCACAGGTGAGACGGCCAGACAGCGGCCAGGAACCTCAGGCAGCTGCTAATGCTTATTCCCCCGAGTACTGGGTTTATTTTCAGCCCAGCGGAAGGCCGCAGTCAGTTAAGCATCCCGCTCTGTAACTATCTCTGTTCTCCACACCCTAGAGGCCACAGGGAGACTCGTGGGACATTGTAGCTCCTCTCCCCACTGGCTCTGCCTACGCGCGACAGAAGTGTACATGCGGCAGACAGAGCGAAGCTACGATAAACCCATGTGTAGCAGCAGATCGGAGCCCATTAATATCCCAGCACTACGAATTTCCCAGGCACAGATGCCAATGCACGCTGTGCTTGCAGGCACAGTGAGGAGAAACAGCAGACCCCGGCGGCACAGCCCAGATTGGGCTCACCTGCGGCCAGCAGGTACTTGACAAGCTCGAGGTGACCCTCCTGCGCGGCCTCCATCAGCGGCGTGGAGCAGCCCAACTCGATGTCAGCGCCCGTCTTGATGAGGAAGTCGGCCACCTCCAGGAAGCCTCCGCAGCAGGCCAGCGTCAGCGCCGTCTCCTGGGTCTCCTCCGTCTGTGCGTTGATATTTGCCCCTGGGGGGGGGGGGGGGGGTCAAAGGATATTCACACCAACCGAAGAACGACAAAATATTTACTGACTGCAATAAAGTGTCAGAATATATTAACAAAAAAGCAAATGCACAGACAAGCACTTCGAAGGTGACTGAAAGTTTACATCATGAAATGACACCAGCTCCAACTTGGAGATTCATTTCCCTCTATAGCTCCATTCCAGGCAACACCAAACGATCACAGATCTGTGCTCACCCTGGGCCAGCAGCAGCGCCACCATCTCTTCGTGGCCTTCGCGGGCCGCCTCCATCAGTGGCGTGTAGCCCTCGTCGTTGACCTCCTCCAGGTTGGCACCGCGCTCGATGAGCAGAGCGGCCAGCTCCACGTGGCCCCCGCAGGCCGCCAGCGTCAGCGGAGACTCGAATGAGTCTGCTGGCATGTTCACCTGCGCCCCGCTGTCCAGGAGCAGGCGTGCCACCTCTACATGCCCATCCTGAGGAGTGAGGAGAGGCATGCTGGGATTGGCCAGGGCCCCCACCGTGTGTGTGTGTGTGTGTGTGTGTGTGTGTGTGTGTGTGTGTTACCTGTGCATCCTACAGGGTTGAATTTAAGTGCAAGCACCACTGAGACAGGAGGGGTGAGGAAGTCTGATCACCTGCACACACCCCCTTTTAAATACTGTTTTGTAGTCCCAAAATATCTCATTGAATTTAGCCGGATTCCCTCAGTCTGTGTGTGTGTGTGTGTATATGTGTGTGTGTGTGTTCCCCTCCCCACATCCTCACCATGCAAGCCTCCATTAACGCCGTGTGCATCTCGTCTGTCTTGTGCTCCTGGTCGGCACCAGCTTCCAGCAGAAAGCGCACCATTTCCAGGTGTCCTGCAGGGGGTGATGGAGAGCAAACAGCGTTAGGTATATAGTGGCCCTTGCCCTCCCTCCCCCAGCCAATGGGAGAGCAGCAGTGGCACCTTTATAGCAGGCCAGCGTGAGTGCGCTCTCCTTGAACTCGTTGGAGTGCGTGTTGATACCAGCGCCGTACTCCAGCAGCACGCGGGCCACCTCCACGTGACCAGCACTCGCTGCCTCCATCAGAGGTGTGTGCCCGTTCTCATTGTGGTCCTCTATGTTGGCGCCTTCCTTCAGGAGCACCTTCACCACGTCCACGAAGCCACCAGCGCATGCGTACGTCAGTGCTGTGTTGCCTGCGTAACCAAGGCACGCATTAGCTCCTCCAGGCCTCTGGAGGGTGCTGCTCTGACGACGCAGTGTTCTTAAGACAGATTATCGTGATATTCCATCACAAGAAAAAAACATATCGAAAGGAACCAAATGCTTGAACGAGACGCCTACCTGTGGAGGACTGGGCGTTGACGTCCGCGCTGTGGACCAGGAGCAGCTTCACGATGTCGACGTAGCCGCCACTGGCAGCGGCCATGAGCGGTGTGATGTCCCCCTTGATCCCCCTGTCCTCGACATTGGCGTGCATGGCCAGCAGGACCTACAGGATGCAAGGAAAGTCGGACCTAGGAGGACAGGGAGGGCCAGAGCAGAAAGCAGAGACCAGGGGGGCGAGCCTGGCATAGAAACGCACCTGTGCCAATTCATAGTAGCCGGCGGAGCAGGCCAGGCACAGCAGGCTCTCGCCCTCCTCTGTGTGCTCGTTGACGCTGCGTCCCTCGTCCAGCAACTTCCTCACGGCGTTGACGTCCCCGTCCGAACAGGCCTCCGCCAAGCTACGGCTGAAAATAACCAAACTGCTACACTTACCGGGACTGCACTGGGGCGACCTCTTAAGAGCTCACAGGGCCCCGCAACGGCCAATGACAGGCGGGAGATGGTGGAGATACATACTTGTCGGCCTGGCCGGCGTTGAGCGTGTTCTCGGCCCTCATGCGCGTGAGGGCGGCGGCGGCCTCATCCAGCGCGCAGCTCACTGACGACGTCAGGCGGCGCAGCACTTCGGGATCTGCGAAGGCTTTACCGTCCGCGGTGGACAGTTTACCAATGCCTTCAGCATTAGAGCGCACATGGTGGGGGAGGTTCAAATCCATATGGCGGATCACACCAAGCAGCATCCATGGTTAGGGGGGGGTGGGGGGAAACACACACACAAGCTTGGGTTATGTCCAAACCATGCCACTCGTTAGCTCTACTCCCCTCTCCACCTCAAACAGGAAGTAGACCCTGGGCACATTGACCTAATGTGACCTAGAACAGAGTACTGACCACCCCCATCCTATGCTTCCAATGGTACAGCCCAGCTCCACATTACACTGCAAATAGTACCAGCTGACAAAACACCAGATACCTCAGAACAAAATGAGCCTCAAATGAGCCTTTATTTTACAGGGTTCCCCCAATTCTGGCAGAATAAAATTTCCATGACTTTTCCAGTTTTCCAGTACCATGAGAAAATTTTCCAAAACTCACAAGTTTATTAAACTAAAGCAGATAACTACCTTATACAAATACTGTTAAGTATTGACTTCCACTCGTACATTTCCGAACGAAGCAGGAAACAAAAATGAACAAGGCTAGTTTCCAAAACCTTTCCTTTCTATCCAAGAATTCCAAAACATATCCAGGGCCTGAAAAAATTTTCAAAATTCCAAAGTTTTTCCAGGTTTTCCATGACCACGGGTACCCTGGGTTTTAAGCTGCATTTAATGTTTAACACACCAAAAAGACTATATGAGTATACAAGTTCAAGAAGAAGAAGTCTCATTGCCAGAATTTCGTAAAAGCCATTATCAAGCAAGCACTGTTATACAACACACTTAACATAACACTTCATACATACAACTGAAGCCATTCAGGGCAAATTGCTCAAGAATTCTGCTTCCCCTCCTAAACTGGGCTACATTCGATTCCTCTTTCCTGGCTACTGGTGGACAATTCAGAGGAGGCAACTGCACAGTCCAGAAGCACGTTTAATATCAATCGGAAAATGTGTTTGTGAGCAGCTGAAACGGGATATGCGGGTTCACTCACATGCACACAAACACAGCTTCATATGCACTAACTTTATGCCAATGCTGAGTCACGACAATGGCTGTTGCTGCCTTGCGTAAAACTACTGATCTTGTACAGGACGCTTAATTTTATGCTGTAAACCACCCCCCAGACCTGAGACACTGGACTGGACCTCCCCAGGGTAGGTTATGCAGTATGGCTGTAACAGTACATATATTATGCCACTTTTTAATATTTTCAGTTTGAAATGCCCAGTAAAAGAAATGAATACACTTCTTGACATGAGAGCAACATACATGTATAAGTAGATGTGCCATTTGTGGCTGTGAGTTGGTTACGGTTAATGTTGCATACAGTCGGTCATAATTTGGTGGTCCGGGAACATTTTGGTTTCCCAATAAAATTAAGACTGTTAGAAAAAAATAAATATATCCTATTTTACATATTTTTACATTGTGCGATTAAGCGTTTTGTTATTCAGACACATCCATGTCAGACACATTGCATTTGGTTTACAACTGTTTCTGACTGCATGCGTTTGCAGTTTTAATAACGCAGTTTCAAAAATTCTGTTTTACCTGCTGTCCCATTATACCCCGAGCAGGCTCATCCTGCAACAGGCACAGATAATGCAATAACATGACTGCATGCAAAAGCAGCGAGACCCACTGCCGCACACCAGCAGTGCTCGCTCCAGTTCAGTCATGCCCGAAGGAGCCCAAGCAGGTGACAAAAGTACAGCTCGCGGGCAGCTGTTGATCGTTGGCACAGTTCTCAGCCGGCCACTTTCCTCTGAGAGGGCACGGGTGACCCACTAAGGCTGAAAGCAGAAAGCCCAGGCGGAGGAGGTAAACACAGCCTCCAAACCGATTCTCAGCAAGCCTGCCCACTTCATCGAGATGCTCAGGTCATCGAAAAACACCATCGTGACCTCCAGAAGACGAGAGTACCAAGATGGACTGCTGGACTACTCTCCGGTGTCTGGAAATCGCATCTTAGCACCCAAAACCCCACACGACACACGAGGTGAGATTTCATTACACGAATACAGATCCAGCATGGGGACAGAACCAAAAAAATGTGCTACGTTCACACTGGAGTGGCACTAGTGAAAATTTAACAGATGTCGGACGTTTTCCCCATATTCAATCAGGGCTTTATTTGTTTTAAAGAGAAAAAAGAGGAAAAAAAAAAAAAAAAAAAAACTGTCCAGTGCAGGAAGAACTTCTGATTTTCCTGTCAGGCGGCTTAAGTCATACATACATGGGCTGATATTCGTCAACATTACAATTTACATGTGCAAGCCGAGCCTTTTCCCGCACGTGATATGAACTCTGCTTAACGGCAGGCTGCTGGTAACTATAACAAGTTACTTCACCCGAACTACTGCAGCAAACTGCCTCAGTGAGCAATACAGTCATTACAATGGACTACTTAAGCCTGCGTCTTTCACATGCTGCCAGGGCAGGTGATCCCCAGCGATATCACTTTGCGATTATATGGTGCATGCACAATAATCAACAGGGCTTCAGATGATGGGCGTAAACATTTGTCAGGATGCTGGCTTTTCAGTACTACACGGACGTTTACTTACACCCACAATTTGGCAAGCAGATTAGTAGGGTGCCTAAAATATTAATGAGAGGCAGATTGTGACGCCCAAAAAAATTTGGTTGGCGGAGCAGAACACATGCTATTGTTTTGGTGAATCGTGGACGCGAGAAGCATTGAAGTGGCGGTGAAGGAAGGGGCAGCTCAGCAGACACAACATCTTCAAAAAGAGGAGATATTGTGGGCAAACAAGGCAAAAAGATGCCAGTGGTGTGGCACTAGTTTTTGCAGTTTAATGGCCGAAAGGTTTATTAAACTACCGTATTTATTCGAGTATAACGCGCACTCGTGTATAACGCGCACCTCTAATTTTCGATTAAAAATCGGTATA
>JAODKF010000053.1:5946484-5973552 GCA_026779585.1 Mormyrus proboscirostris | reverse complement strand
GGATTTATAAAACATTGCGAAAACTGCGATACGAATCAAGCAGGAATTCCCACATATCCCATAAAACACCAAGCGCCGTTCGCGGGCTAAAATTGTACTTATGATGGTTACAACGTGCGGCAACCGACGTCTTTTAATCCCGAAAAGACGCTTGTCAACCGACTACCGTGCGAAATCAAGGGAAACTTGCTCATACGAGGGCACTGCAGCCGCTCGTCCCACGGTTAGGCCTTAATCACAGACTTCGCCAAATTCCACTATTATACCGTGTAGTTGCAAAAACATCGGTGTGCCCTTACATCAAGGAAATCGTGCGATCACCCAAATACGGCTGCAGAAGGAAACATTCATGGTAATAAACGACGTGTATTTTTGTATCGTTTTAAAGAGGGAGGGGTTAGATGGGATTTAGCTAGCTAGCGAGCTAGTTTACCTCAGAAACCTCGTCTTCGTCGCTGCCGGATCCCGGGCCGGAGGAGAGCACTGCAGCCGCAGCGAGCTTAAAATCCAGTCTGTCTGCGGTAGGCCCACCGGCCTCGCCAAACAAGCGGACTTTCTTTCCACCGACACCGATCCCTAGGCCCCCGAGTCCAGCTCCTGGTGTGGCTCCTACCCCCATCCCTACCGCAGGGGAGCGCGGAGTCACCGAGTCAATCTCGTCCTCGAAGCCGTCCGTCAACATTGCCGTCCCGGCTACAGCATTCTGCATACTTCCTTAAATAATATGTATTTCAACTTAGGTATTATGCTTCTAAACTTCCTTTGGGGATGTACTGTTTTTAGAGTATTACTTCAGAAAATCCAGAAACTCTCCTGAAGCAAGAACAGGATCCCTTTCCCCCAGCCATTAACTTTCTAACAACCTAACCATTACGTACAGTTTCAGGGAAAGAAACTCCGCCTCTATTTCTAGAACATAAAGACTATTGGATGATGGTAGAAAAATTTTAATCCTGATTGGATGTCATCCATGTTCGTCAAAGTGCACCCGCAACGTCAAGTTTGGTTTACCAGTATTTCTTGGGTTGCTTTGCGATTAACGCCAGGAAACAGAATATCTCAGAGACGATTGGGCAATCATACGTCTGTCACATATTTCCCGCCCACACAGTCCCTTATGTGTATTTTTTAAAGAAATGCATTAAAGGTCCGTTTGGGTTTGTAATATCTATAACGTCTTAAATATTCCAATAGTGACAAAATAAAAATATCGCATTAAAACTCCTGTTTCTAAAACGTGTATATGCGGCAGCATATCTAGTCGGGACCTTATTTACTTTCTGAAATTTTACTGGGTTTATCTTATATGCCTGCTGACACTTAATATTATATGGAGTAATCATATCTGGGATTCGTATTTTTGTAATGGAATGATCAAAGTGCGCAACTGACCGGACAGGCGGGGTGAGACGTAGCAGATTAGAGAGCAGGAACACCCGCAGATATCGTAATCAATGGGAAATGTAGTTCTCCCGATAGCAGACACGTTTTATAATCGTCCTCTCGCTATTATAAAGCATCCAAAAGCGTCTGTCTAGCGATGAGTCCAGATAGCCCTGCTTCTCCGCACCGCAATACTGCAAACTGCAGCCTGGTGTCCTCATTCGACCCAACTGAAAGCCGGCTTGTCGGTTTCTTAAGGTATGAAGTAAACGTCAAATATTTTTAAATTAATCATCTCATTACTAAAAATCATTTTAAAAAAGAGAGACGAGTATCCCTAAAAATTCAGCAGATTCTTATTCAGTTCGGTATTCTAATGAATAGTCCCAATACATCTTTTTAATTTGGATCTCTTATTGGTTTATATTAAAACACTCCAAGCTCTGGATAATCGACAGAAATGTTTCATTCACACACACACACACACACACACACACCTGAGATATAAAGAGGTTTCTCAATACATAGACTATTTAGAGCTTCTTACTTGTGCTCCAAGAACAGTCAGAAAACATAGCCATTTGAGCAATGAACACGATTGGGAAAGACTTACCACTATTATTTAGTTCAATTGCCACTTTTGATGAAACCCTTTTCTTCACTTACACTGAAACTACAGCACCTTGTCACATTCATTTCATGGAAAAAGGAAACTAGAATTTTCCCCCAAAGTTAGTACCCTAAGTATGACATTTAGTCTCAACATTTAGGACTATCAGGCCACGTTCCTTAACATTTGTTTGCATGGACGTCTTTGTCAGGGAAACAGACATCCCATACCCACAGATAATACACAGCCTTTTGCTAAACAGAACCAGGTTCTAAAAGCCTCTGTGGGAATTCAGAAATGTCTGTTCACAGAGAAACAAGGCCTCAGAAATAATGGTGGATAAAGCAAACCCTAACCCACCATAGTAGAACAATGCAGCAAGATCTCTGATGCAATTTGAGGTAACACCTGATTTATGAAAATACTAACCCTTCAGAAAAATACAAGACACTTTATTGTTCAAAAAAAACCTTTATATGTAGAGCAACTGTTCATTTAATTTAGTAGACAAACATATTTTCATCTGGGGGTCTCCAAACTTGAATCCTATATAGCCCCAATCCAAAATGGCCTTACATAGCACCCTTACAACTAATAGGACGGAACTTTTTAAATCATGGTCTTCAAGGTCAAAGCTCTGCTGATTTTCCAGCCTTCCTATACCTAAGTCAGGTGTGAAGCCTCTGGCCAATCAGAAATGATTAACCTAACTACCTGGGAGAACTGAAAACAAGGCCTGAACCTTGGAATCAAGGTCCAGATTTGAAGAGCCCTGAATATCGCTGATAATACCAAGTTTCACCCCTTGCAGCATTAACTTTAAATTCAAAGGGAAGATTCAGACACAAGCAATTCGTCTTGGTTGATGATTCAGACATGATTAATCCATTTCACAGAATTACATTTCAAATATGACTAACAGGTGGACCCAGTCCACAGGAAAAAAAACCCATTTCTGATGATTAAGAGATCATAAGTGTGCCATTACTCTCTCGGAGTGTTTGGGACAAACATGCCATATACTGGGCTATACAAATAAATAACTCGTATACCATCAATTGAAGTACTCCAGAAATGAAAGAGTGCATTTATACTCATCAAGCTAGGTTTGCTTTTACTCAAGGACTGTTTTGCAATACATGCATGTTGTTGTAAACTGGTCATGTAAAGCATGTGGACAATCGGCATGTCAATACACTGTATGTACTGTACAGTGTTTACGCTGATAACGTTTCTCCATGGTGGCCTGCCACACCAAAATAAAAAAACAAAAAATTATCAAAACAATCATCTAATCCAAGGTCTGGGTGACACCCTGGAAGGTTGATTCCTGTCCCATGATAGTGATATTAACTAACTGAATTCTAATAGACTATATTACATTTTCATTTAGCAGACAGTTATAAAGCTCTAATATGATGAGCTTACTGAAGTATTTTCCAAGGAAAAGACAGACAAGGTAGCTAAACAGGTCACCAATGAGACTTCCAAGTACTTATGCAAGTCACTCTGGCTAAGGGCATCTGCCATAAATATAAATGTAAACAGAGCAGGCACACTGGCTACATGCAGTGAAGGACTGGAGATGGGCAACCACAAAAAATAAAGCAGTTATAACTATCACTACAAAAAAAAAAAATTATATATATAAAAAAAAAGGCTTTTATTAATTGATATATGTTTTCCAGTAATACAACCCCCCCCCTTCCTCCCCATCTCTTGATCCACAGGAAACACCAAGTACACAAACACACACCCAGCGGAGATATGAATGGGGCATCTCAATACACAGGCTTTCTCTTGGATCAACTATAAAAAAAAAAAAATTAAATCATGTATAAAACCAAAACACACACACACACACATAAATATACATAAATTATGTAAAATGGCATTAAAATGTACAATATCCATTGCAATAAACAAAAAATATTTAAGAGCTGTTGTTGAGAGAAGGTCCTTGTGTTGTATCATTTTCTGTATGTCTATTTCCTGCAGAGCGGACAGCGTGGACCTCCGGCAAGGAGTGGGACTGCACCCATCAGAAGGTGCACATCAGCTATCACAGCGTGCTCAGGAACTCCTTCACCTGTACAGCGATGCAACAGAACGGAGATGTATCCACACTGTAAACTCAGCTTATTCTAAACCAGCCGGCTGAGCACATGTAGTTTAATTATGAACAATGGAATTCAGGTGCGATATTGACCTTGTCCATCACTTCTGCTCGTTTGATCTTGTCGTGTTTGAAATCATCGTTCACGTCAAGCACAAGTACAGGGAGATCCTTCAGGTATTCAAACTCCATGCTGCGTGAAAACAGAATGGGTTAAAGGCAGTGTCATCTCGATGGGGTGCACTGTGCCCCATAGGACTATGTATGTATGCATGCGGGGGGGGGAAGCATTCACCAGATGTTGCGGTGGTACAGCCAGGATTCATGCTTGTAATGCAGTTTTTCCAGATACTCTAGAGGGATTCCCTGTTCCTCCTCTCGTCCTCGCAGATGCAGACGCTGCATGCACCTCTGACAAACCACAAACACCTTCGCCAACAGTTCTCTGGCCATATAAGCGACTTTAACTGAAGCGGCCATATTTTACTGAATACAATTGACAGCAGTTGGAAACAGCAACTGTCGCAATAGTTTACTTCAGTATAATACGTCTGAAAAGTCATGTTTGAGACAAGAGCTCATTATACAGACTACCAAAATATCTATATTCCTACATTATTATGAATTTCTGGCATTAGTAGAATGCCATGTTGTACATTTCTAAATATGTATAACTTTAGGCCACAATTCTGCACCATCTTCCTGTTTTCATTGCTTTCTGAACAAGTTAATATTCTCCACCCACCATTAAAAAATTAAATAAACAAAAACACAAGTTATCTGGACACTCGCTCACCTCTGGATCAGCTCTCATGTAGATGATGGCATCAAGGTCAATCTTTGATTCAAACTGTGACAGAATCCAGCTGTGCCAATCCTGGTATATTGCCCATTCGGTTTCATTCATATCTCCAGACTCAAACAAGTTGGACGCAAAGACATACCTTCAAAAACAAAAAAGGGATTAACCTAGTACAGGGTACATAGAGGGGATAGAGTTTAGGTCCAGAATGTAAAAATCAACACCACGATATTGTTCCAATCAACCAGTTGAGTACTCTTTACACACAAATGTTTTGCTGAAACAGAATCTGGGTCTGGATTTTGACCATCTGGACCTGAACTCCCCACCTCTGAGTGTAGTGTGTTTGTAACAGAGGTGGGTAATTCAGGTCCAGAGGGTAAAAAAACCCAGACCAAGATTTTGTTTCAAACAAAATCGACTTCCCATTCTTCAGACTCCCTTTCCAGCATACACACAAACATTGACTTTCCACAAGCTTCATTTGAGAATACAGAGCCAGTCACAGTGCACTCAGCTGGGTGGTTGAAACAAGATCTTGGTCTTAACTTTAACTGAAAAACCTGAACTAGCCAACTCTGATTAGTAATCACTGTTAGACCGCAATAATCACTCACCGGTCACTGTAGACAGAACGCTCAAGAAACTGGATCGGTTTCTCTGCCTGCTGCAGCTTAATAGAAGGTTTCTGAAGCTGGGAGCGCACACGGCTCAGACACGCATAACTCTGGAAGGTGTAGGACCAACGGCTTGGCTTGTCATACATCATATGCAGAAGGTTTCCGCCACTCTTCTGAGAGGTGGTCAGCTCCTTCAAGGTATAACGGAAGGAAAAGAGAAACACAAGTGTCAAAAAAAACAAAATGGAGAAAAGGAGCCAATTCTCTCAAGCAATACGAATCATGATGCAAAACGGCAGTTTTATTTATAAAATAAATATGCAATCTCCCAACCTCGAATTCATTCTCCACGGTCTGCACGTTGCACCACCTGCCGATTGGTTCCGGTACGACTTCCCATTCTTCAGACTCCCTTTCCAGCATACGCACAAACGTTGACTTTCCACAAGCTGCAAAAGAAAAAAAAATACATAATACTGTGAAGAAACGAGATTCTGAGTTGTTGTACCTTGCAACAATACTTTGCATTTTGCTCGACGACACTTAAGAATTCAGTTGATAGGCGTGACGGGAGATGGAGCAAGAGACCGGTTCATGATTTTTGGCGCCAAGAAACGAAGAGCCTTTCAACGTCAACTTACTTCTAACCAAAATTCTAGGTTTGCAAAATGAAATGAGCTCTGCCTTAAATTTGCACGACCACGTAAATCGGCTCTTCTAGGGAGATAAAAATTTAAAGCAAAATTTTCTTAGCAAACTAAGATATAAGTCCATTTATACGCCGTACTCACCGAATGTCACAGGTTATTATAATAAAATCTTCTAATTCGAATCAGTTCTAGATTTTTCTGGACAATTTCACATGCAGTACTGACCTGCCAGTTAACAACAATTTTAAAAAAGAAACTGTCAATGCTATACTCACCTATATTTCCTTCAATAGAAATTTTCTTAACCCTCTTTTCAAAACTGTTGTCAAGTACCGGACTGAAACACATTCTCTTTGGGGGGTTCGCCATTGTAGTTTGTGTACAAAAAATAATAAAGTACAAAACAGAAAGAAGAACAATTAATATTTTTAAAAGACAGAATAGACAGAATCACAGAGCGCCTTAGCGAGCGATTCTACTTTGAATAGTCGCGCAATCGCACTGTGTCGTATATTCCGGGGCTGGTCCATATACCCAGAAAAGGCGGGGTTACTGGGCACATGCTGCCCATTTCTAACTTTGAAACAAATTGCAGGTCACGGTAACGTCAGGCATTTGGATTTATCTAATAGATAACTGTCATTCAACATAAATTCTATTTATTAAGTACAGGTAGTTAGAACACGTGCCTGTTTTAATTAATACAATAGGTTGTCTTTTACTTGGGTGTTTTAAAAATGTATATTTATTCTCGTGTACTACTCGAAGAGAAAGGAAATCAGAATAATAATATAAGTAAATAATGATATAAAATAATAAAAGATAATAAAAAATGAAATAATGAGACAAACACGTGGACAACAATTATAAATTGAAGGTGAAAAAAACAAACAAAAAGAAAAAAATAAATATATAAAATAAATAAAATGTGAAGAGTACATATTACAATACAATGCATCAGCAGAAGGTTACATAAACAAATTCAAGAGACGAAACGTACAGTATGTCAATACACTTTGATATAGTTTGAAGATAAATATTTACCTCTACTTTAAATTGTTCACATGCAAGGTGTTTCCCAGACCATTTGTTTTTTTCATATGAAATATTTTGCTAAAATGATAATTAAATCAATGAGGTATATTATTTCCATATTATTTTCTTTCATAGTAAAACTAGTCATAATTCTTTAAATATAACATCTATTTTGTATTCATTTTTAATACATGACCAGAATGTATTAACAATGGGGCAAAGCCAAAATAGATATCATAGATAGGTTGCTATTGCAAAAGACACAATTTTCATTTATATTTACTTTAAATCACTCAAATACAAGGGTTTCGACTGGATATACTTTGTGAGTTATTTTATATGAGACTTCTTTTACCTTATTAGTTATGCAGTATCTACTAGGTGTCATCCAAACTCTTTTTCAGTCAATTTGTTCCCCAAAAAATGAATTCCAATATACAATATTTACAAGGATATGGTTTTACTGAAGAATAGACCTTAAGAATTTATTATTACATTCAGCATTCAAGAAATTCTTTCCCTGTAGTATAATATTAGTAGGGGGGTGACATGGTGGTGCAGTGGTTAGCATGTTCTCCCTGTGTCGTCGTGGGGTTTCCTCCAGTTTCCCCCACAGTCCAAAGACATGCTGAGTTTAATTGGAGCTAATAAATCGCCCGTAGGTGTGCATATATTTCTACAAAATCTGTATAACGATGTATGTCGTTGTTTTCATTCAGTAATTGTTTAACTAAAAATATACCATTTTCAGTTCTTTGTCCAACCTTTTGGAATATTAAGTTCGGTATAAGGGACCGCATTCTCTCTTTGTTCTTGAAATAATTGTGGATCCATCTTGTTTTAAATACAACATTATAAGTTCTAAAGTGTAAAATATTCAGACCACCTTCTTCCTGTGGACGACAGATAGTTTCATTTTTAATATAATTCCTTCCAATTAATCTAAAAAGCTTTGAATCAATTTTCTTAAGTCTCAGGTGGCGCACCCAAGACCACAGAAGCATATTCTATACAATCTAATCTATACAAGACCACCGATTTAGACAAAAGTAGACGACGATTTAAAGAAAGGTCTCTTAGCAGCCACGGATTAAGCTTGTTTCCTAATGTTTCAATTACTTTTATTGGCAGACTCAGGTCCATAGATACACACACAAAAAAGGACAGATAAAAACGTGAAGAAAATCAAATGACATACAAACATCTCAGCCAATGCACCCTCAGTTTGGGTGCATAACGGGAACAAGTCACGGTAGAGTTTGATAGCGCTAAAATGATACTGTTAGTAGATTGATCCAAACGCTGCATAAACGTGAACATCAACATCAACAGTGCCTTAGAGGTCCTGACTCCTGCAGTTACAAACATCTGACTGGCGCTCCCTCCTCTGCGACTCTTTAGGGAGGATTCTCATCGCATCATTAAATGCAATGCATTATATGCAATAACCACAATTGGGCAGTATAGAGTGGCGCGCAGTATGCTTTAAACAATGCTGCTTTAGCATTAGTAGAACAAAAGCCAAACTTACGTGCAACGCTGTTTGCCGGTTCATATAACTTACAACATTATCTGTATATGTCATCATTATCACTCATGTCGTCTGTAACGAAGTGACCAAGATATTTAATCTTTTTATACACCTCAAGACTATTATTAGATCATTTAAACCCAGGAAAATTGAGCCATTTGTCCTGCTTGGTTATACATATTAAACCAGCACTCTTGCCGGCATTATATTTTTATATCATATTGTATAAATAGTAAGAAGCCGCTGCAGCCCAGCACTACTCGGACTAAAAATTAAAAGGTCGTCTGCATACATAAGATGATTTACCAACACCCCACCAATCATACTACCAGTGTTGCAGGCTTGCAGTTTGATAGGCAGCGCATTAACATATAAATTAAATAGAAGAGGGGACGAATTTCCTCCCTACCTAACACCACTGGACACTGTAAAGGGGGCAGATATACTACCCCCATTTAATACACATCTTCTGGTGGGCATTCAAATAGGTAAGAAGCCTCATAATGTACCCAAGCACTCCTCCTAGCTTTACCTTAATAAAGAGTTGTTTGTGATTTATTCTGTCAAATGCTTTAGAAGCATCAACAAAACACATAAGAACAGATTAATTATTGGCCCTGTAAATATATACAAATGCATGTGTCATTGGTTTAAAACCAAACTGCTTATCAAGGGAAATAATGTAGTCACTCACCCTATCAAACAAAATGCTTTCTATAATCTTAGATAAGGTGTTGGCTAACGCTATATGGACGCAAAGTTATCCAGGCAACTAACTTTTCCCACTTTATCCTTAATAACTGGGACAAGTAAGGTAGATATCACTGAATCTGGTAATATTCCATAGATCATCAAACAGATAGAGACAGTAGAGGGGCAAGCCTCAAACTAGCATATTTCAAATGTTCAACATTAATTAGGTCCATGCCACATGGTTTGTTGTTAGGAAGTTTCTGCAATTATGGGAGAAAAAAAAGACTCACCCGTGACGCCGTCCTTTTTACAAACCACCCAGTGGGCGTGGTTACCGCCGAAGCTGGCGAGCGGCAGAAAGCGACGCATGCGCAGGAGAACCCAGAACGTTTCGTCGGAGCGCGCTGCCACGCTGAAGGCGCTACAATAAGGTGAGGCGTTAGCTAAACTGTTAAATTGCCCTACTTGTTTATTTATGTGTTTTTCCGTTTTGCTTGGCACACATATGTATTTATTAACGGTAGTAAAGTATCGTGGGGTTGAATGAGATGGCCTCGGTTTGAGTATTTGGTACCGCTGAGCATGAATGATGTCGTCTCCGTGTCTTGCTTTCACAAGGCCCGTCTTTTGTCTGCGAAGTGCGGCTGGATGTTGTTCCCTGCTAGCCGCCTCCAGTTAACGTCGGACTCCAATTAATTCTTTTAAAGCGTCAATTTAACTATACAAGCAAAACATTAGCAACATTTTTTCTCTCACCATCTCCTCTAGTTAACGATTGATGGAACTGAACGCGCATTTTCATCCCTAAATTACAGGCTAGCTAAGTTAAACGGCTGCTGTCGATCGGTGCCGGTTAAGAATATGAGCTTTGAATACAATGATACAATGTAACCGCCTGTATTGGTTTTAATGTGTAATTCTGCGACTTCATAGTCATTTTAGCTGTTTCTAGTGTAATTTCTAATGTAACAAATTCAACTAGTATGAAAATTATGAACAAATATGGCCGCTTCCGCTTGGGACTTGAAAGACGGATAGCCGGACCTCGGGTACCCAGATGTACAAATGACTGGGGTTTTTTAACTGTTAGTTCTCCGTGGCGAGGTTGGCGGGCTCCAGGCGGCCTTCCGAGCGCGTAGTGTTTGATTCAGCCTGAACGAGTCCCTCGATGGCGCTGGATGAAGCGCGGACATGCCAGGCTCGCAGCCGCTTCCTGGAGTGCGGGCGGAAGCCTCGGCGGCGGCGCGGAAAGATGTGGTGGCGCGCCGGTGCTTTGTGCTTTTCCGCTTTCTTTTTGTTGAATAGCAAGGAAAGAAATAATTATCAATTAAAAATAACAGATTTTTAAAATTTGGAGTTAAGAATCATAGCAGTTTTCTAGGAAGACGTTTTCTTTGCTATCCGATTAGTTAATTCTGCTTTATTAACTGTTTAGCTAGTATTCATATTCCAAACATATCTAGTTTAAATTAGCTTAAACGTTTTCAATTTAAGGTTGCACACGAAGTTCTTATACTTTAACCTTTTATTTATTACTCCTTTAATTACCCAAAATAGTGATTTCTGGTTTGCTATAGACTTAATTATGACCATGTCACCTTTCTTGTAAATCTGCCTTCTTACAGGGAAAAGAGACCTAACATCTAACGATCATGTCTGACGGGGAAGGATTCGTGGTCCGCATCCGGGGACTGCCCTGGTCATGCTCTGTCGATGAAGTCCAGAGGTTTTTCTCAGGTGAGACGAGTGCTGGGGTCTGTAAGCGCCGGGTGCAGACACATTGCAGAGCGATCGCAGCTGCCGGTCACAGGTATACAGACAGGTTGTCAAGCTGAAATACTCTTATCAACCGTTTCTCATGTGGACCTCCATGTGTCTCTTGCCATGCGCACAAATGTCAGGCCAAATGCGTGCAAAGAGAAAATGCCCAGTATGTGATTGTATAATGTAAGGTCCTTAATGATCTCTCTCCTCCTAGATTGTAAAATCGCTAATAATGGTACGAGCATCCACTTCACATACACCCGTGAAGGCCGACCCAGTGGCGAGGCCTTTGTGGAGTTGGAGTCGGATGATGACCTCAAGATCGCTGTGAAGAAAGACAGAGAGACGATGGGCCACCGCTACGTGGAAGGTGTGTCCGAATCTTTGTGCTCCCCCTGTTTATGGGCCGTTCATTGGCATCTCTGACTGGTCCTGTCCTCTTTAGTGTTCAAGTCCAATAGCGTGGAGATGGACTGGGTGATGAAACATACCGGTCCGAACTGCCCGGAGACGGAGGGCGATGGGCTGGTCCGACTCCGTGGCCTGCCTTTCGGGTGCAGCAAGGAGGAGATCGTCCAGTTCTTCTCAGGTACGTCCAGACCACATAACAAGCCTTATGAATGCTTAACGTCACTTGCTGGAATAATGAGTGGTTTCATATTGAAGTAGGAATATTTACTGCATGTAACAATTCAGTGCGTAACTTTTAAGCAAGACAATCTAGTGAAGGTTTTCTGGCATTTTTTGTTGAATATTCTGAGTCAAAAATATGAGGAATACAAGATTTATTCCTGGGCAGCATTTAATCTGCAGCTCAGCCGTTTGTGGTCAGACCTCTTATTGATGGTCCTCCTTAACACAATTTTTACCTGCAATTTTCCCTGTAGTGATGTTAAGTAATGTAACAATCAGTGCTTAATTCTGACAAAACTGCAGTCTCAACCTGTAGTCTGTCATCTCTAATTATGTATCAATTATAAAATGTGTAGAATCTCAAATAGGAAATTCCTCTGGTGTTATTGATGCATTTTAGGTCTTTTTTTTTTATTTTGTTTTTTAGCATAAAGATAGAGAACATTGTGACTGGGTATGTGATTTAATGCTCCCCGCTGGGGTTATTTGTCCTTGGGTTGAAGGGTTGGAAATCGTGCCAAATGGGATAACATTGCCGGTGGACTTCCAGGGGAGGAGTACGGGGGAGGCCTTCGTGCAGTTTGCTTCACAGGATATAGCTGAAAAGGCTCTAAAGAAACACAAGGAAAGAATAGGGCACAGGTGGGGATGGATGGCTGGACTATATTTTCCTTTTCTTATGGTGTACACCTCCTACAACCCGTCACCTGTCACGGTAATGGCGCACAAAACACTCATCAGACACGGCTGAAATTCAGTTGTAAATCCTGAGTGCAGACACTCAAATTAGTGCTGAGCGATCAGTCTCTGATTAGTGCTGAGCAGGTGCTTTCTCATCCATGGTGCAAAGGGGGCCAAGGGGTGTAAAATCCCAAAATGCAGCAGGAAACATTTGGAAGCATGACACCCGTTAGTTGTCTTGACGTTGACATGGTAGTGATTTTAGCCCACGTGGGAGAGATTTCTATATATATTTACTCAGGTTATACCAAAAAGTAACACTGAAATATGTTAGTGATATGCTACGACGTTCATTTCCTGCAGGGCACATTTTTAGACGATACTAGTAGGTCAGATATCTACCTGTAGGGTTTGTCCTGTTCATTCTTTAACAGGCTGAAAAATTGGGCAAAGTATATTGCAGTGATTCAGCATTCATTGTTTAAGGGGACTTGTGTCTGTAGAGTGAGGTTTGAGGGTGTCGCTCAGCACTAAGACTCAGACACAAAGCAGAAGCACGCACGGATTTCCCCCAGAAATCAGTCATCAGGGGAACCTGGATCCTGCAGTGACAGGTAACTCGGGTTGTGAATCTGCTTCTGATGGAATTGTAACCTTCCTGCACTATGACGGTCATGCACACGGTTGCTTAGGTCTTTCCAGGTAACCATAAGAAAAGTTTTACTCCCGACTCACATTTTAATACGGTCATTCATGACACGGCTACGCGTCTCGTCCTGCCCAATATTCTGTCGATTTTTTTTCCCCGTGATGCATTCATATAAGGCTGGGAGGAACAGGACCAACACGCTGCCTGAAAAAGCGACCACTATGATCCTTATGTCCGTAAATCTGATGCATAAGTAGAAAGACTTAGACGCGGGGGCTCCCCGGTCCCTGTTGTTTCTGACTTCCCCTCTCCGACACGCTCTCAGGTATATAGAGATTTTCAAGAGCAGTCGTGCCGAGGTGCGGACGCATTACGAGCCCCCACGCAAAACCATGGGCATGCAGCGGCCCGGGCCTTATGACCGGCCGGGGGGCGGCCGCGGATACAACAGCATGGTCCGCGGAGGCTCCTTCGAGAGGATGCGGCGTGGGGGCTATGGTGGAGGTGAGTGTGGGGGCCCGTCTTTGATGTCTTGTGAGGATTAAGGCTATTTGTCCAGCTCATTGCATCTTTGCTGCTAATCTGTTTTGCTTTGAGTGGTTATGTAGGTTAGATCCCAATTAAGTGAAATTTGAGAAACTAGTTAAGTGTTCAAAGTTAATTTCTAGTGGTGGAACAGCCTGCATCCGGCCCGTAAAAGTTCATTAGTTCTTGGGCGTGTAACAGTCTTAGTTTACGCAATTGCATGATCAGTGCTGTCAGTTTTAGGTGCCGTCAAATTTAACATGGGTTTAATAATAATGAAATGAGGTTTTGCTTGGTGGTAATCAAAGGGACTGAATTTCAGGTTCTCAATGACTGCACTATTGATGTCATTGGTGAAAGTGGCTGAATTTCAGTGAGAGCCTTATTTGGCTGGTGCGGCCTGCAGGCAGCGTTTTTACAGAGGAGCCTTAAATCTGATCCCTTGGGGTTCTTTGTTTTGCCCTTTATTGGTCTGTTTGAGAGATGAAGTATGTGAGTTTGGGTTCCGTGCTTTGAACTTTACAAATTTAGTGGTCACACATGACTACAAAACATCTGGCTTGGCTTCCCGTTGCCTTGCTGTTTGGAGGTTGAAGCTAAAGGGATGAGAAAATGTCTCCTCTCTGCCTTTTAATTACCTCTAGTTTTAATTTGGCTATCCTCGTAAGCACTGTCCTGGTTTTAGGTTGCTATTTATATTCAGTAGGGTATCAGAGGTTCTTTTAAGGGTTTTTTTCCATTGAGTGCCTGTTACTTAAGGCTTGAGTCAATCAGCGCCTGGGGTCTTGTTTTGTAGGTCTGTCGGATGGGCGCTATGGCGACGGGAGCTCGTTCCAAAGCACCACGGGCCATTGTGTGCACATGAGGGGACTTCCCTATCGAGCCACGGAGACCGATATCTACAGCGTGAGTCTTTCAGAACGTGCTCCAGAAAGTTCTGAGCAAACCATGGTTTAGTAGCAGCCCTAGACTACTTGGGTGTGGATAAACGAAAGTGATTTAATTCATTCGTTCATTCATTTCTGTTGCAGTTCTTTTCGCCCCTGAACCCGGTCCGCGTTCACATTGAGGTCGGCCCGGATGGGCGCGTGACCGGTGAGGCGGACGTTGAGTTTGCGACCCACGAAGACGCTGTTGCGGCCATGTCGAAGGATAAGGCTAACATGCGTAAGCCCGCTGTTTGTGTTTAGGGCTGAGTGTATGAGTGCCGTTCTGTAAGCCTGTCAGATGTAGCTTGTTCATTCCTTCTGGTATCTCAATAATCTGTTGTCCTCCTAGTCTGAGGTTCTAACCGCTGTGTTGGACCCCTTTCAGAGCACCGCTATGTGGAGCTATTCCTGAACTCGACAGCAGGGGGCAGCAACGGCGGCTATGGCAGCCAAATGATGGGCGCCCTCAGTGAGTGTCGGTCTGACTTTGGCTGGTGATATTGACATTTCCTCCCGCTTGCGTTCCCTCATTCTCGACATCCAATTCTCTACAGCCAACCAGTCTTCCTATGGGCCCAGCAGCCAGCAGATGAACAGTGGTTACGCAGGGGGGTACAGCAGCCAGACCAACATGGGCGGCTACAGCGATTATAGTAAGTGTCGACTCCCCCTCCCCCCTCACTTGCGCTTGACGTTTCGCCCAGACCGGTTCTCTAGTACAGGAACCCTAGGATGCAAAACGAATTCGTAAACACAACAGCAGTTCAGAAAACGCTACATTATTAACTGAGACCAGAAAAGGTAGGTACTTATTGAATCATATAGCCTGGTTACTGATTGGACACTGAGTATATCTATCAAAACCAGGGACCGGGCTTCTGTAGTGTTGCATAGAAAATGCCAATTTCCTGCTTGCCTGGGTTTTCCCCATTTTTATCGATTTTTGGAAATGTTGCGCGTGTTGGTGAACCGGTTGGTCCTAAAGTGCCAATTGCTGTCTCCTGTTAGGTAATCAGAGCGGAATGAACAGCAGTTACTATGGCAGCAGCAGCAGAGGCTCCATGGGCTTGAATGGCATGGGGGCAGGGTGGGGCATGTAAGGCCGTGGAGGTGACCCAGGTTGGGGGGTGGTGTTGGGGTACAACCGGCACTGAAGATAAAGGGCTCCAGAGCTGCTCAATGTACGTGAGGGGGGGTGTTTCCTTTTTTTTTTTTTTTTTTTTTTTTTTTTGCTTTGCATCAGTAAGTGGATGGAATTTCAGTCATGAAATGAAATGTAATCATTTCATTAAACTTTTGCGTCAGTAAGTGGGTGGAGTTTCTGTATATACAGGGTTGACATTTTTCTACGGTGTACGTGAAGAAGTTGGCGTAGTCTGACGATGTATACCCTTATTTTACAGGACTTGTACAATTCGTCTGTGTCTAAAGTATAGGTTAGTCGAGATGAGACCAGGCATATCTTGGTCTTCCTGACCTTGATTTCTGTGTCCAGTAGATAAACTTAGGTAGCAAGACTGACTTAAATTCATTTGTAAATATGGTCAACTTTTTGTTTTTTGGAGTTAAATGTCCAGCCTTTTTTTTTTTTTTTTTTTTGTCTCTGTCAGCGACCTGGAACTTGGTGTGAACGTGGATTTTTATATCGTGAGAGAGCATGTTGGAACTGCCTTTTTAATACACTTGCAATTTTGGAGACTGGGCACGTTGGGATCTTGTCTGTGATGCAGTACAAACTAATCATTGTGTTCCTTCTACTGTAATGAAGCTTTAATCCCTCCTAAATGGTTTGGTTTGTGATCTTGTTTTGCACACAGTAAATAAAATTGTTCTGTGTACACACAAGTGTGTATGTCCTTTTTTTTTTAAACTGACTCCTCCTTTAATGATTCTGTTAAAACAATCATAGTCCTGGATTTGACTTGCGCAGATCAAAAATCAAGACAAATTGGTAAAATAAGTGAAACTTTGCATAAAAGTTTCAATCTAAATATGACAGGAAAACGACCAGCAAACAGAATACACATCTGCTCTTGTGGTGGGTTTTGCTGTTCAGTGTTGGTGGCTACTGCCTTTTGCATGATTTCTAACGTCGTGCTTATTATGAAACGACAGGAACATGTATCCTTGCGGTTTTTTTTTTTTTTTTAATACACGTTCACGTCCTCGTGTAATTAATGATCGTGACTAGTGACAGGCACTGTTGCAGGGGCAGGTGCACAAACACGGTGGCGTGGCCGACTAGTACTATCATGGGCCATCCCTTGGTAAATGATGGTGATTGGGGGCGAGGGGGCGTACTGAGGGTCCTTAGTTATCGAAAAAGGACCCTTGGAATAGCAAAAGGGGGGCCCTTGCTTGTTCCTGGTCTTAACTGATCTGATGGTGACTTTTTCCAAGACTCTTTAATCAGGGAGGAAGAGTGGGTCCCAACAGATTGTGGTACAGTGAACCAAAGTTAAAATGCTGTCTACTTCCAGCCTTGGAATACTATCCAGAAATATATAACATCCAGTTTGTACGCATATTAGTATGGGGGTGTGTGGTTTTCCTGAATTGTTGTAAGTGGTCTCTAGTTTTGACCTTGCATTCAACGGCTCATTAAATGCTAGGTGATGCATTATTAGGAAATTAGCTAGAACGAACTGAAACGCAACAAAATCACACGTACTCCCTGAACTATAATAGGACTCCTTCATCCAGGGGCGTCAGAAGCATTTTGAATGTGGGGGGGACACGTCCCCTTCAGATTTAATGGCGGAGACGCCCAAGCCTGCATCAATAGTACGTATATCAGAGCATGAATATGGGCGTTTCAAAGCAGAACGTTGCCTGTCCCGTTCTCTTTGAAAAATATGCTAACCTAATTTAGTCCACTAAGTGTCGCTATATGACGGTTGTTTCAGGGACTGAAAGTTGAACAAGCATGCTGTGTGTACTAATGGTCACAATGAAACGGAATGAGAAATCTTAGATTATCTCGAAATACATCATGAAAACAAACATTGTTGATAATGCGAAATGGTCATAATCTACCCGCGACCCTGAATAGGACCAGTGGTTTCAGACGATAGATGGATGGATGGATAGCTGGATATAATTTATTCCTCAAAATAACTAAAAGGAGAGACACGACCCGGTACAAGAAATTTGCCAGTTTTTGAATAATTTCATTTTCCATGCCAGCGTATCCAGTGCGGGTTACACCAGTCCAGCACAGTTAGAAAACGCAGAACCACAGTCAGAGGACTGGCATACCGAACCTACCACCCTCAAGGTACGAGGCCTCAAATAAAGCAAATTTCTCCGGGATTATTCAAAAAGATAAGGCGGTCTCCTAAGAATTGCAATCATGGTCATGAAGAACTCCGAGTACGTGAATGCAAGCAGGCGAAGTCAAACGGGGCTTTATTGTGACGCCAATAATATTCAGTAAACAAATCTCACTTACGTGATTCACAGGACACTGTCGTCGATTCTAACAATGGTACTTTCTCTGATTCTGATACGAGGAACGTAACCTTTTTGTCAGTCTATAAAATTACTTACACGTATCTCAAACGTTTTTGTATTAAACAAGTAGAAAGTCTAAGCTACAGATTCATAAGATTAATGTAAGTAATTGCATGAGCATATTCCGATCAGTAAGCTTACGATCACTTCAGTATACAGCCCACGCACCACTCAGCGATGGTCGGATTGCTAAGGACATTTCAAATATAGCTTCTTAATACTGTGTTTGCTTACATATTCAGAGTTCACTGGCATCTGGCGTGACACTCAGAAAATGTCATTCAATTTATTCAGTTCATTGTTCAATTTAAACTGGGCACGTCACAAGATTTATTATAAGGTAATAAAACTGTTACATCCATGTAAATGCGTGCGCACGCGTGTGCAGACTTGACTCGAATTGAAAATCTCACGCCAGCTACTTGACCAAAGTTGGCGACCCTGCTAGTTATTCACACAGAAATAGGGCTACATTTATAGTGCAGTTACATATATTTAGCAAACACATTTGTCCAAAGCAACATATAAATAAGGTAGATAGTACACGTCACATATTATTAATCACAGAAATACATCGATCCGTAGTTCATTTGCATTTATGTATTTAGCACACCCGTTAAAAACTTTACAACTTATTTAATGTGCACGCTATTTATTTAATAACATATATTATCCCACAGTTTCAAATTGCATTATAGATAGACCTAAAACTACAATTTAATTACATTCCATTTTTTATGGAGTATGGAGTGTAAGTCTTACGTATTATTAAACTTATAACTTATGGAAATATATTTGACAGTGCACAGAATATACCTAGATAAGATGCTTAAATAAGATATAATAAAAGAAAAATGGATTCCAATGTAACATATGACTAATTTTTCTATAGAAATTAATGCATTTAAAATGATCACCTAAATCCGAATTTATCAAACATATAGGCGTAGCCGAATACGAACTTGATGTGTTTCAAATTAAGTATATTGGTTGGTTAGAGGCAATTTAATTAAATGAGGCGTGGCCACGCTTCATTGGGAGGAAGCTTATATATATATGCTTGGACAGACGGCTGAAGCGGACTTTTCACTCTCGTTATAGCCCGAGTGGTTTGAAGCGACGTTACTCCGCACCAGGACTCCCACGGGGGACGATTTAGCGCAGGAAATACATCTGTTTTTGGAAGAACGCTGCCATAACTTTGGCAAGGCGGCCGGCTAAAATCACGCTTTCATATACTCGGAATATAATATTGTATTTTCTTCAAAAAGATCACGAACAGAAACGGAAGATTATGGAGTTACTTAAAGTTCTCCTCTTGTTCGTCCTCTGCTTCGGTAAGTAGAAACATAGTTGGCGACCGTCTATTAATAGAGCTTAAATCATCGTTTTATAATGTTTTGGTGGTTTATCTTAAGTTGCACAAAGCGTACTTTAATGAGTTTATAGAAAGAAAATTTACGAACCGCTTAAAGGAAGAGGTCGGTTTGCCCATCAGAGGTGTTTCTGTCCGTCATTGGGAAATGAGGCGCAACTTGCAAAACTTTTCATACTGATGTAACTAATTTTTTTGTGTTGTGCTCATTGTTAATTATGGGGAGTGCCGCTTATTAAAATAGCAGCTATTAGTAGATTGTAGTTTAAGCGTTGCTATAAATATCAACCCGACTCCAGCAGTTCATCACCCGCTAATATGTTAAGGTGCACATTTTTTCACATGGTTGTAAGTTAATATTATTAGCGCTTATTGGCATGCCTGTAGTCATGGTCAGACGTTTGAACGGCTGTGTCTGTTTTACAGTCATGGTCTTGCTCGCCAGCTGCGCCTCCGTCGGGAAGCACGACGCCGAAAAGCCAGCTGAGACCGCGGTGATCAATCTGCTGAGCCCTTCAAACGAAGGCAGGCGTGAGGACGACAGGGGCGAAGTGCCATATGAGCACTTTGAAGACTATGACGGAAACCTTTCTGGAGATTATGAAGCCGAACTTCCTAAAGGTATTAACAATCGGACTGGAATGAGTAAAAGTCACGTAACAAGTCATCAGCTATTTGCGTGTGGTTTGGTATGAAACCATGCAGAGCAACGCAAGGTTAACTTCCCCCTTAAGAAATCAAAGAATGGTGTAAAACCTTCGAGAATCATTTGTTAGTCAAGAATCCTTCTGTGGAAGGACAGGCAGATCGGCAATTATGCAACGTGCAATGGATTTTTTTTTGCTTCACGCTTATATTTAAAGCTGTGCTGATCCATGCTATGAATGCTTGCAGTTAATGGGGCATATTTTGTATCTTGACAGTCCACGTAGTAATGGTAATGACTGGTGTAAAATGTCTTCACAGTGGCTTTCTCCTTCAAGCCTAAGGATTTGGCGGGAGTCACTAACAAAGACGGGAAGAAGAAGGGTAAGGGCAGGAAGAGGAATCCGTGTCGGAGGAAGTACAAAGACTTCTGCATCCATGGGGTCTGTCAGTACCTGGAGGAGCTACGCTCAGTGTCCTGCATGTACGTGGACCCTCTGATTATTAATGACTTTGCCATTTGCAGCCTTAAATCTCTTGGCCCCCTAACATGATCTTCTAAAGTTACAGTCCTTGTGACCTTGTGTAGTATACCAAGTCCTCCCAGGAAGGGTCTGGAAGGTCGGCACTTGTAGCTACTTGCCTGAACCGATTCCTTCAGCGCAAGCCAAGTATCTGGAGTATGGGGTGTTGCGTCCTGGTCTAGATAAGGCGCGGCAACAAGGGGTTAACCTATAGAGCGGGAATATGAATCGGCCGATCAAGACCAGGATTGGGAACTGCTCCTTGAGCTCAATGAATGAGCAAAACTCAATTCAACCAAGTGTACAAGATTCATTTTGCTGTTGCTGCTTTGCCTCATACTTGGCCTTCAATAAGGGTGGAGGATTGGTTTCAACATTGATAGGGACATGTCCTTACAAACATACCCAAATTTATATCCTTGGGGTTCAGTGACTCATGGCTGCCGTTCTCGTGTAGATGTACCGCAGGATACTCCGGAGAGCGCTGTCACCTCTTCAGCCTGCCGGTGGGAACAGAGAAGAGCGGCTATAACCGCACCACGGCGCTGGCTGTCATGGCGGTGGTGCTCTCCTCGCTGTGCCTCATCGTCATCGGCATCCTTCTGGCACTCAGGTCGGTGTGTGTCTCCCTCGGACGGCTGGCTTCTGCGCCTTCGTTTCTCCCGGTGCTGCCGACCCTGCTTGCCGCGAAACCTTTTCAGGACTCGTCGGCTAAATTCTGTTCCAGGTACCACAAACGGGGTGGCTATAATGTGGAGACTGAAGAGAAGGTGAAACTGGGACTTGCCTCGCACAAGTGAACAAGAGAATGGTGAGCACTGCAACATGAGCGCACTCTCTCGAGGTCAACAGTTTGGGTGTGTGGCGAAAGAACACTTTAACAATGGAGGAGGGGGAAAAATGAGGTGTTTGTATTGGGCCTGTATGTTGTGACCAGACTATTTTTCACACCGTGTCTATTTTAGGAAAGCAAATGGAATTTCTACCTCAATGAGAAATGGAGAAGTGAAATGCCAAATCAATTCTGTTTGGGACGAAGGGACAACTTGTGTGGTTGACTGCTGCCAGTGAGGACCCAAGATTGAAACATGGAAGTCTTCTTTGTCCACAGACAAGATGTAGCGGCTCGGTGTCCCATAAATTAGGATGTACGCGGTCTTTAAACTGAACGGACAGATGAACGGGCAGAAATGAGGAACGATGTGTGCTGCTTTTGGATGTTACGTTTCCCTGTCATGGGAGACATGCGGTATCCTTTTTAAGAAAGGTCTTTATTTGGTTTTGAAAGGGTTGCGCTTTGTGTCTCTCTGCTCCTTTTTATAATTGTAAAACTCTTAATTTATTTATTTAAATAGTGATCCTGCTATTTATTCACTTCACACGTTGTTGAAATGCACTACCAAAAATGTCTGGATTCTTTTTTTTTTTTTTTTACTGATACTAAAGTGATATTTTAACTAAATAAATGCATTAATTGAATGCTTTACCTGTGGTTTACAATGTTTCTTCATCGTAATTCTCTTTGCATTTTCACAACAAATCTGTCAATGCTGTAAAGGCTGTAGGGTATTACACCAGCAGAGTAAATGGATAATACTGCGATGGCAAATTGGAGCGGAAGACTGTCACATTAACTACTACAATGTACTACTGCATTTTAAAATGTTGCTTAGTTCTGCTATTAGATAGTAGTCTGCCAATACTCTTCTTAACCAATACTATGAACCAGTCCCTGAAATCGTGTTGGATTTCACCTTAACATTCAAATCATCCAAGTAGTTATTTTGTATATCATGTGAAAGGAAATAAATCTCAAGTTCAAAATTACACTCCAATTGACATTTTGTCATGACATGTCATGCATTTTCACAATGACAGTGAGGAATCGTAAAGGAACCGATGCCAATGATATAGGTAAAGTTCAGTCTTTGTTTACAAATCAATGAGCCAGTTACTGCTTATATCACACACCGCAAGCTTCCAGGAGACCCTGCTGAAGCCATTTTGATCCACTTGGGGGGGGGGGACACTAGCAGCAAAAACTGCATAGTGATGGAGCGAGTCCACCATTACCGTTCCTGACAGGAAGTGGTCTCAGGAAACACTTCCTGTCACAATAAGACACAGCTGTGGCATCTGTCGTGTTGTATAAATCCTTATTTGTTTGCCTTTATTTTACCAGCAAGTCCCATTGAGATTAAAAATCATTTACAAGACAGACCTGGTCAAGGTAGCAGCAGTGCAAACTTGCATCCTCATAGCAAAAAAAAAACAGCAACAAATAGTACAAATATACCCCAGTTATGGAAACAGACACCAAGTTTACTTCCCAGCAACAGATCAGAGTTCAGAAATGAGCCTTTGTGGTCTTTTTTTAGCGTTTGTTCCACTGGCATATTTGTATGCTGGCCAGACATTCCTGACCACTATGAAATCTGGTACGAAAGCTTTGCGCTGATTCCAAAGCAAACAAACAAAAGAACATGCACACAATAAATGCGCGCTCATGCTGTAAATGCGACCTCACTGGGCACCAGAAACGAAGCGCTACTGTTCTTTGGGGAATGTAATGCTGACAGTAGAGAATGGCAGATAAGCTAATTACATCATTTTCCATTACACTCTTTTTGTCTGTCTATCTATCTATCTATCCATCCATCTATCCACCCATCCATCCACAAAGACACTGACATACATATGAAGTATATATGTTTGAACAAAATGAAAGCTCGAGAACCCCCCCCCCACTCCGCTTTGAGTTTTGCACTCAGTGCGCATGCTCACTCATTTGCAACATGGCGGCCCCCGTAGACCTAGAGTTGAAGAAGGTACCTTGCTCTTTTTCTGCCTTTATATATTGTCAGATGATATCTCACGTTCTGTGATTTCAGTAAATACGATGGGCAGGGCACGTTTTACGAGTAACGTGAAGGATAATGCCGTTAAATGCTTGGGAAAGGGAGCAGTAGACGGTCGCGTGTGCGACGCGTCATAGGCGTGTCGCACGCTGCCTTCTTTTGTCGCTGATTGTATTAATGTCTTGAGCGGGTATATTTTTGTATAAACCCATCAGAGCTGCTTATTAAGTGCTATGAAATACGACGTCTATATAGCCGTGTTTACAGAATGTGCTATATTTTAACACGCGGAACCGTAATTAATGTATAAATAACATCGTTTATTTCACAACACATTCGCGAATTTAATTAAAAGGCATGCGTCTGCTCGTTATAATTGACATTTGCAAGTAGTGCAACTAACTAACAGGAAATGGGTAACGATCTGCTTAAGCGGTAGACGCTGCGCCGTGGCCCCTCGTGAAAGCATTCAGATCGTTCAGGAAACTCAAACCCCGTGTCCCGGTTTGAAAGCGAGCTGCCCGCCAGCAATAAAATGTGGAGTCAGTTATCAGGCCTTAATTTCTTTAACATGCGTCTCTTCTTCCAGTAAAGCATTTCTCCGCCTTGGCGGCATATCGATAGTGCGTCGTTTACATCAAGGCAGTATTTATGCCCTTACGTGGAACCACGTATTGCAGCTTCTTATTCCCTTTTGACCAAGTGTAATAATTTTTCCTTTAACCAATATGCCAACTCTAACACATCTGGCGTGTCGCTCACGCAAGACATCTTACGGTAAACCTGTATTATTCCATCAGAAGCCTAAAATTAGCTACATAAAAAAGTGTTGGAGTGGTTTGCAAAGCCTACAGACAATTTAGGTAATAAAACGCTTACATACGTGTAATACGCCAATCAGCTGACAAAAGTTGTTAACCCTGATGTCATATTAACTACATTATTTTGCATAATTTTTGCATTTATTATTGTTACATGTAACATCACTTTGCATGCATGTATAGGCGTATTAATGGTGTCCTTTTGATTAGATTTAAGTGTAATGACATTTAAACGTCTCTTTGCAGGCTTTCGCCGAGCTGCAGGCCAAGATGATCGACACACAGCAGAAGGTGAAGCTGGCCGACCTGCAGATCGAGCAGCTGAGCCGCGTGAAGAAGCACGCCAGCCTGACGCACGGGGAGATCAGCGCGCTGCCCGACAGCACGCGCATGTACGAGGGCGTCGGCCGCATGTAAGTGGCCAGGCGGCGTTTAACCAGAGCAAAGTCACGTTTTATAGCGGTCATTCAGATGGCGCTTCGCTTCGGACTCATGTCAATAGGCCACGAGGCAGCAGCAGCACGTGGTAATTGGTATCAAACTGGCATTCCAAAACCTGTACAAGAAGTATCTGTTTCTTCTGTTCCGTGACACGTCATTTTTTATTCGTGCTTATGAAGAGTCACATTGCCTTTTCTGTAGCTGTGGATGAGTTTTGCTTTGGTTGGTAATGATGGAGTTGTGGACTTTTTGGCGTGAGGGCATGGATGTTCTGATTATGGTGACATGGTCACACATCTCCTGAGCTCGGTGCTGTGTCATGGTAGTGGTATTTTTGTCGAAGGTGGTGGCTGGATAGTTGGTCAAGGAGCCAAGAGAACAATAAACCATTTCTATTATGATTATGCAGTGATTCAAACATTTGGAAATGTCCCTGTGTACATTGTACACGACAGACGAGTTGATCTGGAAAGTACCATGTGGTTTTTCGCTAAGCCGGGTCTATTTGTGGTAGGCTGAGTCTTGGCACACCGTTTGGCAACATGTAAACTGTGATAGCTCCTGTCGTTTGCATCGTCCTGTAGCCTAAGGATTCGCATGACATGTTCTTCTTCGGCAATGTGAATAGTTAATACTGTCTGCCGTTTATCACTTTGCTGGTGGATTCGTCCGTAGTGATTTCACGATCCTACCAGACAATCAAACTATACAGTAGTGACAGGGGTCTGCAGGGGGATCTGGCCGTGAAATGTTTTGACGAGGTGTTGGTTGGTTTGAGTAATACAGCACCAGATGTTGTATATGGATAGCTAGTTGGTCTCATGTCTTCAGGTGACTCTGGTCATGTGTCCAGAGAAATCGATGCTTTACTTTGGAGTTCATATTCCTAAAGTAAGGCTAGATGCCAATAGTCTTAATGAATCACTATGACATGAACCTCCTGTCGGCTTTGATGCCCCCAGGGATCTTGGGAATTTCCCTAACTTGTCTTATTTTGACTAGTTCCACACCCGTCCTGACACCCCTGGAAGGCATGCGGCTGCTCTTAGCATTGTCGACCGGCAGAATGAATGGACTTTTCTTTTTTTTTTTCTCATTGATCCCTCCTGTGTGGTCTGAGAAATGGCCAGAAATGACTAGAGGAGCATCTCGAGCTTGGTGGTCCCACCATTAGGGGGGCCACTGGACACGCTGCTCAGAACAGAGGAATGCAGAAGCTAATTCTGAAAGTGTTTGAAGAATGAATGTCTAGACTCCAAAGAAAAAAAAAAGAGAGAGCAACAACAACAAAATAGAATTAGCGTTACCTGGAATGCTGAATTTTTTTCTGCAGAATGAGAACCTCATGTAAGCGCTTGGCTGTGACGTGCCAGTTTTAGCCGTTCTACTCATCTGTGTCATGTACACAAAATGATGACGACATGCCTGCATTTCTTTGTCTTATGTTGACAGTTTCTCTCTCGTAAACCGCAATTAATTGCGAGTGAAACCGCAGTGAGTTTGGCTTCACTTCACGCCCATTGCAACACTCAAAAACCATCCTTTGTTTCTAACAGTTTACCATATGCGGTCCCTGCTTGTAAATAACTGGAGTGCACCTCTGTGTCCTCGCCCTATGTCACGGAGGTGAGAGGGCAATGGAGGCAGTTTTATGGGAAGGGAAAAGGGGAACGTCTTGCCTTTGTATGGAAAACGACACCAGCTCTTGCAGAGTTCAGTTCCAGATGTTAGGAGCCACGGTAATAGGAGAAGTGTGAGTAAGTTTGCAGTGTCATAAAGCCTTTGGTGAAACCATAGCAACAGATTTGGCACAGTTATCCCACTGCGGACATCTGTGCTTATCAAGATGTTCAGCTAATAGCCGTCTTCCTGATCTGGTAATAGTTTTACATTACAGATGCCATCTTAAAGGCCCTTAAGCATGCATTTCTGGTATTGTGTGATAATGATCTTTATTGATATTTGCAGTCGATGAATATTCACTCTGGTTTATCTTGACCTCTCGTGGCATATTATTACAGCAAGAACATGCAATTGTTCTGTCACCATGACTTCAGAAAGAATTTGCTGCTCACTCAAGCAAGTTCCGAAAAAGCAGTACAGGCAAATCCACAAACTTCCCAAAGGAAATACCTAGACCCTCAATTCTAGTATAATGCATGCTTAAGGGCCTTGTACTTGTACTTGTACTTGTACTTGTTCAGTCCCTAGTCATCTCCCGTCTAGACTATTGCAACTCGCTGCTAGCAGGTCTACCACTGAGCACCATT
>JAODKF010000053.1:5903579-5920744 GCA_026779585.1 Mormyrus proboscirostris | reverse complement strand
AAGGTGTCCTGAGATATTTGTCCCATAAGGTGCTCTGAGATGTTTGTCCCCTAAGATGTTTGCCCCTTAAGGTGCCCCGAGATATTAGTCCCTTAAGGTGCCCTAAGATGTTTGTCCCCTGAGATGTTTGTCCCTTAAGGTGCCCTGAGATGTTTGTCCCCTGAGATGTTTGTCCCTTAAGGTGCCCTGAGATGTTTGTCCCCATCACAGGATGACCACACATGAGACTGCAGATTAAATTGGCTCAAATGCCAATATCATTGCTATGAATCCATGCATTCATCTTCCAAGTGCTAATTCAGTACAGGGCTCCGGGTAGCCCTGTACAAACAAGGCATGTGGCAGGAAATGCCCTAGATGGGAGCTTAGTCCACCGCAGGGCACACATGCACACAAGTACACACAGTATGGGTATTTAGAGACCAGGACCAGACAAGGGGGCTTGGGGGCTCCATGGATCCATATAGAGCTGGGGGTGTCGCTGTCAGAGCCAGTGTGCTGAATGTTTTTCGGGTAACATTTATTATTGTCAAATTTAGCTTTTTTTAAAATACAGTTAAAGGGCTATTTGTCAGTCAAAACAAAAATATACAGCTGTATGACTTGACAGTTCACCGTTGGCCTTTTGTTGATTGATTCTCTTGCGCCCCCTATAGGAATGATCACAGCAGTTGGGTTGTCTAACCTGCAGAGCGTGGACCTGAACTCTTCTAGGAATCTCTTTGTTCTGGGATTCTCTATGTTCTTTGGGCTAATGCTGCCCAATTACTTGGACACAAACCCTGGCAGCATCCGTACAGGTGGGTAAGCCAGGCACTTACTGGTTTTGGAGAGGAGGCATGATATTTGAATTGTTTTTCGGATACGATTATTTTGAAATACTGAACATTTTTTTTTTCCTTTTTATTATTTTGTCTTATTTATTTCAAATTTTTATCATTGTTGATAATTTTTAACATTGCTTAACTTATTTTAATGCTTTTAACTTTTTGCTTAATTATGCATGATTACGTCAATATTGTGTCTTACGACTCATTTTTTTTTTAATTAAATAGTAGCTGGGTCTGTTAAAATGTGCAGCACTTTGAATCAGCTATTGTTGTATTTAAATGCCATATAAATAAATTTGACTCGATTTCGTAACAATTAATGTGCAACACGTTTTGGTGTTTCCTCAGGGGTTCCCGAGCTGGACCAGATCATCACTGTGCTCCTGACTACTGAGATGTTCGTGGGAGGATTCCTGGCCTTCGTGTTGGACAACACCGTGCCAGGTGGGAGTACACCAGCTCACCCAGATCCAGACAGACATTCATTCACGCAGACACACACTCAGGGGTTTAAAAAAGCTCCTGTTCATTTTTAGAGTGATTGTGTCTGTATGTGTGTTTGTTTGCTTGTGTGTGTGTTTGTTGTGTATGTGTCTGTGTGTGTGTGTGTGTGTTTGGTGTGTCTGTGTCTATGTGTGTGTTTGTTTGCTTGTGTGCATGTTTGTTGTGTATGTGTCTGTGTGTGTGTTTGCTTGTGTACATGTTTGATGTTTGTTGTGTATGTGTCTGTGTGTGTTTGCTTGTGTGTTTGTTGTGTATGTATGTATATGTCTGTGTGTAGGGGCTGGTATATACTATATAAGAACCTGTTATTTTTACCTTTGGGGGGGACATTTTTTTAGTCTCCACAAGGGGAAGACTCAGTTTCATAAAACTCTGTGACTGGAATAAAAAACTAAAAATGTCAAAAAATTGTATTTCATTTGGTTACTTATGGTGAAGGTTAGGGCTAGGTAGGGGTCAAGGTCGTCATGTTGGGATTAGGGTTATGTCTGGAACTGAATGGAAATTACCCACAAAGGTATAGATGGCTAATCTGTGTATGTGTGTGTGTCTATGTGTGTGTTTGTTGTGTTCTCTGCTCCGATAGGTACCCGGGAGGAGAGAGGCCTACTGGACTGGAAGGCAGATGATCATCCGTCCAGCCGGGCCACCGTGTCCCTGTCGACCTACGACCTCCCCGTCGGCATGGACTGTGTGCGGCGGACATCGCTCTTGCGCTACCTTCCCATCAGCCCCTCCTTCCAGGGCTTCCACCGGCGCCTGAGGAAGATCAGCGAGCAGGCGAGCGAGGAGGATAGGGGCCCCCAAAACGGTGAGGGGCCCCCTGTCCATCCAGAGTTCACCATTTCCTGTACCAAAGTATAGCATCTTATTTTGTAAACATTATTATTATTATTTTTTGGCTGCATTTTGTACAGCAGATATTTCGTTATCATTGTTATTTAATGATTCTGTTCTCTGTTCTTATGAATAGTAGGAATAATCATCGATCATTCAAATCAGTTCTACTTGATAATAGAAATATGATGTTATATATTTTATGCTACCATATTGCAGGCTTGCGATAATGGATCCTGTTCTTAATGTCCCCTTTAATATTTCGTCTAAGTGCTTCCTGGTACCTAACTGTGCGGTAGACAGGAGGATCTGACTTCTTAGGTTATGTGTAGGTCTGTGTGTGGCCCATATGTACAGATACAGACCCAAGAACAAGTTGCATAAAGTGTAGTTTCTATTTACATAAAATTCACAAGGTTCACAATTGACAGCAAACAGCATTGTTATTAGCAATTGTCACGAATGAGGTATACATATAAAAATGTTTTTTAGATTTGTTTTCTATATTTCTTACATATTCAGAGAGATTAAGGGGAGGATGATGTGAACAACTATGCTGTTTTTACACACAAATTCGTTAAATAAAAGTTGTTGCTTTTAAAAATGAGCCTCAGGGTTGGTAATTATGTTGTGTTTAAACTTGAATTATTATTATTATTGAAAATGCTGAACCTCATCAAAACATTCATGAAACAATTTGTGTGATAGCTTTCTAGCCACTCAACATACAAACACAGATATTTAAGAATATACAACTCTGAGAAATTCTAAAGCCACCTCTTTGCGTTAAAAGACGTTTCGCTGTTCTCAGTATGTACCGTATTATGTCTGAATATCAAAACGTCACACACACACATATATGTGCTCATATGGTAAAAGCAGCTTATTCAAATGTCAGCATTTCACGTGATTCACACAACACAATATATTCTTTTGTTTTAACAATAGGCTGACCCATGTACAGGTCAGTCTAGGTAGACACCACCCCCAAAAAATGTAACATTTTCTTTTGTTGTCCTGTGCTAGACACTGTTATAGTCTCAGTTTACAGGAACTGCCTCAAGCCTTAGACTCTAGGGCTGATGAGGTGTCAGAATCGGGGCACTCAGGTAGCTGGTGATACAAGGGAGAAAATATGGGGTGTGCAGGCTCTGGTAACTGAAGAATGGGTAGGCGGCCATGCAGGTTGAGTAGAGCCCTGTGTAGGCTGCCCCCTGCTGGGGAATCTGCACCTGCACATAGCGTCCTGTCTCAGGATCGAACAGCATCTTGCACAGGGGCGTTGCCGGCATGTTGACGTAGATGTAGCTCCCAGTTTTGGGCTGCAGCTGCACACGGGCAGAGTTCTGTTCTAAGGTAGTGCTGCCGGTTCCAGAACCATCTCTGCTGGGCGGCCCGGACAGGTGTTGGGGCAGCGACGAGGGGCTGGCAGCGCTTGTAGCTCCGAGGCCCGAATGTATTGCACCAGGCTGCAGTTTCATTGGTTCTTCGGGTGCCGGCCGACCACTGTCCCAAGAATGAAGTGAGTGCTGCCGCGGTTGGGGAAGATCCGGGACCTCTGGTTGACTGGACTGGGGAGGGAGGGTGTGGTAGTTCCAAGGTAGCACAGTAGCTGGCCTCTGCTGGGGCTGCAGGGGTGGAGCAGGAGGAGGAGGCAGAACAATTTGAGGAGAGGTTGGGGTCATCGTGGGGACTTGGGACATCCGGTCTTCCTGGTAGCACTTCTCTTTCAAGAACAAAGGCACTGAGTTTCCACCACTGCCAAGCCCAGCCACCCCTGGTAATGAAAACGCTCCTTTTTTGTTGGCAGGAATCTTGCATATGCTGTGCGGAACATTCGCCAGTTGAGTAGAAAGTGTTGGTTTGTCCTGCCGCTTCTGGGAAGCCCGATCCCGCTCCGTCGACCCACTGAAGGGCAGATTGTAGGAGCTTTTCACCAGTTTTCTTAAATCCCTCACTTTGTGTGTGAGGGGTTTTGTTTGGTTCGTCTCATTTGCTTCCTTTTTAGCTGGTTGTTCTACCAAATTATCTGCCCGTTGTCCTTTTGCTTGGGTGCCCCCTGTGTAGAGTGGTACTTGACTCACATGCTTTTGAAACTCTTGTCCTGATAGCAAACACTCTTTTGAGAAACTACTTTTATTTCCTCTGCCGCTCACTTTGTAGGTTATTTTTGGTATTTTTGTCACAAAACTGTCCCCGGTAATTCTTTGTTTGTGACTTCCCGGCCCTGCCGGACATTCCGTGGCTTTGTTTGTGATTCCTATTGCTGTGCCCGGAGCTTCAGTAGATGCTGTAGCTTTTGCTATATCACTGCAGGGTCTAACTTCCACATCTCCCAGCTCCTTTTTATCTTCTCTGGAATTGAGTTTCTCTGTTTTCTCCGGTGCAGGTTTTGTCCGAAGCTTCAGTTGGCCGGCGCTGCAACCAATGCCGTCATGCATTCTTACTGAGTCAATCTGAAGGTCTCTCTCAGATTTGTTCAAGTCCAAATACAAGCTGCCGCTTGAAGATTGACTGGAGCCCAGGTTTAGGTTAGTGACTTTAGAATTCTTGGTGTGATTGTTCTTTACCTTAGAAGGGCAGATGCTTCCTTCCTGGGCTTGCAAATGTTGGAGAGCACTTTCATGTTGCATCTTCTTGAGCAGAACACTCTTGATGAGAGAGGAAGCCATCACAGTTTTGCTGGAGGTTTCATCCAGGGAGAGAGACTTCTGAAGCTTCGGCCGCTCTGCCTCGCGCGGTGCTTCCCAGATGGCAGTCGGGAAGCTGTGTTGCCGCAAACAAGTGTCCAGCTGTTTGATCTCAAATGCAGCCGCAGCAGCAAAATCAGTGGCCGCGTTAGTCAGTGGTTCCCTGGTGCCGCATCTCTTTAGCTGGATCTGCCGTTTGGGCACCGTCTTTAATTCACTGTTAGGTACCTTGCAGTTGTCCAGAGCCACGTCCACGCAAACGAATTGGCCTGCCTCGAAACAGTCCATTGAGCCATCCCCATCCTCAGACAGCCTTTGCACGAGCTCGTCGTCCATGTGTGCGAAGTTGAAGCAGTCGGACCATTCGCTGGAGCTGATCTTGGTGGTCAGCTTGGAGATCCTGTCAGAGGACATGGAGCTGTAGTGGTGCATGCCAAGGTACTCTACCGGTGGGCTAGGGTGACTCTCAAAGGCAGGATCAACGAGCCAATTGCAATCAGCGTCTGCCTCATCCAAAATGCTGTCCATGCTTAAGATCTTGGTATTCTTCGGCACGTGAATTCACTGCAGGTCCTGCTGGTTTTTTCTTTTTTTTTCCTCGCTGGCACCTGGCCGGTTATCGCGCCACAGGTTCCGTGTTCTGAACAGCTCCTGTTGTTGGTGTCGCTCCCGGTGTTGCGGGGAAACGTCCCGAATAGCAACCAGCTGGCATCCCTGGCTTCGGCTCCCCGAATGTGAAAGCTCCGCTACCTCTAGCGGGGGGGATATTCTATTCGTGGCATCGAGTGACAGCTCAGGGTGCTTTTTTTCTGCCCTCGACAGGCCCCCCACCCCTGATCTTGCCTCTCTCTCTTCTACATTCCCCAGCTGTCACATGCACCGGCAGTCATTGGAGCCAGCGAGGGGGGTTTTCCTTGCAAAACGCAGATACTTTCCATTGCTCCTGCAAGCTTCCAACTAGCGTAAGGGCCATCAGTATGTTGTCGAGTTGAAGGGTCACTGAGATCCTTTCCACTACGCTTAAGGCTGGAAATTTATAGAGTAAATAGAGATTAAAATGTAAACTGGCTCCATAGGTTGCAGGTTCATTTGTTGACAGAAAGCGGAGCGCTGGTGAAGGGTATGTTTGCAAGCAGACCCTGCCTGCCGGCAGTTCATTAGCCAAATAGCAAATGTCAAAATGCCATGAACCATTTGCATTCCGTTGCACAGAAATGTGAGCAAGCGACAGAACTGAAGAGATTACATCAAAGTGCCAGTATCTCTGCAGGCTTCCCTTCCCTGCACCTCGAGGGTTTGCTGAGAAGATAGATCAGCTAGTAGCTGCTCCTACTGACAAATCCAGATGAGTCATGGAACGTGACGATTCGGTGGAAACCGTGCGCGACTCCACATGACAGACTTTGCGGATAATCTAGCTACTTTTAATTCATCAAACAGAGGAATTAGTGAGCTCTTTTGCTCTAATTCTGCGAACATCACATTTAAACTCCAATGACCTGTTGCTAAAACCCTACCTAGGCAACTTCAAAGCACCATCACAGCAGCATTCCCTTACAGAACCTCGCGAAAAGCAGATGTCAGGAGAGGAATAGCAGGTTGCCCCCAGGCGCCAGGGAAAGGGGGCGGATTAAATCAGTATTAGATTTCCTGTCCCTCGGCGGTGATACGGCGCTGAACTTGTTGCCCGGACCTGAGCTGTGGAGGACGAAGCGATGTGAGCTACAGCCAGTGGCAGGTGCAGATCCAGCTGTGTGGGGTCTGCTATATATATAATCTCAACAGAACACCGAAGGCTTTGGAAGAGAGCATCCAGGCGATGAGAGAAGGCCAACAGAACACTGGGACCTTCGATAGCTGCTCCAATTACAGTGGTGTCAGGCGGGGCGGAGGCCACCTACTTGGGTTTGCTTTCTCCTCTTTTTTTGTTTGTTTATATGGTAGCTAATTTTTTGGTAACGTTTTACATTAACTGCACCTTCATAATACATTCATAATGCATTCACAGTACATTCAGTGCACCTACATAATGCATTCATAGAACATTCATTGCGCCTTCATAATGCATTCATAGAATATTCAGTGTGCCTTCATAATGCATTCTATGAACATTCAGTGCATCTTCATTATGCACCCTTATAATGCATTCATAGAAGATTCAGTGCACCTACATAATGCATTCATAGAACATTCCGTGCACCTTCATAATGCATTCATAGAACTTTCGGTGCATCTTCATACTACACCCTTATAATGCATTCTTAGAACATTCAGTGCACCTTCATAATGCATTCATAAAATATTCAGTGTGCCTTCATAATGCATTCATGGAACATTAAGTGCATCTTCATAATGCATTCATAGAACTTTCAGTGCACCTACATAATGAAACTCCTTACGAGACAATATCATTGCACCATGGCTTTGTGCTGCACTGAAGAATTTCTGGGAAAAAAAATATGCTGCAAACGTACCGAATATGGAACTAAACTTTAAGATTTCTGTATAAACACTATGGTTCGACCTAATACAACAGATTAATATGCCACTGTATTGTTTACTTAATTACTCAGATGACTCAGATATTACTGTTATATTTTATATATAGAAATATAATGATTTTCTGCACCTAGAAATAAAATACGACAAAAGCCAAATGACAAACTGCAGACAATATTATTATTATTATTATTATTATCTCTGAGTATACATAGGTGCCTCTATAACAACCCCTTTCAGCTGGATAGCACTACCGCCTCGTACTTTCAGTGTCTGGGGTTTGATTCCTGGCCACATTGTATGTCTGGGGATTTTCCTAAGAACATCATGTACATAATGTGCACATATAATATATAGATACATTAATACTGAACAGATTGCAGTGAGTTATTCTTCCAGGATAGGCTCTGGTCCCCCATGACCCTAAAAATATCAAGTGGGTATAGAAAATCGATGGATGGGTGGATAGATGGACATATTCTGTTCTTTTCTCTAAAAAATGCATTTTATCTTATACATTATTTATTGGTATTGCACTATGCTATGTCGCTACTCTATACAATGTCAATACAAGTTCTTGACTTCATGCTCACTCCCTAATGGGTGAATTTCCTCCAAATAGCCCAGTTCCCTCCTTATCTAAATTGCCTGTAGAGTTTTATGTATGTGCCTTGTGATGCACTGGCATCCTGGCACCAGGGGAATCCCCTCCCTTATGTCCCCTATTCTGACTGGGACAGGCTCCAGGCTCTCTGTAACCCTACACTGGATAAGCACTTGGCAGACGGATGGCTATTTCTTTTACATAAGAATGTCTAATCTGTCGGAAACTGTAGAACATGTGCGCGACCTAGTGGACAGAATGTGAATTTAATAAGCAGCCTCCGACCTCGTCGTTTACAGAGGACAAAACGCGCGCATTACTTGGTCGCAATGGCGACTCGGGACTTTTTTGCCATGGGCTGCAGCATGTGAGAGTCCAACCAATCATAGTATGAATCAGACTCAGAATCAGAAAACTTTATTGATCCCGGAGGAAACTGCTTATGCGATGACTGCCACAACACACAACACAGAGACACAAGAGCAATATAAAATAGTCTAGATAAAATCTAAATAGAAATCTGTAGAAAGACTAACATGAGCCACATTTTAAAATATAACTTTGCTATATCATTTAATTTTACTGAACTTAATATGTTCAAATCCCATTTTCAACATGAATAAAACCGTTCTAGTAGGAAAACTAGACTGTACGTTGTATTGTAGCGTCTTGAAAACTGTGCCAAATGCCACCGTAGTCGCAGTATGGGTAGTATATTTATTAGGTACGCCTATTTTTCGGTTTCTCGGAGGCAGCATGGTAACTCAGACCTGATCAAAGCCTCAACTTTTACTTGAAGCACAGATCATTAAGTTAAAGCTGTCGTATTTGGCACGTATTATGAAAAGAAGCAATGTGTTGGCAAAGGCCAAGTGGAATTCTTCTTTGAAGAAAATGCTGAACTTAAAACAACTTAAAACAGGGGTGGGCAATCTTATCCGCAAAGGGCCGCTGTGTATGCAGGTTTTTGGGATAAACCTGTAGGTCAGCTGTACAAGCCCAGGTGTGAGGACTCTTCAGCCAATCAGTCCTCTAATTAGTAATATAATTAGGGAGTTGCAGCGAAAACCCGCATACACACCGGCCCTTTGCGAATAAGACTGGCCACCCCTGACTTAAAAATATTTTAAGCAATCTATTACACGAAATAGTTATTGAATGTAAATATTCCTAATTTATTCAGTTTAATCTGTAAAAAAAAATAAAGTTCAACCATGAACAAACATGTGGTAGTTGCCTAAATCAACAAATATTTTTTACTATTGCAATGAGAAATATAACACACGGAACGAACAACAGCTTAGTTTTATTTTTTCTGTGTGAGTAACGTGGGAAGCGCAGTTATTACGTCTCACCTTCAGAGTTGGGGTGGAAGTAGGAGTGATGAACAGGGGCGGTCCTGGGGGGGCGGTAGTGCCCCTGTGACAACATGTATGCCTCCCCCTGTGCCCCCCCCCCCAATACGTATGCTACCAAGGTCCGAAATAAATGTATTATTATTATTATTATTATTATTACTATTGTTGTTCTTGACATAAAAAATAATACAGCTTGTGGAAGCAAGACGGTCTAAACAAGAAATCAGAGTGAGTTACATGTAAGGAAACACTAAAATGTAACTGCAAAGAACTGCATTTAAAATTAGTCTTTTGCTTCTTAATGCTAGACGGCATTAAGGTCAAACGCAGCTAGCCGCCCTAACAGAACAACTGGCTCCAGTTTGCCCCCCCCAGCTGAAATGGTGTAGAACCAGTGTTTCGGAAACCCCTCTTCTCTGTTTCGTCAAAGAAAAACGCAACGTTATGTTAAGTACCTCATAATGGCTCAGAGGCGACTTTATGGTTTAGCTTTATGGCGACTGTTGTCTTGTTAGGCGTTGATAACTACAGATGACGCAAAAGAACTTCAATAAAGTCAATTGCACGTTCTTCAAGCTTCACGCGGATTTCCTCCCGCAGTCCAAAGACATCTCTAAATTGCACGTAATGTATGACCGCCTGTATGTGCCCTGTGACGGACTCATGCCAACTCCCACGGGTCCCTCCTGACCGGAATCAGCAGCCGGGACCTTAGACTGAAGCACCGCGTCTCCTAACAGCAGGTGGCGCTACAAAGAGCAACACGCAGAATGATCTTGATAGAAATTCTGAGCACACTGTATAATTAAATAATTTTCTAAGGAGGCGATAAGCAATTAAGCCATAAAATAAAAAAAGTACTAAATTTACATCGAATAATTAATTTTAATATGCAGCAAATTCGTCGACCCATGGATTCACGGGAATCACTGCCATCTTTTATCACTCTATCCTAGATCACTGCAGTCCACTATTTTATAACGTAGTGTTTTGTACTGATGACATAATCAGTGATCACGATCATTTCTCCACCGTCTGCACTCCGCCTCTGGGGTATGCGGCGTGAGAACTACAAATCCCAGAGGCGAGACCCCCCCCCCCTTCCACGAGCCCCGTGTTCAGGCCCCTTGGGATTGAGCGTGAGCGCAGCGCTTGCGGTCTTTGCTGCTGCAGGCGTTGCACTCAGCGCTTTCATCGCATAGGAGAGACACGTCTCTGGCGGTGGGGGTATGGCCAAGGGTTAAAGCACCGTGCACGTTAAACAATAAAGACGCTAATTCTTTACAGTTAATATATGGTTTAACTTTTGTCGCGTGGGTTTTTTTTCTTCCCTCGTGGAGGGGAGCGGATCGTCCTTTGCAGTTTTACTTGAGTGAGGAAACTATCGAGGATGGATTTATAATTTCAGGATGTTGTTCTGAAACAAAGGGGAACGGGCACACCGCTGTTTGACTGGTAAGGAAATAAAAGTGAATGAAAGACGCTGATCGCCAGCAAGCACCATCCCAAAAGTCACTTGTAATTGAACTGGAGTAAAATAATGTATGGTTTGAAAGATGTTTCGCAGCGAAAGGGTTAGACATTTGTTCGTATGCGATCACGCTGTGCATATCTAAAGAATAACAGAGGAGGTAGCGACTCGGCGGCAGCTGGGTTTTTTTAAGCGAGCAAGCCCGCAATGTTATTAAAAGGTGAACAGCCCTATGCCGTATTTTACAATGATTTCATGCCATCGTGACGTGTATTGGAATTATTCCAACTTTTAAAAAGATTTCAGTTTAAAAAAAAAAGCACGACGTTGAATGCTTGGTATAAATCGAGGTCGCATATTTATGGGAGACTAGTTAGCTTTTCGACCCAGCGCGTGCCGGCATTGGTAACTTTGTTAGTAGCGTGGTCAAGCGACTCAATGCATTTGTCAATTGAAGAAACACAATCACTCATTGTAATAAATAAGTACAGAAGGTAAAGGCCTGTCGTTTGGACATTCCCTTTTTAAAAATGTTACTTTTGGAAACGGGGTTGTAGCTTCATCTCCGAACTCCTGGATGGGAAAATGGAAGTTGACGGGCAGTGGTGGAAAGACCAGCTCGCCGCAGACATACATCAATCTCTGCGCATCAAGGTAAGGCGGCTTTTGGCTCAGATGAGCTTCTGCCTGTGTCTATAAGCTGACTTGTTTTTTAAGGTATTGCGACTGGTCATTTGAGTGCGGTTGCGACTTAGAGACTTCGGTAAATATAGCTGGACAGAGTGAGCGCAGCTCTCCGGAGAGGGTCATGCATGAAACCTGGTTACACTTTCATGATCACTATTCCCAAGGAGTATAATCGTGCATCGTGTGCAGCTGTGTGTATCTGATGCTAATTCGCCATTTAATGACTGCTGATTGAAGTGGTGCACGATGGATAAGCTCCTTCAATAAAATATTGATTTATTGGTCACAGTCGTCATTAACAGACTCAGTTTTTTATAGTGAGAATGTAATGATTCTCCATTGTACTGCTGTCGCGAATTGGAGACGGGGCACTTCTCGGTATGTGGAAACGGTTTTGCTGTTAAATGCCGCTGCACATTTCGGTTTTTAATGCGGACAGCCTTCACCTATCTGTCAATATCCCACTTTGTCGACATGGGTAATAACTTACTTGTCCTGTGATTTACACTTTTTCATGTATTGTGGGGGAAAGTACTGTGCATTATAAGACGCTGTTGCTGTTTTTGAACAAACGTACTTTTTAAAAATATGAAACGGTGTCACGTAGTATGTAGCATTTTAATAATGTATGTACGTACGCAACTTCTTACAAATCAGCTGTCGACCAGGTCACTTCAGTATATTAAACCTGTCTATTTCAAGAACAAACTGTACTATTATAGAGACTAAATGTTTAATTCTTTTGATGCATCAAAATAAAATATTGCACGTTAAAGCATACAAAAATATTGAAACTAAATTTAATACAGTTGCAAATCCAGACTGGTGCGGCAAATATATATATAAAGCAAGAGCATCATGGATGTGTTGATATATTGAGGTTTACCGGCTCCTGCTTGTTGAGCGGTGTCGGGTTCTTTGGGGGGAGCCGCCGGCTTGTTTCCGGGGCCGTCGGCATTATTAGCTGCCCGTATGAATAATGGAGCGGTGGGGGTGGGCGGCAGGAGCAGCTGTGTCCCCTAGAAAAGGTCAGCAACGTCCCGCTGCCTCGGTGCTTTAATGGGGGCTGCGTCGTTGCGGTTCCCCGAAGCCGGCAGATGGCGGCTTGCAGGAAGACTGTCCGCCTTTCAGAGGTCCGGCCGGCAGTAAACCACATGCACAGTGGTTAACTTTATTTCTCTCTTTTTTTAACGATTTTTTCGTATTGGTTGTTCTATTTAGCGCACGATCTAGGGAAAGCAGTTCACCGCAGAGCTACACGTTTCGTGCATGGGATAAATAAAACTTTAAAAACGGTGTGCGAAAATAGGAAATGACTTTGAGAGTGATTTAAATTTGCCAGATTCCCTCTTCAGCTGTTATGTGACTGCCCTCTTGGTCAGACTTAATGATCGTGACTGAGGCTTTGAAATGAAGCTTGTTACAGTGAGCAGATTAAATTAAAAGAAAAGAGACGGACACGTGTTGTGTTCCATCACAAAAGGGGGGGGGGCGCACGGGGCTTTTGTGTTGATAAGAAGTTAATTTGTTACTGCAGGAAGTGTTTCGCGGATGGTCTGAAAGGGCACTCCATATTCTGACTGTCTGCTATTAGATCAGCATAGTGATGCCAAACCTGCTTTTAGTAACACATAAACCTGCTTTTATGAAAAATGTACTTTTATTTTTTTTTTTAAATGAACTGTACTCATGTACTCCCCCTTTTCGGCGCACTTCGTCTCCCTCCTTGCCCCGCTGTCTTTCAGGAGCTAAAGCTGCCTTTATACCGAGCGCAGTCGCCCCAGATCGGCCTGAGGCGCTACTTTGCCGACCTGCTGGCCATCCTCAGTAACCGCTACCAGCTGTGCCCGACCGCCCGGCACCTGGCCGTCTACCTGCTGGACCTCTTCATGGACCACTACGAAGTGGCCATCAAACAGCTATACGTTATCGCCCTCTCCTGCCTCCTGCTGGCCAGTAAGTCATCTTCAGCTCGGTGATGCCTGAGCCAAACGCCGAGGCGAAATATCGTTCCGGCTTCAAATCCCGGGCTCAGCAGTGTGATTTCGCTTGTCCCTCAGTTGCTCTTGGCACCAAATAACCATCTCAAAATATGTATATTGCTTCTGGTAGAAGAGTCTGCCAAACAAATTAATAACACACAAAGATGAAAGCTATAGGACATGTCCCTACCAATATTTTACAATAGAATAGAACTTAGTGATCAGTGTTAAGACACCACAGTGCACAACAACGAAATGTGTCCTCTGCATTTAACCCACATGTGACGTTGTGACATAGCAGGGGGCAGCTAATTCAGTGCCTGGGGAGCAGTGCCTGGGGGCGGTACCTTACTCAGGGTACCACTCCCTTAACCATTAAGCCACTGCCATATATTGTGGCCGTACTGTGTATGTTTAATAGGGGTGTTGGGCTCGGGGGTGAATTTGCCTGCACCAGTGCTGAAACCAAACCAATGCTCTTGCATAACATAAAAATACGGTACAGTTAAAAACACAGTTGTTCAAATGGTCATTGGCGTTAAATGAACAGGAATGTGCAGTGAATCAGTAGATTTTTTTCAGAGTAACGATCCCGGTGCGGAGAGTAAGAGGTCGCTGACAGTGGTGGATGGATACTGGAGGTAGAACCTGTTGGCTTCCATATACTGCCACTTTTAGGGAAATCGAGCCGTCGGGTCTGTCTGGGAGGGTAAATCCCTGTGCTTTACTCTTCCGTGTCTTGGGGCTGTATTTTGATCTATTGCCGTCGTGCTGTAGACATGGTTACTCGGGGAGGATAGATGGGTCTGACCCGACGCGGCCTGTGAAGGCCGCCTAGCTGACTTTCGGCCGTCGGAGGTCGTCGGCCTGTTGGTGAGCTGCCGATTTTGGGATTGTGTTGAATCGACATTGAAACCCACCACCCGGCTTTCTGATTGGGCTGTACGACCTCTAGTCCCGCCTGTGTGTTCCAGGACAATGTTTCCCAATCGACAGGAGCCGACCAGATTTTGTTGCCGCTCATCTTCTGCCATTGCTTGGCGAGCGCCAGCGTGACGCCGGCGTCTGCGGAGCTTTGTGGCCCAGCTCCCGCATGCTGTCTACCCTGACAGCTGTGTATATAAGGGGCCTAACCCCATCCCCACATGCCCCTGGACCTATCCGCCCGCTCAGGAGTCTTATCACAAATGCAAACTGGGGCGAGAGCCTGTTCCCAGAGCCCCCGCATGCTAATTATCGCAAAGGGGGGGGGGGGGCTTTACGCAAACTCAAAAGTGTGGCTCTGCCCAGACTACAGTGATGTAAATGACTTTGGGTGTGCAGCTGCGAGCCTAGAATTCAGATAATTGGCCAGAAAAGCTTGAACTAACTATTTCTGAATTTCTATGAGAGCTGCTGTACATCTGTGCCACACCTCTGGCTGCTCTGGCGCATTTGTGTGACATACAGGTGCTGCTCTTTGTCAGCCTGTTGCGGGCTGGATATCAGCATCAGCTGCTTCTGGACTTTTGGGCTGTTTGTCATCGAAGCGTAAGGACCTTAAGCTGGCTTGTTTAAAAACTGGGAGAAGCATCACATTGTTAGTCGCTGATAACGGCTCTGGTGTTTAATCTGGAGCATAGGTTGGTTTTTAATATTTAGTATTAGAAAAATAAGAAACCACGGCAACATTTTAGTTTCACTCGTTTCTCAATTTATGGTTATGCTCATGTGTAAAATATACATTGTTTTTTTTGTAAACTCCACCCTGGTTCTTCCCTATTGCTCATTAATGAAGCGTCTTCCTTGTTTTATGGGTCCTGCTTCTAGGAGCCTGACATGAACTGTCCTAGCAGTGCACCTCATACCTGCACTCTCCCATTCCTTCTGAAGGTCACTTGAGGTCACCCTCTGATTTATGAGGCACCGCCGGGTACTTTGACGGTCGTCTCTGGCATTAGAAAGTCGCTTCTGTCCTCTACCTGGCTGGTTTCTGGTCGCTCCCAGTGTCTCCTGCTTCACCTTGTTCTTGTTTACTGCTGTCTTAGAAACCTCAAGCTTGGAAGCAGCCTGCTGCTCAGCGTAGCCTTCTGCCAGCAGAACCAGGATTAAACCGGGATTTAAAATGCAAATTCTTAAAAATATCGAGTGGTCTCTTAATTCTTCCCAGAGCTGTATGTGTGTGAATGCTGACACCAATGTTTGTGAGAGGGAGTGTTGAGGAGAGTAACGTGGGCTGTAATCTAAGCCTAATGTAAATATGTTTGCGTTGCTAATATTTATCTAGCCAGTTAATTATGTTGGCGTCTGAGCACTTCAGAACTCGCCCTTATTTTGATGAATGCAGAGCTTATCTTGTGTGCGCAAATCTGCTGCTTGCATGTCGCTTTATCGCCTGGTTCCTGTGATGTGGTTCTGTCTAGGACATCTTTAATAAGGCCTACAGATTGTGATGCCTCACTGCCTGCTGACCTGCGGTGGGTTGGGGGGGCGGGGGGGAGAGATAATCAGCTGATTGTCATGTCAGATTCTTTAGATCCTCGCTCTTGTTCCTTGATATTTTTATTGTCGCCTCTTCTGTGACGCATTTCAGCTTATATCTCTGATGCCTGTTTTCCTCACCAGTTGTTCAGACCTGCTCCTGAGTGGTTCTGGTTCCTTGCCTTGTTACCCAGGGTTTGGGATTTGGCGTCATATCCGCTATGTGTCTCCCAGCCCTGTGTGCCTCCAATCATGCATCTGCTGCGGGTCTGTGCCGCCACGGGCCCCGCGGGTCCACTAAGGCGGCTGGGGAGAGGCGGCTCCTTGTGGGGCCCAGCTCTTTGCTCCAGGGCACCTGCATCCTGCTCCGGGAGTCAAGCCTGAACAAAAGGCTCCCTGCATATGGAGCTGAAAGCCAGGAGGGGGGGCGGGGAGAGACTGGGAACAGCTGGTTTCTTCCTCACGCTAGCGGCTACGCTAACTGCTGTTGGTTTGGCGCTCTGCGGCGGTCTCCAGCGTGGCAGTCCGCCCACAGCGGAAGGCAAACGGACGTGTCGCAGGGTCGCGACCCGGAGTGTGCTGGGTTGGTTTGACGCCCAGAAAATGATGTCGGCGCGAGGGATTGAATCTGGGCTCGCGCTGTGGAGGTTTCCCAGCGCCCGGGGACGCCCGGGGACGGCTGCTTTGGCCCCCGAGTTCACCTCGTGCTTCAGACCACTCCTGCTTTACGGTTTTGATGTTCTGCCGTCTGTGGAGTGCAGACAGCCGGGGTGGCCCTAAGAATACTGGGTGATGACCCAGCTGCCCGTCGAGACGTACCAGCATCACCTCGGGCTGTTGTGATGTCTGCATTCGCATCAGCTGCTCGGTATGTCTGGAGCTGGGGTTGGTGTGTGAAACCACGTGCTGTGTCTGTGATCGGAAGGTCGCCGGTTCAAATCCCGTGGTCGTCAGAGTGATTTCACAGCTGGCTGACCCTACGTCTACAAAAAAAAAAAAAATGCATTTGGGTACAAGTATCTGCTGTATAAATAAAATGTAAATTTAAACTTCTTGCTTTTAAAGTTACAAGTTTCTAAAATGGGAAGGTGCAGAGAGGGCGGTGTTTGAGCTGTTGGGGGTGTGGCCTGATATGCAGATTGGAGATGAGTGTGAATTCTGTGAGCCGTCTTTAAACTGCCCATGAGCTGCATGGTGGCTGCTTTGAGTGTCCCTGTAATGAGGGATCTTTCCCAGCCTCTGT
>JAODKF010000053.1:5856740-5873696 GCA_026779585.1 Mormyrus proboscirostris | reverse complement strand
TATACAAGTTAAACTGATTGGCCTATAGTTAGACAAATTACTTCTATCCCCTTTTTTGAAAATGGGCGTTATGTTGGAATGCTTCCAATCAGAAGGTACCACACCTGCAGATAGAGTCTATCAAATCAGTTGTGTCGACACAAAGCAGAAGCCGAGAAATGGAATGTGACTATCGCGCATTTGCACAGCGCGGAGATGACAATGCTAAAACAATATATATCGTGCAGGACCTGCGTTCTTGTGTGTATGTTAGTTTGGATAAATGCATATGATAAATCAATGTAGGATGTATGGATGAAAGCACCAAAATTACAAATGAGACAACAACTCAGTGCATTATGCATCTGAAAATCACTTTGGGTCATTTATAGAGTTGGCACGTCCCTTAAAATAGCTGTATTATTTTGTAAAATATATTAAGCATTTACTGTGTTGTTTGTGTAACTACACAAAAAGACTATAACTTACAACCAAAGGCAGAGATCATTATTATTTTATATTTTGAGTATTTATTTTGCATGAATTTGAAATGTGTCTCCACAGTTAGCATTAACTTTATGCGTGAGTATGCATATCGAGGGCCTAATTGCAACATTTACATATTTTTCAATTCCGTGATCGATTACATTTTGTTTTAATGCTTTTAATTCCCCACTACCTTCGGCTGCAAGCTCAGTAGCCGGGCCGCTTCCAGAATGCGATTAACTGCAGCACAAATTGCATTACTGTTTAACGGCTCCGTCCTTTAACATGTAAAGCTGCATTCCTAAAAAGAAGCACATTAATTAAAGCTGACCTGATTAGATCGATGCAGCCTTTAAGTAAAAATCGCAAATCGTGCTTTCATTACTTCTGGGCAGCAGATTGAAAATCTAATACTACTGGATATAGAGGTAACTCCAGAGCAAGAAAGTATTGTAGATATTATCTGGTAAACTGTTTTACCATATGCTATATACAGTAGATAAGATTTCAGTAAACCACTTCAATGAAACCTATTAAAACCTGTGCAAACACACCATTTTCAGCAATCTTTCGCCACAGCGTGGGCATGTTAAAATGTCAACACTTGTAGTCTGTTTAGGGTTTCGGAAAGAATAGGCCTGCTGATGCATCCAGGTTAGTTTATCATTTGATGAGCTTAGCCTTGATGTTTTATTCTACATGGTGTTTCTCGTGTCTATTTTTGATCCACATTATTTGTCTTGAATTTTACGAGAGCTTTTTGTGCCATTTCTCTTCCCCCATAAAAGAAAAAAAAAGTAGTTCGCTTTTGTTTTGTTTTAAGCTTTCGTCTCCACTGCTATGGCAACGGCCGTCTCAGCCGGAGACCGTCACCATCTCCGAGCCCATGTGCCTGCTGCGATTCGGGGGGGGGTGAGTCGACCATCTCGGGAGCCCTGGAACACACCTCCGGCAGCCCAGGATGTTGGCGAAGGCGTGACGGAAAGCTGCATTGAAAAAGGCATAGAGGATGGGGTTCAGGGCGGAGTTGGTGTAACCGAGCCAAAGCACGATCTCCATCACCCATGAGTTGACGCTGTACCCCAGAAGAGGGTGCGCCAGGTTGGCGATGAAGAAGGGCAGCCAGCATAGCAGATACGCTCCCAGGATGACGCCCAGAGTCTTGGCTGCTTTCCTCTCCCTACGTGCTGTAGAGTCTGGTTGGAACTGGAATGCGCCCTGGGTCCGGTTAGCTTGGTTCTCCACCGTGTTGATCCGCCTGACCTGTTTCTGGGCCACCAGGAAGATCTTCCAGTATGCGGTAGCCATGAAGACAGTGGGCAGGAGGAAACTTACTGTGAAGGCCAGGACCGCAAAAGGGGCAGTCATCACGAAGACGCACTTAGTGGGCCCATGGCCCCGAGCGCGCTCGTCTACAACCTGGCCAAGTGCGACGATGGGGCCAGACACCCCAATGGGGACAAGCCAAGAGAGAAGCAGCAGGAAGGAGATCTTGCGCCGGGACATGCGGGTAGAGTAACGTAGGGGGTCGCAGACGGCTAGGTAGCGGTCCAGAGCGATGCAGCTGAGGCTGAAGATGGAGCTGGTGCAAAATGCCACGTCCAACAGGGAGTGGGCGATGCAGAGCGACTTCCCGAACATCCAGTGATCCACCGTGCGCACCAGGCTGAAGGGCATCACCAACACTGCCACCAACAGGTCGGCCATTGCCAAGGACACGATGAAGATATTCGTCGGTGTGCGTAAATGGCGATAGTGAGTCACAGAGACCACAGTCAGGAGGTTCCCTAGGGTGGCGAAAGTTACGATGGGCAACAGAAGTAACAGAAGACATGGTTTCACCCCTGCACTTTCATGGTATCTCATGGTGTAGTTCCTGAAATAATTCTCCTGAATGTTGTAGGTTTGCTCTGTGGCAGAGAAACAAGACGTAAACACACGAAACATCTTTAAATTAGCGTCGGTGTACCGTTATACTGCAAGATGGAAATGACAGAGTACCTCCATAACATCCTAGTTTCTCGATAGCAGACGTTTTCTGTGACAGCTTGTCGTGTGCGGTGATATCCTTCCTCATCCAGCTCATAGACTCTTTTGTTCCGATTACCAGTGGTGATCTTGTTGTCATTTGAGGCCACATCACACGAATGAATCATTAACTAAATGGGATTTTCTGATGCGAGGCACGGCAGCTTCACACACACGTAATGGGTCTTTTATGCTTTTAAGCTCTTGAGAGTGCATGGTGGCTGCTAGTCATAAAGTCTTTTGGGTCTCTATGCTTCTTGTTTTTCTGCTACTGAGAAGCACCATCAACGCTCTGCAGTGCGGGAGACTCCGCAGAACCCTGATTGTGGCTAACATGATCTTCCCGGAAGAATCGCGTTTGAAATCTCATCAGTGTTCATTTTTAATTTAAAAAACATCTGTCCTATTCAGGGTTGCGGGGGGGGGGGGGGGACACACACACAGAGCCTAGAGGCACGACCCATCACAGGACACATTCACTCACATCTACGGGCAATTTGGTAACTCTAGTTAATCTCACTGTTTTGGACCGTGGGTGCAAACCCCATGAGGATATAGGAGAAACATGCAAACTCACACATATGGTACCATGGTGGGGACTTGAACCCAGGGCCAAGAAGGCAACAGTGCTACCCACTGCGCCACCATGCTGCCCCTAATTCAAAATTAAAATTTTTAAATTGTCATTAGCATCTTTTCATTACACATTATACTAGAAACATTGTTTTTCTCCAAACAGCCACGTCTGTATACAGAGCTTCACCAGACCATTGCACCTTAGAAGCAGGACCTTGAAGTAAGACACTTGTAGAGTAGCTGTGCTGGTCCAACCCTCTGTGAGCTTCTGTTGTGCAGCGGACACTACATTGTCCTGGTGAGGCCCTTCTCAAAGCTTCCCATTCAACCAAACTCGAGACAGGCTTGTGTCCATCTTCCCTCAAAACCAGCACCAGATGGTGACTACCAGACTGTGACCGCGGGTGGCTCAGTGAAGGCGGTTAGTGGGGGGCTTGTTCCCAGCATGTTCCACAGTGGGCCGGAGTGGAGGCCCAGCCAGTTACGCTGGTACTGCGGCCAACTGTGTTCGGTAGTCATGACTCATCCGGTTGGAGTAACTAAAAAAATAAAACATTAGCACCAGCAATGAGGACTGAAGTGGACTTGATCATTAGGGGGAGTTTTAATGGGTTTCAAATTTTTAAGTATGGCTTCTCAGATCAAAGCCATTCAGCAACTGCATGTTAATATCCAAAACGTCCAAATGGAGCTCATTCAAAATGTTCAAGCTCAGCAAAAACAAAACTTCCACACAGAAGTGGAAAGTTCAGGTCCAAAGAGTACAAATCCAGACCAAGATTTTGTTTCAACCAAACAGTTCAGTACTCTGTGAATGTGACTCTTTATGCTCAACTAGTTGGTCAAAGCAAAACCTTGGTCTGGATGTGTACTTTATGAACCTGAACTTTCCACCTCTGCTTCTGCATCTACTACAGACAGCGCTGCTTGAAGCCCATGTGGCAGCCTAGGCAAGCTTCACCCCTGGCGCCCCCTGTGTGCAACACAATGAAATTGGATTTGTTATGTCTCCACCCCCTCAGAAGATAGCACCCTAGGCGGCTGCCTATGTTGCCTAATGGTTTGTTATACGTAAATCTAGTCTCAAATTTACCCAAACACAGTGAAAAGAGGTTTTTTATTACTTTGTTTTGTAAATTTGCAAATCTCCAATGGCAAATGTCCATTTGGTCATGTAAAACAAAATGAGAAGTTAAGAAGTTAAAGGCTTCAACAAACAGGTGGATGCCTGCATAACCAATACGATCTGCCTTATCCTGGATACATATTATTATGTTCTGTATTTGCAGGATGTCGAAATTCCCCTTTAAGGCTTCGAGCTGCAAATCTTAAATTAAATTACCTTGCTGCAGTGGCGCGAGGATGGTGTGCAAATTACTGAAAGTTTATAAAGTGACGTCTATGAGATTATTTGCAAGGCAAATGTCCTTAAAGTTTCTACATTCTCAGTTTTTCCTCAGTTTGAAGGCATCAAATGGAATATAACAGAAGAAGCGCGATTGTGAAATCCCGTGTTTGTGCTCTTTGTCTATACTGACTTAATTAGCTTCCATGCATCGAAATTGATCGTTTTTTAAAGATAAGGTTAACGCACAGATAAAGCGGCTCTTTCCGTTTTCAGGAAATGCTTACACCGGTATATTCTGGAGCCAACATCAACTAACAATTTATCTTTTATGCCAACTCATTAACTTGAGAAATGAGTTGGAATAGAGTAGCCACATTGCTTTGCAAGTAAACAAAATATCCAAACATTAGAGACTCACAGGGATTTTTAAATAGCTGCGTTAAAAAACTGAGTTCCCCAAAAACATACTATTCCAAAAAACAAACAAAAAAACAGAAAAATGGGTCATATTTCAGGTACTTTGTTCACACAGATTGACATTTATTATTTTTTAATGCAATCGTCACGAACCAGTTTTGCCACTGTAGCCATTTGCGTTTACATGACACGTAAATAAAAACACCCAATGTTACGTCATAAGTTCATGTCCATTCTTATTAGCGGAAGTTTGCACCCCCCAGTAACGGGAAAGCTTTGCAAAACGAAAAATTCTTACAAATGTCATCCTTTTACTCAGTGTTACTTTAAAATGATCTTGTGAAGGTTTTCAAGACAAATATTTAACTCCCCAAAAAAGTTTAAACACCAATCACACCGATAACTCTAGCAATATTAAAGATCACAAACTGGACCACTCTCCTGCTTCCTGATTATCAGCCAGGTGGAAATTTAACACACAAGGCAGCAATAAGCTATAACGTAAAAGACGAAGACTTTCCGGTCTTCTGACAAAAAAGCCAAGAGAGATCAAAAGCAATGGCAGGTTAACTGGACATTTCGTAACGATGCCTTATGCCCAGGTTTGGGTTCGGTTTTTAGTTTCCTGCGATTTACTTCAGCGCAACACATAGCCTACTCCGGGCCTCCATCCCGGGCTGGGAAGAAGGGGTGTTTATGGATCATGGCTCATCCGGTTATACTCATCGGCACTCTGCAGGAAGTCTGCTCCCAGAGGCTCGCCGTGAAACTCCGAGGAGCCCTCCGGAGATTGGGAACAGGGGTCCCAGCCATTGAAACCCCCCAACTCCGAGCCGGGTTCGGGGCTGTTGCTGACGCAGCTGAGACTGGGGTTAGCAGAAGAGACGGTCCGGTGGCTCCCGTTAAAGCTGGAGAAGTGCTCATCGAGGAACTCCTTGCGCAGGTGATTTGAAGGGGTCAGCTGGGGGCTGCGGTAGTTGTAGGCGGTCCAACCCGGACGCTTCCCGCGGTGGTATTGGCATCTGAGGATGCGCAGGAAGGCTTGCTTAAACTCCCGGTTGTAAGAAGGATAAATGATAGGGTTCAGGCAGCTGTTGAAGTAGCCCAACCAGAAGATCACTTTGAACAGCGTTTCTGGTGGTCGCAGGTTGCTGTTGAATGAGCCTGAGACAAAAAAGGGAATTATTAAAACTGTATTATTACATAAATCCATCTATCCGTACAACTTCACGTAACCTCCGGTATTGTTTTGTGTTTTTATACTTTCTAGTATGCTGCCTGTGTTGGGTGCGTGTATATCTGATGCACTTTGAGACAATGTTAGAACGGCTGCTCAAAAAGGTGATTTTAATATAAGGAAAACATATCCAGTACAGAGAAACACGAGGCGTGAGGATAAAGACACCCTTGATGAGACGTCGATTTATTATGACAGCTTCATGAATATTAAAAGAATGATTGGAAAAATCTTGGAGAATTCCGTTTACGCCATATCGAACATAGGCCCACACATTAGACCAAAATTAATGACGCTGAAAAGGGTAAATCGGCAAATTCTTAACTAACAAACAGCAGATTCACCCGTGGCTGTTATTAGGGGAAAGGCTTTTAAGCAAAAAGAGTCATTTAATTATGCACTTACTCGCTGCAGCTTGATTATCGGCCAGGATTTTACAGTAAATAGCGGGGCCGCCAGCACCGGCACGTGGCTGGACTGGGATGAACCTCATCAATATTCATGGCATTAGCTGAGCAGCCACGTGTCGTGTCCCGTTTTAAGCACGATGACAACTTATACGTACTGGAATGGCAAATTAGCTGCCCCCTGCTATGTCAAGAAAGTCACATATGGGTTAAATGCAGAGGACACATTTCGTTGTTGCGCACTGTGTGCTGTGCTGTGGTGTGTTGACAATGACCACTAATCACTAAATTCAAATTCAAAAGCGCAGTTTGACTACACGTGTCTCATGAATGCCACCTAGTAAACAAATACAGCCTTATCGTTTTTTATGAAGTGAATATCATACATTTATTATATATAAAATATCTACCGGCTTGTACATGTGTGCTTTAATCTTCTACACGCGAATACTTTCTGGGTTTCCAAATAATTCTAAGGATATGGACTTTTCTTACAACTTTAGGTCACAATTAGAGTCCAGGTGTGTTTTTTTAACAGTCCAGCAGGGGGTAGACTTGTCTAAGGGCTGTCTGCACGCGACGGGTCGTTTCCGCTAGCTTGACGGAAAAAAGATGGGATTTTAAAAAAAGAACATCCGATAAGCGTATATACTTTAAACATTCGGAAATTTCTACTCAATAAATCTTTAGTATTGACACGCTAACATGATGCATGGCACGGCAGCGGTGCCGAGTTGGTGTCCCTTTCAGAGCGTGTTCTCATAGAGGGACATTCTCAGGTTCTTTCCCCCGGGACTCTGGTCCCTGGAAAGGTCACAGGCGCCCATAACTCAAAGTTCTGTCCGATTTTACGAGCTCACTAATCCCTGTGGATTTACTGACCGATAACGCAATATTTTTATTCCTCCACATCTGCACATCCATAACCCCCATTTGGGCTGTTATGCTGTATGAGGTTTGCCGAAGCGCAAACTACCGGTTCGCATGGAGACTCCACCATGTCCCCCAACATCCGCAATGCCGTACAAACTGCCACTCGCCACCGACTGTCCTGCCCTCACAGGCTCAATTAAAGTCTTTAAGATTTTCCGTAAGTAGCTGCGGAAGGCAGTTTTTTCCAGTTTGTTCCCATTTCTTAGGGCACTCTGGCAGATGTCTGCCATTCAGATAATCATCAGAAAGATTCAATGGCTTTTTAAAAAGATTTTTCTCACGGTCGATCACAAAAACTTTTTTCATCTCGTAAATTCACGAAAATGTAACTTAAAATAGTCTTAGGCTACATGTATAGGATTGTAAATGTAATCGCCCGCTATAATTATAATCAGGTAAAAACAGTTAGAAAAGACTTCTAACTGGGCCTTTTTCACAGATCCCATGAGAGTTTTCACTAATTTGTGCTTTTCCTTTAATCCGAGTCCCAGGATTATAGCGCGTGCGAGGAAGTCGTGACAGACTCCTGAAACAACACAGATGCAGGCATTACAAAAGCAAGCATAAAGAACTCTGCAGGTTTGCAGGGTCTGAATGATACACGTTAATGTGCCTTTCTATCGTGTCCGCAAAGAGGCTTTAAAAATCCCCGACGAGCAACGAGTATTTAAAAGGATCTACTAATTGAACGCATTGCAGGCACACATGCTAATCAGTGCTCTATACTTCCAGAAATTATCTTTTAAATTCAAATGTACAATAGTGGCTGCACTCATAAATCTGTTTCATTTGAAACAGCACGATGAGAATTTCTCATAAACTTGACTTGTATACTGTGGATGCCGGTAAACGAGACTATCTGTTTAAAAAGCACACTCGCAGCATTGTCCTGACCAGGAAGAGCCATTTTGTGTGACAGGTGATAACCAAGAACATGAAAGGTTAGTTCAGTTAATGTCCTTAAATTTTTGCAGCGGGCAGCATCAAATGGTAATGGTAAATGGAACCACGGGAAACAAAGGCGCTGACTTGACACGTGGCTCTGCGTGAATCGCCCGGGACCGATGCTGATGCAAACCGACTCCCCTCCCACAAGCGAAGCAGACCGCCCAATCCAAGGTGAATTGCCCGTTTTCTCACTACGTTCCCCCTCAGAACTAGAAAAGCTGGTGGATGTTGCCCAATGCATTTTCCTTCTGTTTATTCAAATCAACAGTCTGTACAGAAGCGGCACGGAGTTATATGCGATTCTGTGTAGTTTTCAAATTAACTGAACGTAGTATAAAGTGACCAGACCCTCTTTTTCGTCTCCTAGGACTTCAGTCACAGGGCTCTCACAAAAGTCAACGCGAGCAGTTCTTCGTACACAATCCTAGAGAGACCCTCTTACTGTTTCCTGCAAGCACACAGCGCAAATTCATGCCTTGTTCCTAACCTTGCTGCAGGATACAACGGGAAGCCAAAAGCAGGTATAGAATACATAATGACACGTGAACCAAGAGCCAATAAGAGAACACTAACGCTTTAGGTGACAGAGCCAGTCACGGACGGGCAATGCTGACATATTGAGGAATGTAAGTTTGTTTTCACGCCCCCAGACAGAATGACTGTCAAATGCTACTGTAGCTTTTGATTGACACTCATTGAGATTGTGTAACAGTCCCCAGTCCTCAGCCTGAATTGCTACAATGTGTGCAGAGGGACAAAGAAAAATGGAGGAATCTGAATGTGGGATGAACAGGGAAATTTTTCACTCCTTAATAATAATAAAAAATGCTCCTGAAAGCTTCTGAGCTGGTCAGAATCGGTGTTGTTGACAAAATGTTCTTTGTCATGCTTTATTGTGGTAAATTGGGGTGTTATTTCGAGGTATGTTCCCACGTGGGGGGGGGGTGACTGGATTGTACTGCTGCTACATGCCTTCAAGTCTGGGGTTCAAATTCTCTTTATGTGGGTGTGTGTCTCTCGAGAGTTTTCATGCTGTCCCTGGGACATTTGCATTTCCTGATTAGTGTGTCTAAACTGCCCGTTGTGTGTGTGCCCTGTGACGGACTGGCATCCTCTCCATGCTGTACCCCCGCCTAGTGCCCTGTGACGGACTGGCATCCCCCCCAAGCTGTAACCCTACCTTGTGCCCTATGCTGCCTGCCTGGGTTCAGCTACAGGCCTCCCTGACCAGGCTAAGCAGTTGGAAGATGGACAGATGGAATGTTTCCACCTTGTGTAAAATCAGTTCAAAGATTCAAAGTAGTAAATCAACGCTTGTACAGGAATATAATTCTTAAACATTGTTACTCTGATGTGCTACTTGAATTGTTCATTTGAATATATACTTCAAAAGGCCATCTATAACAGTAAACAAGACAATAAATAAAAATGTGTAGCTAGTATAATGTTTAAGTTTCATCAATATATTTCTTCCACGTGCTAATGGTATATGTACAATAACAGAAAAGTACTTACAAAGTTGAATCAGTAATCTGTAATATCTTCTGACTTCTGCTCCTGAATGAAGTTAAACTTAATCTAAATCACATTTTGTAACGCTGTGACTTTGCTAAATTAAATTAAATTAAACTAAATGTCAGTTGCCATATGCAATTACATTAATTCGTGTGGGATGCATTTGTTAATTTAACGCGAATTAATTAATTAATCCGGAGTGTATGAGTTACGGCCAACGTTAAAATAACAGAGACAATAAATTTGATGACTAATAATATGAATGCACCCCGATCTCGGTCTTTGAAGATTTATATAACCACGTATAGGCTTTAGGAGGGCTACTTATTAAACGTGCTTCGTGGTGAGTCATCGGTTCACCGCGAAAGGCTATTTTCTGCCGTTAGCATTAAGAAACTCAGGGCAGGATTTCAACAGGAACCGATGCCTGAGGATCACAGGCATAATGTAAATGAGAAACTTGCGCGCGGTGTTATTGGAAGGATCTTACAAGCGTATAAATAAGTAAGTCGGTATTGATGAGATACTGCTAGATAGACGGATGAAGTTACAAAACTGTATGGTGAAATGAAATGAACATTACCTATTGTTTGATTTTGACTTAAAATAATGTCACAAACAATTTTAGTCAGTTAATTATATTGCCTCTGATTACATGAGATTAAACTTTTTGAAATACCGAAGAACCACCGATTTAGAAATACTAGCCTACAAATATGTCGGGCTGTATCTTCCCCATTAAGATATACAGTATAAGACAGATCAGCTCTAGTTATAATGACACTAAGAAAGGCTATCGCCTATGTTTTATATGGCTAAACTCAGTATTTTACTTTTGACATTCACAAACGTGACAGCACTTTACGAATCTACTGAATCTTGACAACCCGTTTGCCGAATTTAGCAAATTACAAGTTTGTATTTTTTTCCAGTTATGCTTAATGGCTTAAGTTTGTTTATTATCGTAACAGAGGTATAACTTTTACCCTTTTCCTGAAACACACACAGGCATACAAAGGAAAACAGGGTGACCTGAAGATCTTGCTGGCAGTCCATCAATTATTGACTTTAGTGGACTACGTCGTTTAGTAATATTCATTTCGTATGGCGGCATGTGAGGCGAGTGTGTGAACAAGAATGCACACAACCTACCCATGGGAAGTACTAAAAAGAATGGTAGCCAGCAGAGGATGAACATTCCCACCACGACACCGAGAGTCTTGGCAGCTTTCTTCTCTCTGGAAAATTTATGCAGTTTCACCGCAAGTGAGCATTTTGCGTGATGCCCCTTCCCTTTGCCAGCTGCCCCGCAGTCCTCCTGTGGCTGCGCGCTTTTCGTGTGGATCCTCAGTATCAGCTCGTTGGAATCCATCCTCTCTCTCATCACCCCGGCCTCCAGGTTCTTTGTGGTCCTTTTAGCCACTATGTACACGCGGCAGTACATGGCTAAAATAACCGCCAGGGGTATGTAGAATGACCCGAGGGACGAAAACAAGGCGTAGAACGGTTCCTGGGTTATGAGGCAGACGGTATCATCCGGTGACGGCGGTTGCTTCCACCCAAGCAGGGGTCCGATGGAGATGACCACGGAGAGCGCCCACACTCCCAGCATGGCCAGCAGCGCCCGTCTCTCTGTCACAATGCTCGGATATTGCAGGGGGTACCGTACCCCGATATAACGGTCTATTGAGATTACGCACAAGCTCATAATCGAGGCGGTGCAACACAACACGTCCACGGCCGCCCAAATATCACAGAAGATCCTTCCGAATACCCAGTAGTTTAGGATTTCCAAAATAGCCGATACGGGCAGCACGGTGGTGCTCAGCAACAGGTCGGCAATGGCTAGATTTATGATGAAGTAGTTGGTTGGGATGCGCAGATGTTTGTTGCACACAACCGACAGAATGACAAGTATGTTCCCCACGATGGCAAACACTATAAAAACCCCCAGGATCATGCCCAGCGGTACAGCCCGAGTGAGGTCCAGCGGACTGACATCGGTTTCGTTCTCGGTGACTTTGGAGATATTGGTCAGACGCGCCGTCTTCCTATACAGCTCCGTAGAAGCATTACCGCTGCTCGTAAGGTAATCAGTGTCCACACTCATTTTGACAAAGGACCACCTCCATTTCAAGGCGATATTTATACTCAAATCCAAATCACATTACACGAAAATCAGCTTCCCCCGCCATTCGCTCATCACTATCTCCAGATGCTCCGGATGGAGACGGTGTCTAACGCTCTGAGGCTCCACTGAATTTGCGAAATGTCGCTACCGCGGAGGCGCAGCCTACCTCGAAGAAGAAAGTTCACTTTTCTACCGTGTTCTTGTTTCCCTGCTGCTTTCCCAGCAGCCTCCTTCACTCCGCGCCTCTTCACTGCCTCCAAAGTGCGCTGATCTGGGCGCGACGTCTAAATGACTGAGCGCTTCCAGGAGGGAGAGAGTGAGGAGGGACTCCCTGAAGTACCGTAGTAAGCCTGTAATACGCGGCATTTAGCCGATTATTATACAAATATTAAACTGTAGGCATTAATATATTATAATCCCTGAAGATCTTAAGTAATGCACGCGAATAATTTTAGGATACGTATTATGCGTGTACATAACTGCAAACAATTATGGGACTTTTAATATACACTAATAAAATACTTATTGCTTCATCAATGTATATTTTGATTTGTAACGTTTGTTTTATTTTGTCATTCTAAAGCAAACGTTTCTGTAAATCTATAGAGTAACTCGAATGTGAAAAGTAATGCCACCAAAATGGTTATTATTATAATTTCTTTTTAAAAAAATAATTGCTTGTTTGTTGTATCACGTCTATTAAAATTACGCACGTTGTATACGCACTCCACATTTAAACACAATTAGTGTCCCAGTCTCTTAGAAAATTTATTGCCACCTGGTGTACAGATGCAAATCCTATACAGCCAGGCGTTGTTTCCAGGACACGTCACATGGCGCCGTACTTGCCCACCTGTAATTGCAAGAGTAGCTTCGCTTTTCCCGGCTGTCGGTCGCCAGCGCGTGGCTGGTCTGCATGTGTCCTGTGTTTCTGCAGATGTCAGTTTCTGACAGAAGCTCCGGTCACAATCAGTAATTCACACTGGAATTACTGATTATAATTATCGATAATTAGTATACTCACCAGCAGGGATAATTGTGGTGAATGTAAAAGAAGCCAGTCAATTCAATTTATCCTGAATATGTTCAAATTAAGCTATTCCATCTGTGGTGTAGGACGAACAGTCAAAAACGGAATGGATCACATGAAATGAGACCACAGAGAGTTCACTGGTTCAATCACCGTAACTGGCTAAATGATACGTCACCGCTGTTCCCTTGGCAAGGCCTTGAACCCCAAACGTTGTCTCTCCCTGCGCACTGATTCTCTCTTAAGGCGCTTTGGAAGAAGCAGACTGCAAAATTAAAACGTAATAGTCTGTGTAGCTTTTTCCAGTTCCCTGCCCGCCACCAGCAGTACTATAGAAGCATGTGCACATGACAGCATGAGCTTCACAATACCGAGCTTTTTAGTGTTCGTTTATGGGTGATTTAACGTTATGAACAGGTTGAATGCTGTTGAATTTTTATTCCTATTTTGAAAACCAAAAACGTTGATATCGTGAAATTGTTTCCAAGTCTTACTTTTCAACTTGGGTTTCAACAAGGTGTTGCGTCAACGCTGAAATAACATTGAATTAAATATATTCAGTATTGCTTTTGAAAAATCAACGTTGAAATTGCAACTCTGTTTCAACGTCTTAGTTTTCAACATTGTTTAAATTATAGATTGAGTTTCCTTTTCACTTTACATTATACATAATCATGCATTCAATAATATTATAACCTAGTCTGGAATTGGGCCAAAATGACAATACACTGTAAATTAGGGGTGTCAGACTCCAATCCTGGGCGGTGGGGGGCGGAGGTCTGTGAAGCTTAGGTCTTTTCCTGTTCTACCACAAATGTTTCAGCTCAAGAGCTGTGAGGTAATTAGCACAAGGAGTTGAATCAGGTGTGTTAAATGAGGGGAAACCCAAAAATGTGCAGGGCTCGGCCCCCCAGGTCTGGAGTCTGACACCCCGGCTGTAAAAACATTTTCGGTAGAGAAAACTCTAAGCACTGTTTAACTTAAGCAAATAAGGCACACACACACACACACACACACACCATTCATTCACACAGGCACTCCTATAATCAATTTGGTAACTTCCACAACATAAGTTATAACTAATGTTACTCAACTTTGTGACAAAGGTGTTGCAGTAACTTTATTACTTATATATAAGTGTACAGTAGCCAATATACAAGCATACGTTTAATGAGATAATATTTTGTAATAATAACTCAGAAATGAGTTATCTGGACAAGATCATTTACAAATAACAACTTAAGATATTGTTTAGACTCAACTCAAAAAAGTATTCACGCAGCTGACAGTTCTCCTAATGAAATTGCAAGTTTGTAAAAAAGTGAATAATTCCTTTGGAAAAAAATATAAATGTATTACATTGTTACCTTTAAAACTGACAGAATCGCTGTTATTAAAATAAGGTAATTAAGATACAACAGCAAATGAAACATAAATCAATTAAACATAACTTATTAAACAAGCATTAGGTTTAATATATTGTATAATCACATTTAAAAGACTCCCTGAGACTTTAGACTGCTTTCTGCAAACACACAATCTAGATAAAAAGACCAAAAACAGGCTCCATCGCTAAAAATGTTTAAAATGTTTCCTGCAAGAAGTAACTGTACTACTTCAAAGTATTTTCAAAGCAATAACACTACTTTCAAAAATATTATTAAAATATATTAAAAATATTCTCGACATTATACTGTGTGACTGTGTACAGTGTCTTCAAAATATATTGGCTAGGTAACAGATTTTATACGAATTTAGCAGTTGTTTGTTGTTGGTTAGTTGTTTTAATGTAGTTGTTCATCGTCAAGGCTCTACCGAACCATTTGTACAACGAGAGCTACTTTTACAAAGAAAATACCGAACTGGCCAACCGGTATATTTTAATATATATTTTTTTTTTAATCCGCACATTTTGCCAATCGCGATCGACCGGTTGCACACCAAAGATATGACGTATTATCCATTCATGAATCATTTAATCATCTCCCGATCGACCTGGAAGCATTCTGAGATCGAAGGTTTGGGCACCTCTGCTATGGGTGGACAAAATGATACGTGGATTACATCCGTGCATTAACACTTGGAGTAGGCAAGATGCGTTGGCGCCTCACCTCCCCCACCCAGTGCAAACATCAATTTTCGCCTTTGCTCCCCATCCGATTTGAAAATGCAGCAGGTGGTAAGTGATCCTGTATTGTGTTCTTAGATTTTTTGCTGAGCTAAACCTAGCTGTAGCCCTCCCACCCCCCAAAATACATATTATCAGCCACCACTGCGTGTGTATATATACAAACAGGGATAAACAAATCTTGTTTTCTCAAGATAAGGAGAATATTTAGCTGCCTGCAGCGTAAGCTGCGTGTTTTAAGAGCACTTGCAGCTTATGTTCAGTTCACGTCACATCGATAACTACGGGTTGCCCTGTGTGTCTGCCATTGTGTATAGAGAACAAGTATAGCACAATTTATTTAGTGGAATAACCCCCAAGGATTCAGTCAGTGTGTTTGCGTTTGAATGTGGGTGCGAAGATTTGTTTGTAGCTATCAAATTCCAGCATTTTTTTAAATTAACATTTTCACGTGTTGTGTAAATTGTTATGACAAAGCATTTCCCAGGACCTCGGTGCATCTTAGAAACAGGACATGATCGCACTTCCCGGTAAAACACTACACGGGAACAACACATACGTTTTTATTTTTATTTCAACGTTAAATACACGGATGCACACATTAAATAACGCAGGTATGCCTGTATATATGAGCAGTGTGGCGCAAGGTACAAGGAATCTGTGGCGTCACACTATATTTATCGAGGGCGTCATTAGGCCTATTTTTTCGGGGGAGACCTGGGAACTTTAGCCCCCCCTAAAATGTTTTTAGATCCCCCAAATAAATGTATTTATTGGCTTAAGTTATTAATAGTTTACCATCGCCCTCCCCCCAGTAAAGACTCGCCCTCCCCATCCATTAATCTCTACCTACCCCCACCCGATATTTCTCCCCCAATGCTGCACCCCCCCCAAACAATGGGGTTTGCATCTTCTTATCACCGGCCGCCACTGCCACCATCATTGATATGGAACTAAAGTCGATCACCGTTTTCCCTTTTTTTTACCATACTGATAGTTCAATGAAGAATTTAGTTGGGGTTAAATTTTAACAAGAACCTGTCGATACTACCGAAAAAGTGTCAGTGATTGTCTCATAACTCCCTCTAGTGGGTTGTGTCAGAAAAGTTCTGGCCAAATTCCAACGCCAATATATTGTGAAATTTAATTTTCTGATTACTCGTTTACTTTTTTTTTTACCTGAATGTTGAAGCAAACAATTCAATTTTATTAATTAATCTTTTTTTCTCTACGGCATAAATATAATTAATGGACAAAACAGAATGTATGTTTTTTTCCGTGGTGATGGCATTTATCCATTAAGAGAAAGCCCTGATCAGTGCTGACTAAAGGAAAAAAGTTTTCAGTGTTCTGTCCAAATTATGCAAGAGATTTATATCACATTGAGTCAGCATGTTGGATGCGTTAAAGTCGTTAAAACCAACAGGGAACACAAGCCAACGCCTAAGGGAAATCAAAACAACCAGATTGGTTTCCTTAATTAGCTGACGAGGGCGAATCCAGTGCAAAAATGTTAAATGCATGCACTTATCTTATCCGATACTACAGCAGTATGTTAAAAGTTCACATAATAAATACAAATATTCCAAAATCCACTTTATCCGACATTTCTCAGGTGATCCGTGGCATGGCTATTAAGGTAGAGCACACTGTCCGTTAGCCACTTTGCTGCAAGTTCCTCAAAAGCTAGAGGGGATTCCCTTTAGAATGAAATCCAACCCCCCCCCCCCCTATTTTATTGGTTCTAAATAATACTGCTGAAAAAATCTCAAAATCCCAAACACAGGTATCCT
>JAODKF010000053.1:5819658-5835962 GCA_026779585.1 Mormyrus proboscirostris | reverse complement strand
GCCCCCGCCCCCCCCCCCCCCCACCCTCGCTGAAATTCCACCCCTGGAAGAGGTGGAGGACACTCTGTCCTGATCTATATATTTTTTCTCCGCTCCCTATATCTGGCTGCACAGGGTTTTAGCCAAAGCTGACATGGCACGCGCTCTTATTTAGTCTGTGACTGCATTCTTACTCATGCTCCTGAAATGTGTAATTGCACGTGTCTCTGGTCGTGTGGGGGAGCAGGGAGGTTCTTGGGTAGCAGTGTGACCTTCAGAGATGGGGGTTCAGCGGTCCAATGCCTGGCCCTTACTCTGAGGGTAGAATTAGTGTCCTTGAGTGATTTCCACCAGGCCCTCTGATATCCACCCACAGCTCATTGGTGTGCACTCTCAGAAAAAAGGGTAAAAATGTGTACCTTTGCTTTTCATTGGGGTTTTACCTTGGTAATTGCACTTTTTAAGGTACAGAAATGGACTATGAGGAACATCCCAAAGGTACAAACAGCTTTAATATACCATCAAATGTTCCTCAAGTTCTGTACCTTAAAAGGTATAATTACCTACAGGCTAAGGGTACATTTGGCAGACCCTTGAGGGTACAGCTCCAGTGACAAGCAAAGGTACAAGCAAAGGTACACGCATTTTTTCTTAGAGTTTGGTTAGTTGTCCTGGTGTCTTTAAACTGAGACAGCATCTTGCGATGGACTAGCATCTCGGCCAGGACGTCCTCCGCTCTGCGTCAGGCGTAGGTAGGTTCCAGACTCACCAAGACCACCTGCTGGATATGGAAGATTGACGGAAGGATATTTTTCTATAAATTGTATAAACTGCATACTTCTATATGCGTCATTATTAATACATATAAAGGCATTCCAAAAAGTAATAAAAACAGACACTTTATCAAAAAAATATACCACGTGTGTTTTTTTGTAGTAGACTTTGTTCCATTCCTCTTATCTGCTGTGATGTGAAGTGTGTGTGTTGGTGTTGGGAGCATGTTATCCATGCTCACGGTCCATGGTGTCCCCCTGGTGGTCACTACGCACAACAACAATCCTGCTCTGCATCAGGCCAAAAAAGGAACTTGTCTTTGCGAGCAGCGCTCAGACATGTGGCAACGGCAACGGGCGGATGAAAACCAAAGCGCCTCAAGCCCTTAGCCAGGCCCAAAGAGAGTGCGCTTGTTTTCCCTCAGATTCTCAGACGCCACATTTCCTCATGTGTGGCCGTAAGTCGAAGCTGCAGCCCAACAGCGATATTTTCCCCGCATGTGTTTTTTTTCTCCTCCACTCCTGCCTGTTCTGTTCCTTCCGTTTGACCGTGTGATATGAAAATGCCAAGCTATCGTGGCATTCTGAACACCTACCTCGTTTGCAGACGAGGACTGCGGATAACCGAGACCTTCGACTCCACGGCGCATCCTGTTTCCGTCTCTGCCTCGGACTAACAGCCAGCTCTGCTTTTATTGGCTTCTGATAATTAATTTCTATTATAGCTGGAAGTAGCCCTGGGCAATCTGAACGATTTTAAAGCAAAGGATGTACTCAGTAAGGACGAGTAAAACTGCAAAGATTGATGGTGGCTACGGCAAGACCCTCGGGTGCGGACATTACCCGAATAATCCATATATACATCCAGATATTCTGTAGGTGGGAATCTTAAACGCAAAGAGGAAATGAGATTATTCTGAACAGAGCAGTCTATGTCACTCTGCACATGCCCAGAACCCAGGAAAGACGTCAGCTGATGCAATGGATACGGCAAAACACAGGCAGACCTGTATCTGGGGTGGTTTGGACCCCCTCCCCCCGAGTTTGTTTATTCCTAAATTCCTATTTGTCTAGAACAGTGTTTCCCAACCCGGTTCTCAGGGGCCCACATCCGGTCCACGTTTTTGCTCCCTCCCAGCTCCTGGAGCAAAAATGTGGCCCATCTGCAGGTGCCCAAGGATCGGATTAAGAAACACTGCTGTAGGACCTTTCAGCTAGAATCATCACATTCTGGTTGCAGTTACTCAAAAAAAAAGATATTCAAATTTTTAGATGTGAAAATTTTTATATATTAAATAGGTCCCCACCAAGGTTGCAATCTGCAGTTTGTGAGCCTCTGCTGATTCTATGCGTCCCAAAGTGGGCGTGGTTTGATTAACCCAGAACCCCACAAACAAATTGTGCTGAAGTCTGCCATTTCTGTACCCCTGACCTAAACTGGTGAATGTCATAACTCTTTTGTTTAGTGGTTTGGTACAACTATACTGGGAAAAGGTCCTATATATAAACTTAATGCGAAGTGTCATAACTTCATCCCTGCCTTTGTGTCATTTCTTAAAATAAGTTTGAAACAGTATTCAGCAGTGATGAAATGTCAAGCGGAAGTCGGTGAGTGATGTTTCCCATGAATAACAGCTTTCACACATGAATCAGAGGGCAAGAGCTTCACTGACAAAAAAAAAAGAAAAATCTCATAAACACAATAACATATGTACCACTACTTCTCGCTTCCCCTTGTACGGAACCAAAGCCGTAACAGCTACATTTCCTAACCAAAAGCCAATTATATAAATCTGGGTTAAAGTAAAGTTGTGTCACAACCATTTTCTAAAAGCTATTTTCTTTTACGGTTAATGTACTATAATCGGTGGACCCCTATTTCAAATTTGATGATAGCCTGTCCGACCTGGCAGGAAATTCCGACGGATATTTGATGAAAATGCATTTAAAAAACACACACACATGAACATAGTATTTCATAATGTAACGTATATAGTTTAAAATAGCTTAAATAGCCTGGATTGTATTTGCTGATGTCACGATACGTGGTTGGCGGACGGGCAGAAAGGCAACCGGAGCCGGTCAGACGGGGAAACGGGGTTTAATAGAGTAGAGGAGCACAGACAGGGCAACACAACGCTACACACATCACGTTACATCAATGACAAGTCTGGGGAAGACTGACCAAGACGCGGACTAAATACAAGAGACAAGCAGCAGTAACAAGAGACAGATGATTACAATCGGGGAATCACACGAGGTAACGAGATGTGCGTGGCACACACGAGGATCGGACGGAGCTGGGCGTGACAGCTGAAAATAAGATATTTTATAAATCAAATATTAACTTTCGCACTAAGAACCGTATAATTCGCATACATGATATGCAGCTAACATTTTCTCTGGTCATTTAAAAATGGAAGGAGCGAAGTTGCGACGCAAATTAAATTTAAAAATAAAAGCAGAGCGGGCTCAGTACGTTTCCCAACAGCAGGACTGCTCATTACGTTAGCGACGTACGCGGATATACATTGATATATTTAGCAAATATGATGCGAAGTAGTCGGAAACGAGTCAGCTGTGCTGCGCGGAATCATTACTGCAGGGCTCCGGACCCGACGCGACCCTGATTAGGACAAGCGCTTTCAGAAAGTGGATGAATGGATGTTTGTGTTGCCTGGCAATAGTTGGCTGGTGGGAACATTTTTTTTTTTTTTTTTTTTTTGGTGGAGGCCCGTAAATGTTTAAATAAATAATCAAGTAAAGTATTATCTGTTGTGACTTATAAATGTTCATTTATAAATAGACCTACTACTTGATGAGCTGTTGTATAAAAGCAGTAGCATATTCTAAGTTGTGCGGTTGTACTCCAGTGCATGACGTCTGTTATTATCTTCGGCCTGTGGCCTCATAGCGTATCGTGAGCGTATCGCTGCTGTCATATGCTGGAGTACAAGCGCCCTCCTTCTCGCATGTTATTGCTTAATGATTTCAGTGGATTTAACTGCCCCATTCTCATGAAGTGCTGAATACAGTGTATCGTTCCCCATTTTGGTGTGTTTGGAATCCCCCCACCCACGGTGTTTGATGTGTGTACTGGTTACTTCCCCTGTCCATGCTGGCCAGACTTATATGAAATTTTTGTGGAGTTCTCCATTTTACGGATTCTTTGGTTTTATTGCTATGATAGTAAAAACTATTGTGTGTTTTAGTATTAACAGAGTATTGAAATAAATGTTTTTGTTTTTTTCTTTTTTGAAAAATGCTTTTCCTGGAATGAGGACAAGAGGGATAACGTTCTGGTTCTAAATTGATCCCGTTTTGACCGGTTGAGAAAACAAAAAATGAACTTCCGCTTATTTTGTAAGCAAGTCTCACCGCACTGACTTTACAACAGTTGGTTCTTGTTACAATGAAAATTAAGTATTGCTCTCCTGTCTGTGAACGTAAGGGAAACGCACAGTGTTAATGAGTTTCAACCTTCATTAACGGCAACAGACAAAACGTCCCGCCAAACACTTATCAATGTCCGGAAAGTTGTTTTCTGAAATGGTCCTCATCTTCGTAAGAGTAATAATTGACACTTTATTGATCCCCATGGGGAAATTGTCGTTTTACACCTCCCTCAGCTTGTCATAAGTTGTCCACGAAGGGCAGCCACCCACAGTAGCTGGGGGTTAAGGGTTTGAACCACTGACCTTCTGATCACAGGCGCACAGGCTTAGCCCGCCGAGCCACACGCTGCCCGAAATGTTCGCATGTAATATTTGCATCTGATAATTGCCTTGGCTAATCATAGCTCAGATCAACTCTATTGCTGTCTGATTTATCCTACAGGAACCCCTTAAGGCAAGCTGACGACGTGCTGTAGCCTACGAGCTATGAGTGAGCTGAGATGATCACACCCCTGTAATTCTGGTTATAAAATTCACATGTTAATGTATATTCTGACTCTGCAGTTTGACTCTCATACCATGCCCTCACTTGTGTATGTCTGGATCTTTCACAGAGCGCCAGAGAGGATGAATTACATTTTTCTATTACATTGTTAATTGAATAATAATAATGCTTTATTGATTCCGTATGGGGAAATTAATTTTTTTGCCTACCTATCTTGTTCTCCACGACTGAGATGAGGGTAAGCTCAGCTCTTTATTGATCCATAGCTCTGTCAATCAGGAAAATAACCAGGGGCTGAAAGCAATATGCTTGTTTTGCTTAGCCGGAAAACTTGTATTTAAAGTAGTCCGGACTAAATGCATGTGAACAAAGATGAAGTCCATTTAAACTAAGAAATCCAGCTTCATGATACAGGCCCCAGTTCTCTGCTTAGTTTAGGCTATCCCAGTTTAAATGGATTAAATATCTTCATTCAGTTACATTTAGCCCATACGTCCTACAGGTTATTGGCCAATCACGTCTTGTGTTTACATGTAGTCAGCCGACAGCGTGTCAGATAGACTGTTCCTAGACACACTCACAACAGACCGGAACAAATATGTGTGATTCTAAGATTTACAAATGTTGATGGTTGATATCTTTATGTACTTTACCTGAATAAAAAAATGTTAGCAGATTTACAGTTTGCGGAACAAAATTTAGTGGAAGCTAATTGGTTTTCAAAGTTAACAAAAAAGTTAGCTTCACTACAGTTCCTTAGTTGTTTTTCTAGTTCATCATATGTTTTTTTGGGGGGGGGGTCTAGTTGTCTTATCTAACTAACTGTCTGAAGTGCCTGTAAATCACCTTGAACAGTCCTAAATCTGGAACTGAAAAACCTCAAAGTGCAGAAGCATGCCAACATACTGCAGCGGCAGGCCCTGAATAAAGGTCATCTGTGTCTTAGAGAAGGCAGCTTTGAGAGGCGCTCACTTTGTGCACTGGACACAGTCCGTGTGTCACTGTTGCACAATGACAGGTCACTGTATGCTGGCATTATTGTTAATTCTGATTCACATTATGCCAGGTAAGTGCTTATTAGAATCATCAGATTCACTGTCAACCTAGTATTTTATTGTAATTTGATTATTTTTTTAAAGCACAGCTAATATTAAGGAAATATTTTAGGATGACAAAAAGGTTATTCTAGGTTTGACGAGAATATTGTACCATAGTGACCATTTAACATAATCGATGGAAACGAAAATGTAATATGTAAATTTTACATTTAATCTGTTTTGCAATATTTACTATGAAGGCTGCAGATTAATTATGATGCGTCGGCCCTCAGTTTATCAAAGTGTTTGCCGTTTCTATGCTGTTTTCTCTCCCAGTTGCTGAGAGCTCTGAGATGATCACTGGATTTGTTGGGCGTAACGTGACCCTGCCGTGCTCCTACGATGCAAAGACATATGGGGAACTTTATGTGTGCTGGGGGAGAGGTGAAATACCCCTTACTGGTGGCTGTCAAAATACAATCATTGAGGCAAAAGAATTCAAAGTCACATGGAGAACATCACCCAGGTATCAGTTAATCAGTGACCTGAATCAGGGTGACGTATCTCTGACCATCATCAATGCTGAGATGGGAGATTCTGGGATATACGGTTGTCGTGTGGAAATACTAGGACCATTTAATGATCTGAAAAGCCAAGTTAGCTTGACTATACAGAGTAAGTACAACAGACCTTTTTTTGTTTCTGAAGTGAATATCATAGTTTTTGTTTTCTTTCTGTGCACATGACTAAATGTGTGTCCTGTAACGCTGACGGTGCTGTTGTTCTTTCTTGCATTCACACGTTCACATGTAACATCATAGTGACACATGCTTTCTAACAGATATTCACAAAACGACTGTAACACCCACCGATGCTGCCAGTCCAGAGACACAGACTGCGGGTAAATCTGCCCCCTCCAGTGTAATTCTGCATTAAAAAAAAAAAATTCCACAGTCCTTTTATTCTTAAGTTTAACGTTTCAGTGTGCTTTCATTTGTTTAACTCATTATTCTGTATTTGATTGTTATGTTTTTCTTTTGTTGCACCTATGGGTTACTATGGTAATTATTCTACAGGAAATTCCACTGCAAACACACCTCAAGGCAGCGGTCATGTGAGTGGGACTGTGTTTGTGCTCAGAAGTACTGCAGCTCTGTAACACAAACCAGATATTAATGATGGAGGAATACAGGAGGTCATAGCAGAGGTTTATGTGGAAGCCCCACAGATTCCACTGATGTACAAGTCTGTGTCTGCAGTCTGTTGGAATGAAAATCGGTTTTGTCTTGGCAGGTGGACAGATGCCTCGTCATCATTACGGCGGTGATCATGCTGCTGCTGCTGTTGGTCTCGGTGATGGTGATATGGTCACATAAACGTAAGTTGGTTGGTTGAATCCTATAGACCAATAAGAAGAAGATACATGTAATATGCTTGTAGGAGGTTTACTTACAGAAAATTGTTATGAGGGCAGATGAAAAAGGATTGGTTCAGAGAGATAACCAATCAGATTGTAGAGGCGGTGGCTCCAAGCAACTAGAGGAGGTGGGATCAACAAATCATATGTCTTGGTCCTGGTTCCTCTAGTTGCTTGGGCCCACCTCCTCTACAATCTGATTGGTTATCCATTTGAACCAATGATTTTTCTTTCATATGTCTTGGTCTCGCCTCCTGTAGCTACTTGAACCCACCTCCTCTACAATCTGATTGGTTATGTCTTTGAACCAATAATTTTTCTTTCTGATGTCATGGTCCTGCCTCCTCTAGTTACTTGGACCCACCTCCTCTACAATCTGATTAGTTATCAATCTGAACCAATGATTTTTCATTCTGCCCTCAATATTTTTGTGCAAGTAAAACTCCTATGAGCATGCATTAATGTTGCTTGCAGTAGTCGAGGTGATGTGAGGCTCAGTAGGTTAGCATGCTGTGCCTGTAACTTGAAAGTTGTAATACAAGGATTGGTAGAGGGATTTCACCATTGAGCCCCTGAGCAAGGTCCTTAACTCACTGTCACATCCAATTAGATTTGTGCAGTAGGCATTAGTGTAAATTGCAGAGTGCACTGTGCACTTGAATATAATGTTAATTTAAACCTATACTTGATATTAGGTCACGACTGAGCTTGTCTGGTAAAAATTGGGTCACGCTGCAAAATGGTTGAGAACCACTGTGCTAAATTATAATTCAACTTATTAAATGGCTGATTTTTGTTTTGAAGGAAAACAGCAGAGGGAAGCGAGGACAGTGGCTGCAGTGTAAGTACCATACTGACCTGCTGTATTTAATGACTGTTGGGAAAGAAGCTGCTCAGTTAGTAAGCGGAGCTGGAGACCTCAGGTCTGTATAGTGGCTCAGTGAAGATGGTCGGCACCTTGGTAGGTACGCAGCCCTGATCTTGGAGTGCCGGTATCCTGCAGGTCTTCCATCCTACCTGGTCTGTAATGAACCACACCTGATCTGAAGCATGTAGTAACTCATCAGGTAGGATGGAAAAACTGTTGGATGCCGGCTCTCCATCATGGCTACCTACCCCTGTACTAGTGCAGTGGGTACCTGCACATTCTCCCCTTGCCAAGTACATATTAGTACACATTCAGAACCATTTATGGTGCGCGTGTGAGCCATGTAGTCACCAGTGAGAGGTCCACGAATCATGTAAAATGTAAGCCAATCACAATTCATCTCATGGTCTCTGGTCTTCTCTTTCAGGGAACATCAGACAGATGACTCAGTCTATTATGTGAACATGGGTTCCTGCACTAGGCTCCACATCAGAGAGGAAAGGACAAATAAATCAAACATGAACAAAGGGACCTTGGCGACTACGAATCCCGCCTTTAATGCCTCTTAAACTTAGCCTGATATCTGTATCTGTGCCTCCATGCTACAGTGTGGAACGCGGGTGTGATTGCAATTGATTATTCATACAACAAATGTATTAAGGCTACACATGACATTACTATACAACAGAGGTGGCAATTTCAGGTGCAGAAAGTAAAAATCCAGACCATGATTTTGTTTAAACCAACCAGTTGAGTACTCTGATTGTTGAAAGTTGGTTGAAAGTAAATCATGGTCTGGATTTGTACTTTCTGGACCTGAAATTGTGACCTCTGCTATACAACACAATTACAACACAATTGACACTAATTACACACAACTTTTTACATTATTTACATGGTCGACCACGCTGTACTGTCCAATGTGTGCCCCCAGGGCTGCAATACACAAAGTGAATCAATGCTTTTCTTTTTCTCTGATGTCTGTTGTGTACGTCCATGTAACTTAAGTAAGGTGGAAAAATGTGGTTATCAAAATGTTGAAATGAAGAGTAGAATACACGTGTTTTAAAACATGTGAAACATGTTAATGTGTTTTGACAGCTTTGGCTATAATGTTAAATAAAGTGAGCACTATTTCCAACGTGAAAACACTGAGGTCCACACTGGCTTCTGTGTCAGTGATACCTTCCTGATAGATGTTCCATCTTTGCTAGGAGAGAAGCCTCTTTCTGGTTAAACACAAGACGACACATCAGTTCTGCTCCTTAATGCTGTTTCTCTTCTCTGTACCCTCTTTGTAACCTCTTGTCTGTTCTAATATCATTTTTCATTTACATTTATTTTTTAGTTTAACAGACACTTTTGTCAGAAGCAGCATAAAAGTGAGTCAAATAGCACATAACAAATATATGGCTGTCAAGGAGTCGACTGGAGAAAAGTGCGGATGGGCTGAGGTTCCGGTGAACGCCCAGGTACCGTGACTAGTGTTTTCCCTGCCTGTTGCCGAGTTTCTGATCCCCTTTCCTGCTAGCCCTGGTCTCCCCTCTGTTTGTCCCCTCAAAGTCTCTTTATTTCACTTCCTTGTTTTCTCGTTAGGCTAAACTCCAGCCCTGTGGAGCCGGAGCCCTGCACACTTATCGTTTTCACATCACTTAACACGCCTGATTCAGCTCCTTGTGCTAATTACCACCAGTTCTTGAGAAGAATCATTTGAGGTGAAACCGGGAAAGAACTCAGCTGCACGGTCTGCATCCTTAGCATCCACCCCCATGTCTCCTTTCCTTTTCCTAAGTGCTGGTCCTTTGTCCAGTTCTCCCCAGCTCCCTATCTGTCTGCTGTCCAAGACCTGATCTTCTACTCCTGTTCTCGGTGTTCCTCATCCTGTCTGCTCAGTTCTGGTGTGGTACCTTGAGTTTGTCTGTACTTCTCTCCCCCTGGCCACTTCCCCACCCTTGTCTTTCCTGTTACCTTGGTTACATTGATACCTGGTGTCTATCCTTTCTGTCTTGGTCCTGTTTTTTGTGCCATTTGATCAACAACATACACAGTGCTTCAAAGGCGCAAAATATATTTTTATTGTGACACAAACAATTAAGACAAAGAAGCTCACATCTGTTTCATGCACAACTATTTACCTTCGCCATGAGTCAATACATGTGTCAAGCCTGGGTAAGGAAGGAGGCAAGGTTGAGCGTAAGAGAGAATGAACAGGGCATTATTGGGGAAAACTCAACAGAAGCACGGCAAACTCAAAGGACCATGAGGGGTCGACATGGGAAGATGTGGATTGGGCAGGACCGAAGCATGGTGTCATTCCCCTCGAGTTCCTTCGTGCTCTCCTTGTGTACTCCTCGTCCCTCTGTACCTTTGTTCCCCGCCGGTCCTTGTGTGCCCTCTGTGGTTCCCCCTCATCTCTCAGTGCCTCCCAGTCCCTTGGTGAGCCCCATGTTGTCTCCCCGACCCTCTGAACCGTCGGCTCCGGAGGGTCCTTTTGTGTCCCCTGCGTTTCGACCTAGTCCCTCTCTGTCTTCGCTCCCTGTCGGTTCCTTTGTGCCTCCTGTACGTCCTTCTCATCCGTTTGTGTCCACGTCCCGTGCTAGTCTCTCTGTGCCTCCCGTATGTTCTTCCCGTCCTTTGGCACCCATGTCTCCCGCTGGTCCCTATGTGTCTGTGCCCCCTGGTGTGGTCCCTCCGTTGTCCCCTTTAGTGTCCCCGGGTCCCATTTTTCCGTCTTTGGTGTCTTTGTGTTTGTCTACGTTCCCCCTGGTGTGTAGCTTATTGTTTGAATTGTCCACCGGGTGCCAGTTCTGTGTGTCCATCCTGTTCCCTGTGCCTCGTTGAGTTTGTTGTTCTGTTGTCTCCCCAGGTCCCGTTGTATCCCCGGTCCCTTGGTGCCCCCTGTGTCTGCTCCTCGTCCTCCTGTTTCTCCTTCGCTCACCCCGGGCCCCTCTCGCTGGTGCTTCCCCTGCGTCTCCTGTATGGCTACCCCTGTGCTTGTTGGTGTTCCCCCTGGTGTGTCGCCTGCTGTCCCTGTGTGTGCTGTGTGGATTTGGTTGCTTATGTCTCGTTTATGTGTTCTGTCGTGCTTTTATTTTTCCAGGTCCTGTGTCCCCGGTGTGCGCGCCCTTGGGGGGGGGGGGTTCTGTCATGAGGGCACGGGGCAAGTAGCAACATTAATGAGTGGACTGGAGAGCATGACTGGGAGGCACTTTATAACACCACTGATGAGGGAGCAGACGAGAGGCAGCTGGAGTGACCCACATGAGGGCTGAAATGAGAGGTAAGACAAAACAAGTAACTGAAAAGAGAGGTAAGACAAAACAAGTGGCTCTAGCGAGAGGTGGCAGGCATGGAATGACAACATGATGGAGCCACCTTTCTGGGCAAATTACAGCAGCAAGTCTTTTGGGGTATGTCTCTACCAGTCTTGCAAATTTAGGGACTGCAATTTTTGCCTGTTCTTATTCGCAAACGAGCTCAGACACAATCAGACTGCTTGTGGACAGCAACATTCACGTCTCGCCACAAATTCTCAATTGGATTAAGGTGTGGGCTTTGAATAGGTCATTCTGTAGCCTAGTTCAAATTTCACTTTTCCGCACGCACTTTAGGGCTGCAGGTGGTTGGGTCCACGGAAGCTTGTGTTTATTCTACATTTGGCTGCAATTGCGGGCGTGAACGGTCGCGGTCAGTGCATGCATACAGCAGTGGTATTCCACCAAACCAACAAAAGAGGGCAGATGTATTGCGGCAAACAGAAATATATTTGTCTTACCAGAGAAGTTCAGTCCAGTTCAAAGTTCAGTTTTGGTCTCCTCTGACTAGAGTACCTTCTTCCAAGTTTGCCGTGTCACCCTCATGGCATTTGCAATCTCCCAATAGGATTTTTTATGGTTTGCTTTCAGTAATAACTTTCCACTCTGCACTCATTCATAAAGCCCAGCCTTGTGAAGTGTATGGCTGTCCTTTGGATATTTAATTTGCTAATAATTTTGAACCTAATATTTCCCCCCACTGCAAAATTATGGACTATTTTTTGTGGGTTCTATCATAATAAGCCAATACAATCCAAATGTGGGAATGTCTCAAGGGGGTGAATAGATATGCAGGGCACTGTATTGCACATGTAGAAGAAGGAATCACAAGTTTATAATGAAAAATTGGTTTACTGGTGGGCAAATGATACTGTGTGATGACAGGTAGCTGGGGACAGTGTCTCACCTATCTACAGCACAGTGGTGTTTCCAACATGTCAACGATGATCACTGCTGCTCTCTCTCAGGCCGTGTAGAAATCAGCTTTTCATAATGACTCAAACTCAGGAAAATCACTTTGAGTCTACGCAAACAGCTCCGTCACTGGGCTATTTAAAAAGAGTCAGAAGGGTATTAAAAGTGGCTAAGTACTAAATTGGTGAAACTTGGAGTCATACAGTTATTATTAGTCGGACCAGAACCCCCCCCCCCCGCGGTTAGGCAACATTTCCTCGCAGTTTCTTTTCTGTTGATCATATTTTTTTTTTTTTGGTTGGGGTGGGGGGGGGTCACAGGGGTTTCATTTCCTTATCTGTTCATTCAGCTGTATGATTAACTGTCTCAGGTTCCTGTACATCAGCTTGAACGGTTCTGCAAGTGAAAAACCCCAAAACCGCTGAAGTACGAGTGAAGCCTGTAGACCAGTAAGAGGAGTAATGGTACAAGCGATAATGTTGCATGTGGTTTGCAATATTGCAAAACCCCAAAATGCAGACTTATGAGTCTCCTCTGCCACAGAAGAAGGTGAAATGTGAAGCAGGAAAAGGAAGTCTTTGATGTTTTAGAGCTTTGAGAGGCGCTCACTGTGCGCACTGGACACAGTCCATGGGTCACTGCTATACAATGACAGCGCATGGCCACTGTATGCCGGCATTATTGTTAATTCTGTTACACATTATGCCAGGTAAGTGCTTATTAGAATCATCAGGTTCACTGTTTGTCTAATATTTTATTGTAATTTGATTATTTAGAGCAATAATTAATTCATGTTCAAGAAATGTTATACAGTAAGAGCTGAGCTGAATTTGTTCAGCCTCAAGCAAAGGAGACTAAGATCTGGATGCTGTGGATAAGTCTGGATGCTGTTCAGCCAAATGGCTATTTCAATATAAGTTTAAATACTAGAACTCGTGGCCATAAGTGGAAATTAGCGGGAGAACATTTTAAAATTAATTTGAGAAAGCACTTCTTTACACAGCATGTAGTTAGAGTATGGAATAGTCTTCCTGTTAGTGTAGTGGAAGCTAAAACTCTGGGTTCCTTTAAATCAGAGCTAGATAAGATTTTAACAACTCTGAGCTATTAGTTAAGTTCTCCCCAAACAAGCTTGATGGGCTGAATGGCCTCCTCTCATTTGTAAATTTTTTATGTTCTTAAGATGACAAAAACTTTATTTTAGGCTTAAATATATGGTATAAGGATTTGTTGGAAATATTGTACCATAGCATTAATTTACTCTAATGACCTGACTGGGAAAGGTTTTAAGTTTCAGATTTAATTTATATATTTTTGCTATGTTTAGCATTAAACCTGCAGATTAATCATGATGCTTCCCCTTAAATTTATCAAAGTGTTTGCTGTTTCTGGGCTGTTTTCTCTCCCAGTTGCTGAGAGCTCTAAGATGATCACTGGATTTGTTGGGTATAACGTGACCCTGCCGTGCTCCTACAATGCAAAGCAATACAGGAGACTTCATGTGTGCTGGTGGAGAGGTGAAATATCTCAACTTGGCTGTCGCAACAAAATCATCGAGGCACATAGATTTAAAGTGACATGGAGAAAATCAAACAGGTATCAGTTATTCGGTGACCTGAAACAGCGCGACGTATCTCTGACCATCATCAGTGCTGAGATGGGAGATTCTGGGATATATGCCTGTCATGTGCAAACACCAAGACGGGTTATTCTGAAAAACAAAGTTACCTTGACTATAAAGAGTAAGTACAAGGAGAAAATATCGTAGTTTTTTTTCTGCCTGCATGTTCAAATGTGTGTCCTGTGATGTCGACTGTAGTTTTGTTTTTCTTTTCATATGGTCATTTGCGACATCATATATGTGACACGTGTTTTCTAACAGATATTCATAAGACGACTGCGTCACCATCCAGTACAGCCAGCCCAGAGACACAGACTGCGATCAGTGTTAAGAAGGGTAAACCTGTCCATTCCTGTCATGACCTGCTCGTCTGATCCTCCCGTGTGCCACGCCCCCCTCGTTAACTCGTGTTAATTCCTGATTGTGATCACCTGCAGCCTATTATTTTCTGCTGGTCTTCTGTATTGATGCCTTATCCTCACGTACACGGGTATTTTTTAAAACGGTGTTTTTCCTCCCTTTAAAAAAAAAAAAATCCCCGTCCACACGAACATTGTCTTCTAAAATATTTCCGTCCACATGAAACCGCTAATATGCGCTGTCAAGAGCCAAATGAACAGGCGGCATTATAACTCTAACCGTACTGCCATGTTAGCCAATGAGAAGCCTAATTGCCAGTCCCGTTAAGTTGAAAACCATGGCGCACATTCCGACGCCTGTGTTGATCAATATAATGCGAGAGTGATTCAACAATTTTCTGTACACATGTAAGAAGTTCTGTTAGCAAGGTTAGTACAAGCACTATTTCGGTCCGCCATTGCTCAAACTCGCCTAATGTATACAGCAAACAGCGCATGCTCTGACATTAAACATCAAAGTGGGCAACGGCGCACAATGTGACGTTTCGAGCCAAAAACTTTCCCTGTCTACATGTTGACGCTGAAAACGGAGTTTCTTAAAATCTTCACTCTGGTTGAAGTTTTGCAAAAGCTCCGTTTTCAGTGACCTTAGACGCCGTTTACATGTGGACAAAAGCCCAAGACGTATAGAAAAAGGTATGTTTTAAAAAATACCCGTGTACGTGTGGAGAAAGCATTAGTCCGCGTCTGAGTCTGTTTTCCTCCGGTCTGTCACTGACGTAGTTTGCCGTGTGCTTCCCTTTGTGCTGTGTGCCTTGAATACACCCCGTTTTGTCCTATTTACGGCTTTCTCACCTGTTTCCCCGCTCGCCGCACGACCCGTCATTACAATTCCATTATGATGCACTTTTTAAAAAATCTTAAATTGAGAATTCCTTTAATTAAATTCACAGTCCTTTTTATTATTAAGTTTAATGTTTCAGTGTGCTTTCATTGGGTTTAACTCATCATTCTGAATTTGATCGTTATGTTTTTCACAGACTGCGATCAGTGTTACGCAGGGTAAACCTGTTCCCTTATTTTTTTAAAGAAATCTTAACAATTCTGCAGTCCTTTTAACATGAAGTTTGTTTTTGGTTTGTTTTCATTTGCTAATCTCATTTTGAATGTGACATCTGCTTTCTAACAGATATTCACAACAGGACTGTGTCACCATTCAGTACAGTCAGTGCAAACACACAGACTGCTATCAGTGTTATGCAGGGTAAACCTCTTCACTCCATTATGGTGCATTTTTTAGAATGAATCTTAAAAATTCCACAGTCCCTTTATCATTAAGTTTAACGTTTCAGTGCGCTTTCATTTAACTTATTCTGAATTTGATCATTTCGTTTTTCTCTTGTTGCACCTATAGGTTACTATGGTAATTATTCTACAGGAAGTTCCACTGCAAACACACCTCAAGGCAGCAGTCATGTGAGTGGGACTGTGTTTGTGCTCAGAAGTACTGCAGCTGTGTAACACAAACCAGATATTAATGATGGAGGAATATAGGCGGTCATAGCAGAGGTTTATGTGTAAACCCCACAGATTCCACTGACATAATCTGAAGGCCGTCTATGTGAGGGGTCAGACCTGACCCCCAAGAGGGAGTCTGTGTGGTATTCTGGGATTGTGCTGATGTATAAGTCTGTGTCTGCAGTCTGTAGGAATGAAAATCTTTTTCGTCTTGGCAGGTGGACAGATGTCTCGTTACCATTATGGTGATGATCATGCTGCTGCTGCTGGTGTTACATAAACGTAAGTTGGTTGGTTGAATCCTGTAGACCAATAAGAAGATACATGCAATATGCTTGTAGGAGTTTTACTTACAGAGAATTGCTATGAGGGCAGGTGAAAAATAATTGGTTCAGAGAGAGAACCAATCAGATTATAGAGGAGGTGGGATCAACAAATCAGATGTCTTGGTCCTGGCTCTTCTAGTTGCTTGGACCCACCTCCTCTACAATCTGATTAGTTATCAATCTGAGCCAATGATTTTTCATTCTGATGTCATGGTCCTGCCTCCTCTAGTTACTTGGACCCACCTCCTCTACAATCTGATTAGTTATCAATCTGAAC
>JAODKF010000053.1:5808153-5819558 GCA_026779585.1 Mormyrus proboscirostris | reverse complement strand
GGCATTACAAGCACAGACACTGTGGAAAAGGCCATTCGATTGGCACAGGAGGCAAGAGAAATATGCGGCAGAGGGGGCCTCCGTCTCCACAAATTCATCTCAAACAATACAGCTGTTCTGCAGAGTATACCCTCATCAGAACGAGCTATGGACGCAAAGACAAAGGACTTGGCTTTCTCAGTCACCCAGTTGGAGCGAGCTCTGGGAATACACTGGAGCATAGAAGGGGATAGCTTCAGATTCAGCAACACTCTAGCAGATCAACCTGCAACACGTAGAGGCATATTGGCTACAGTTGCCTCCATATATGACCCTCTTGGTTTCCTAGCACCCTATGATCTTGCAAGAAATGTGCCGGCAGGGTGTTGGCTGGGACAAACCCCTTCCCGAAATGCTGAAGCCACGGTGGGAGAGCTGGTGACGTGATTTTGTGAGCCTAGTAAAGGTAAATATAGCTTGATGCTATGTACCTGTCAATTTTGGAGAGATCACTGAAAGAGAATTGCACCACTTCTCGGACGCGAGCACCAGTGAGTTACCTGAGAGTCAAGAATCACAGAGGAGAGATTCACTGCTCTCTAGTAATAGGAAAAGCCAGAGTCTCTCCGACAAAGTTAACGACAATACCAAGACTCAAATTGACAGCTGCAGTAGTCTCAGTGGCTGTCAGCAACATGCTTCGAGAAGAGCTTGGCTGTGCTAATACAAATGAATACTTCTGGACAGATTCCAAAGTAGTGTTATGTTATATTAACAACGACTCAAAGCGCTTTCATACATTTGTGGCAAACAGGGTACAGAAGATCCGCAATAGCACAACCCCACAGCAATGGCATTATGTGCCAACAGATAGGAATCCGGCGGATGGAGCATCCCGGGGAAGAACAGTGGATGAGCTGCTCGAGTCCGACTGGTTCTCTGGCCCCACCTTTCTGTGGGAAAGTGAACTACCCATACCAGAGAATGTTATACCCGACCTGGAGATAGGAGATCCAGAGATCAGAAAGGCTCAAACACTGCCTTCTGTTTGTAACACAACATCTGAATTTCTGACATCAAAACGCAGGTCACCAGGCCCCCTGGAGCCAGGCCTGGGGTTGGGGCTCGATAGCGAGCACCTGGTGGCCAGGCCTACACCCATGGGGCCTGGTCAGGCACAGCCCCAAGAAGGCATGTGGGTCCCCCCTCCAATGGGCTCACCACTTATAGGAGGAACCAAAGGGGTCGGTGCAGTGTTGGGTGGTGGCCAAAGGTGGGGACCTTGGCGGACCGATCCTCGGCTGCAGAAGCTGGCTCTAGAAACATGGAATGTCACCTCTCTGGTGGGGAAGGAACCTGAACTGGTGCGCAAGGTTTTGAAGTTCTGACTAGATATAGGCTCTGGAACCAGTCTCCTTGAGGGGGGCTGGACCCTCTACCACTCTGGAGTTGCTTGCGGGGAGAGGCGCCAAGCAGGGGTGGGCATACTTATTGCCCCCTGTCTGGGTGTCTGTACATTGGGGTTTACCGCGGTGCATGAGAGGGTAGCCTCCCTTCGCTTTCGAATAGGGGGACGGGTCCTGACTGTTGTTTGTGCTTATGCGCCAAATGGCAGTTCAGAATACCTACCCTTTTTGGAGTCCTTGGAAGGGGTGTTGGAGAGCACTCCTCCTGGGGATTCTCTTGTTCTGCTGGGGGACTTCAATGCTTACAGTACGTGGGCAATGACAGTGAGACCTGGAGTGGAGTGATTGGGAGTAACGCCCCCCCGATCTGAACCCGAGTGGTGTTCTGCTATTGGACTTCTGTGCTGGTCACCGTCCGTAATGAACACAATGTTCAAGCAAAAGGGTGTCCATACAGTATGTGCACTTGGCACCAGGACACCCTAGGCCGCAGTTCAATGATTGACTTTGTGGTCGTGTCATCGGACCTGCGGCTGGTGGTGGGTTGGCTCTGCTGGTGGGGGAGAAAGCTGGTCAGGCCTGGCAGGCCCAAGCATGTAGTAATGGTCTGCTGGGAGCATCTAGTGGAATCCCTTGTCAGGAGAACTTTCAACCGGAGTGTGTGTTCCAACTATAAGGGAATCACACTCCTCAGCCCCCCTGGTAAGGTCTATTCGGGGGTCCTGGAGAGGAGGGTCCACCGGATTGTCGAATCTCGGATTCAGGAGGAGCAGTGTGGTTTTTGCCATGGGCGTGGAACAGTGGACCAGCTCTATACTCTTGGCAGGGTCCTGTTTGCAAATTTTGGTGCGTTTGTTTTTCGCTCCGACCATGCTCGCGAACGCAGTTGTGCTCAAGCTCCCAGAGTTCTGTGCCCCTTTGTAGGGGCTCCTACCTCTAACCTTGGTTCATGCTCATTTCTCCTTGTGCGGTATTATGCTGTTGCAGTGCTGAACAGCTCCACGGAGGCTAGAGGTGGTGAGTCTGCTGCAGAACCCTCCGGAGGCAGACAAATATGCCTTAAAGCATTTACGAGCTTTCTGAGACGGAGCTCGTGCGCCACTAGCTTGTGCTGCCCGGACTGGGAGATTCATGGCCCTCAGAGCCGATGGATCACATGCTAGCTCTCCCAGGTGACCATCAATCCTGCTTTATTTTTAGGGAGCTTTTCTTACAACAGCTGCCCACAGAGGTGCGGGGGGCGTTAGGTAATCTCCTGCTTAAAGACTGTGGGGAGCTTGCTGGGGAGGCTGACAAACTACACACCGCCAGGCTGCCAGCTTGTTCAGCCATGTGTGCTCAGAGCTCCGATTGTTCCCCGCCGCGTGCCGATGCTACGGTCTCGGCTGCAGAGCAGAGCGGTATGCCAGGCCTCTGCTTTTACCATGCGCGGTTTGGTGACAAATAAAAAATGCACCACCAGCCCTCTCTACAGTATATAATGATTTCCAGCACCATCACAACCCCAAAAGGGGGGGGGGGGAGGGGGAGGAACACAGTTTGCCTTACATTAAACAAACACAACCCATCACCTCTTAACTTTTTTTTTTCTTAACAGAATAATCCACATAGTTTACATCATTACCAACATTCACCATTTTTATTTTACCGTAATCCCCCGTCATCACACTAAACAAAATACCCCCTTCCGACCTATACCATATTGAAAAGTCCAATTACTTGGTACCCCATAAACCATCCACTTTCCACCATGGGACTCTTTTACTGGTTGCACCTTCCCTGGTAAGTTAGACGAACAGGTTAGTTCTGCCGATGTTTTCCAGTTCAATCCATGCATTTAACTAATCAATAAAACCATGTTATACTAAGTACCATGATGTCACTTGAGTGTTACTATGGGTCCACCTTAGCAGCACCTTTTCTTCCAGGACTGCACGGCTGTTGTGACTGGCTGGCGGGCGAGTGGGGAAACAGGTGAGCGAGCCGTAAATGCAGGAAAAACGGGGTTTATTAGAGGTAGACGGCACACGGCAACGAACATTAATGACTAATCTGGAGAATACTGACTCAGACACAGACAAAATACGCAGGACAGGCTGAACATAACAAGCAGGTGATCACAATCAGGAATTAACACGAGGTAACGAGGGGGGCGTGGCACACGGGAGGATCGGACAAGCAGGTCATGACAACGACAGCTAGGGGCAAGCATTTTGTCCAGGTCAGGGCCGTCACAGTCACACTTATGGCGCTCAAGCTGAGGCAGTTTGTTTTGGCGGCCAGCGGTTCCAGTGGCGTTTTGTAGCAGTTAAGGTGTCCACCTACCTGCTGGGCACCAATTTATTATGCAGTAACAACCTGCTGGTGGACATAAAACACCAGCGCCATTTGGTGCTGTGCTCGCGAAGCAGGGCTGGTCCATCTCAGCTGCCTAGTGATTTGGGGATAGATGACACCTTTGCCTGCCTGCTGGCGGAGTTCCCAGACCTCACCCGGCCCACCTTTACATCTGTCACGGCCAAGCACGGTGTTGAACACCACATTGTCAGGACAGGGCCGCCGGTCCAAGCGCGAGCCTGAGACCTCAATGCGAGTAAATTGGCCATCGCCAGGGCGGAGTTTGCTGCATTGGAGGGCCTCGGTGCTGTTGGGCGTTCCAGCAGCGCCTGGGCCTCCCTTCTGTATATGGTACCCAAGCCAGGTGGGGGTTGGTGCCTGTGTGGCAGTTACCGCTGGATTAATGACGCCACAACCCCGGATCGCTACCCCATCCCACACATGCGGGACTTTTCTTCCCGGTTGGCGGGGCATCCATGTTTTTGAAGATAGACCTGGTGCATGGCTCCCATCAGGTCCAAGTGCATCTGGGGGATATTGCGAAGACTGCGGTCATCACATAGTTTGGGCTTTTCGAGTTCCTTCGGATGCCCTTTGGGCTTAAAAACGCTGCCCAGTTTTTCCAGTGGCTCATGGATAGTGTCCTGAAGGACCTTCCATTCCTCTTTGTGAATCTGGATGACATTTTGGTGGCCAGTATCTCCAGGGCTGACCACATAGCTCATCTTCGGGCCCTTTTTGAGTGTCTGCGCAGCCATGGGTTAATTATCAACCCACAAAAGTGCCAGTTTAGTTTGTCCTCCATTGATTTCCTCGGCCATCACATCACGGTCTTGTCAGCAGCGGCAGCTCTCCTTTATATCGGAGTTCACGACGGACATCCGGCATGTGGCAGGGAAGCACAACCATGTTGCTAACTGTCTCTCCCGCTCGGTGGCAGGTGCTGTGCACTTAGGAGTGGATTATGCTCTATTGGCAGCAGACAAGCGGGTCGATCCGGAGGTGCAGGCTCATAGGACCGCAGTCACCAGTCTGTGGCTGGCAGATGTTCCCTTTCTTGACTGTGGCACCACCCAGCTGTGTGATGCCTCAACCGGTCTAGCTAGGCCTATCATGCCAGCCAGTTGGCATCGTCACATCTTCGAGGTGGTGCACAGGCTTTTACACCGAGTCTCCAAGTTTGTCTGGCAGGGGCTGCGGAAGGATGTCCGTGGTTGGGTCACCTCCTGTGTTCCGTGTCAGCGTGCAAAGGTGCACTAACATACCAAGGCACCACTGGCGCTTAAATACAGACGCTTGCTTTTTGGCGCTGGACTAGTGGTGACTACCTTTTTTATTTAATATTGTCATTTTTTTCCAGCCGCAACCGCAGCTCTACACAGTACCAAAAGTTGCGAACCCGCCAGTGTACTTCTTTGGTACGTTGGAACTTTAGGGTGGGACTTGGAACGCTTTCTTTGTCCTTGGTTATGCCACAAAAAACAGTGCTTGGAAAATCAGAAAACAATGATAAACGAAGTAACAATAAAAATGTGATTTGGTCATAAGAACATGTACAACACTAAGATCCGGTGAGCATGAAAACAAATTATAAAGTATTTGGGTGTGGTCGCTCCCTGTAATGTTAATGGGGAACACATTCCTGGTGAGATATGTTAGCCCTCGGGAAGGCGCTGTAATTCGGGGAATATTTAATAAAGATTTTCTCCTATTCTGGTGTCCTTATTTGGCTGGACCAACCCCAGCATTATTAAATTAAAAAGGTGATGGCAGCGAATTTTGGCAAGGCGTTCTTAGTGAGCGCACTTGTTACAATACTAATACGGCAGGCATATAGCGTGCTGTCCTAGCGATGTGATTTTGTTGCAATGAATATTGGGGTATTTATAAAGCAAAAACAGGAGTTCATAAATCTCTCCAAACCCGTCTTTGATTGATTTTAAAGGAAGGGCGAAAATGATTGCGATTGTTTTGGAAAACGTACAGTATGCAGCGCTCATGCAAAGCAGTGGAGGTAAAACTTTAAACAGGAGTTTCACAGCAAAGAGGGTGAATACATGTGCGCTCAACTGTTTTCAGTTTTTAATTTGTAAATACTTTTGCACACTGCTTGACATTTTCCCCCAATACAGAATTATGAACTATTTTGTGTGGATCCCACATATAAAATCCCAATAAAATCCACCTTCATTCGAGACTAATAAATGTGTTGAGTGAAAATGTACGCAGGGCACTGTATATGCCAAGAAAGAATCGCAAGTTTAAAATGAAAAATGGGTTTACTGGTGGGCAAATGATACTGTGTGATGACTGGTAGCTGGGGACAGTGTCTCGCCTATCTGCAGCTCAGGGGTGTTTCCAACATGTCACCGATGATCACTGCTGCTCTCTCTCTCAGGCCGTGTAGAAATCAGTGTTTATATGAGTTTTTGATAGCGACTCAAAAGGAAAATCACTTTGAGTCCACGCAAAAAGCTCAGTCGGTGGGCTTTTTAAAAAGAGACACCAGAAGGTATTAAAAGTAATTAAGTACTAATTTGCTGAAACTTCATAACAGCATACTATTAATTATTATTATTTAGTCCAGCCCCCGCCCCAAAGCTGTGGTTAGGTAACATTTCCTTACAGTTCCATTCCCGTTCATCAGTTTGTACGTGTCTTTTTATTTGGGGGGGAGGGGGGGTGTCACAGAGCTTTAGTTTCCTTGTCTCTTCATGCAGTATAACTAACTGCTCTAAGCGCCTGTACATCAGTTCGAACGGTCTTGAAAGCGGAACCGAAAAATGAAGAAGTATGAGAATCTCCTCTCTGCAAGGTGACGTTACAGCGGCAGACCCCGATAAAAGGAAGCCATTGGTGTTTTAGAGCTTTGAGAGGCGCTCACTGCGCACTGGATACAGTCCGTGTGTCACTGTTATACAATGACAGCGCATGGCCACTGTATGCCAGTATTATTGTTAATTCTGATTCACGTGACGCCAGGTAAGTGCTTATTAGAATCACCAGGTTCACTGTTTGTCTAATATTTTATTCTAATTTGATTCTTTACGCCAATTAATTCATGTTTAATAGCCATTATACGACGAAACAAAGGTTATTTTAGCCTTAAATTTGACATAACACCTAGCTAGGTTTTTATGGGAATATTAATTATACCGCTTGTGACCATCTAACATCAACAAATAGGGAAAAGTGTCATAGGTCTGTAAGTTTAACATTTAATACGTTTTGCAATTTTTACTGTAAAGCCTGTAGATTAATCATGATGCGTCGCCCTTCAGTTTATCAAAGTGTTTGCCGTTTCTGTGCTGTTTTCTCTCCAAGTGACTGAGAGCTCTAAGATGATAACACCTGTTTTGTTGGGTATAATGTGACCCTGCCGTGCTCCTATGATGCAGAGTATTACGGTGGACTTTACATGTGCTGGGGAAGAGGTGAAATACCTCAACTTGGCTGTGACAAATCATCGCGACAGATGGATTTAAAATGATACGGAGACAATCACACAGGTACAGTTTAAGTTAAGCGGTGACCGGAATCAGGGTGACGTATCTCTGACCATTATCAGTGCTGAGATGGGAGATTCTGGGATATACGGCTGTCGTGTGGAAATACTAGGAAGGATTAATAATCTATAAAACCGATTTACCTTGACTATACAGCGTGAGTACAAGAGTATCTTTTTTGTCTCCAGAAGGAAATATTAGTTTCAAAAAAACGAAGTTACCTTGATTATAAAGAGTGAGTATACGATTCAAATTTTATTGCTTTAGAAGTAACTATCATAGTGTTGTTTTTCATGCATGTCTAACTGAAATGTATTACCTGTGTAGTCTTGCCAAAGTGAAGCACTAAACTGCCATACATGTTACAAAGTGATTTTTTAGCTCTTCACTTGTTAGCGCGCCTCGTGTACATATCGATCGGTGTGCGCTTTTGTACAGATTTCTGATTTGTCAGAATCAGGATCTTTATTGATGTGTGCAGTCCCTTACAGTGAACAAATAATAGAATATTAATAATTTTCTTATATATATATAAAAATAATATATAACAGAGCAAGTTATTGCACATTGTAAGTTTGAGAAATATTGCACAGATTTAAGTCGGTAAGGTATTGCCCAGGTTAGTGATAGAGAGCGCACCCTGTCGGTGATCATTTATTATTGCAGCAGCCCTAGGGTTTGTGCTGTTTTTCAGTCTCTTTGTTTTGGCTTTCATTGACCTGTACCTGTACATCCACCTCGTCCCTGTATTCAGACTCATCTCCTCCTGTGATGAGACCGACCGCTGTCGTGTCGTCTGTGAACTTCACGATAGAATTGCTTGGGTGGGTGGGGGTGCAGTTGTGTGTATAGAGAGACAAAAGGGGACTTGAAATTCATCCCTGTGGGGAGCTGGTGTTGAGGCTGAGTGCTGAGTGTTGAGGCCCCATTTTGACTCTGTATGGGTCGCTGAGGAAGTCCTTAATCCATTTCGTTACCAGTCTGTTTGGGATGATCGTGTTAAATGCCGAGCTAAAGTCGACGAAAAGAAGCCTGACATCACTGTGCTTCTCTTCCAGGTGGGTCAGGGTTATGTGGAGGGGTGAGGCTACTGCATCCTCCGTCAGTCTGTTTTAACTGTATGCAAACTGATGGAGGTCAAATGTGGGTGGAAGTCCTTCAACGATCTGCTTTCTGACCAGTTTATTTAATCACTTCAGAACAGTTGGAGTGAGAGCCACTGGCCGGAAGTCATTTAGGCTGCTGATGGTGGTCTGTTTCAGAACAGGAATAATGGTGGGACAATGGTGTGTGCTAAAGACAGGTTGAATATTTTAGTGAAAAACCCTGTGAGCTGGTCTGCAAGTCTTTCAGGCACTGTGACGGCATCAGGTCCTGCCGCTTTACTGGGGTTGACTGACTGCTTGTAGTATGTGCTTCACATTACGCTCCCCCACCCTGAAGATGTGGCTGGTGTTTCCCTGTGGATGTGATGTCGGATCTGGTGTTTTTTGTTCAAATCAGGCGAAGTTGAGCCCCTCCATCAACGCAGCATCACCATCCACAGCATTAGGTCTGGGTTTGTAGTTTGTGATTTTTTTGGACCCCCGCCACGCCTGCCTCCAGCTGTTTCTGTGCAGGTGGTCCTCGATTTTGTTTTTATAATCCATCTTGTCCTGTCTGATGCTCCTTTTCAGCTCCGCTCTGACTGCACTGTACAGTTCCACATCACCAGACTTGAAGGCAGTGTTTCTGTTCCTAAGCAGAGTCCTGACCTCTCTCGTCATCCAGGGTCTTTGGTTGGCATACATACACCCTGATGTGTTTTACTCTGGTGACAATGTCTGTGCAGTGCTTGATGTAGGAGAGTACAGATGTAGTGTCGTCAACTAGTGCGGCCAAGTCGTCGACTAGTGGACCGTTTTTACAGCTTGCTAGTTCATGAGTAAAAAGAAATTTGTGTCACTACTTAACCTGTAAGGCCAAAAAAGGAGCCGTACCAGTGCTATTAGTGCATATTTTGGCTCTTATTAGTGGAACTAGTAAGTGCAAAATGACTCTCACTAGTGTCACTAGTAAACAATTGTCCTTACTAGTTACTCTAGTTATACTAGTAGGGTCAAAACACCCTCACAAGTGCAACTAGTGGACATTTTGGCCTTTACTAGTGTCCCTAGTGGACATTTTGACCTACACTTGTGATACTTGTGAGGATTTTAAGCCTTAGAAGTTCACTAGTGCAGCAAATTTCAGGCCCACACATTAACTATTTGGTGATAAAGCTTGACTAGTAAGCATTCTTGTAGTACTACTGTAGTACGACGTAGTTGCGAACTAGTGCGGCAGAATGTCTAACTAACTAGTGCAGGAAAGCAGACTTGATATCACGGATATCAGACTAAATTTCTATATAAGGCTTTCTATAGGCTGCTGTACATTGAAACGTGGTGCCTTTTTCTTAACTTGGTACTTAACTTTAACTTGCAAAACTGGGGCTAACCCCAGACATATGGTAACCTTGGCTCTAACTGTCTTCAGTGCTGTCAAAGTATTAGGATCACTGCATAATTCAACTGTGTTTGTGCTCAGAAGTACTGCAGCTCTGTAACACAAACCAGATATTAATGATGGAGGAATATAGGAGGTCATAGCAGAGGTTTATGTGGAAGTGCCACAGATCAAAGACGTTGACTTGTTTTGTCTGTGAGCGGGGTTGTGGGCTCTTCCTGTTCTGGGCGCTCGCCATTTGCTCTCTGTTGTTCGGACTCGCCTGTGCCTCTGCTGTCGCTGCTTACGATCGTACAGTCTTGCCAGAACCGAAGGGGAGTTCTCAGCAACTGGATGCCCAAAAGTGTGCCAGCCCGGCCGCACCCGCTGACTCAATACGGGCAGGGCCGGCGGGTGCCTCGGGTGTTCATTACAACTGCCGAGCAGGACCTCGTCTAGGGTGAGTTCTAAGAACACCCCTGGCTTGGACTCTTGGGAGGGTGTGTGACGCCCGAAGGCTATTTTGCCGGCCTTGGTTGAGTCAGAACACTGGTACTGCGGCCGATAAGCTAACTCCCACCTGGGTTATCTCAGTTGTGCATACAGAATTCCCCCTTCCAAGTTGACTTTGCTGGGGATCGGGGGGTGGCCGGAGTGCGGGCCTGTTTGGCTGGGATTGAGCTTGTGGAGCGTTCCCGGCAACATCACCTGTCTGCTTCAACAGTGACCGTTGTGGGATTCTCGGGGGGGGAACAGAGACTGCCAGTGACTAAGCTGGTGAAGGTCGAGGTGGGAAGACAGAACTTTCTCCACCTGTGTGTGATGTCTTCTTCCGTTCCAGTGAACCTCCTGGGATGGGATATGCTGGTGGAGCTGGGGGCCTCCATCCTGTGTTGTGCAGACGGACTGGTGGTTACCTTGCCGGGAGTCATTCGTCTGCGGTGTGACGCCCGGACTACGGGCTCCGGACAATGACTTGTGCAGCCGATCCAGAATCAGGCCCTGGCAGACATCTATTGGGGCCTACTGGAATCCAGCCTGGCTGGCATCCTGGCGGCCTACTCAGAGCGGCGGCCCTGGATCTCGCTCCTAGAGCCCTGAACAACTGGAAGGCCGACAGTGGCAAGTTATTTCGGAAAATATATGTGGGTCCTGAAGGGGTAGCCTCAGCCGCACTGCTGACCTCAGAACAGCTGCCCTGGTACAGGATGGGAAAGGAAGCTGTTCCACACGTTTCTCTGGCTCTTCATCCCAAACACCAGGCCAAGGATTTAGACCCGATGGTTAAACGGGCCAGGGAGGCTGCGGACTGGGTACAGACCCAGATCCCACAGGTCTCTTTCTCGCCCTCCTGCAGTACTTATCGCATACAGGTCGCAGTACAGGACACAGCCCTCCTGCAACATGAGCAGATAACTAGAGACCATGGGTGTGAAAAGATGGACCTCTCAAGGGCGGCAGCCCTCCTGGCGTTTCTGCCAGACTCGCTGTGGTCCACCACCCCCACAGATGGAGGTCTAATCTGTCCATCAGAAAAAGGCTTTAAGGTCAGTAAGGACAAATTGCAGATTGCTAGGACAGCAGTGACCTTCCTAGGATGAGTGTTGTCAGGGGTAGGAACAGGTCTCTCCCCGGCTCATCGGTCGGCTATCTTGCATTACCCAAAACCCATCACGGTAAAAGACATGTTATCCTTCCTAGGGCTCACAGG
>JAODKF010000053.1:5768712-5780673 GCA_026779585.1 Mormyrus proboscirostris | reverse complement strand
CCCCCCCCCCCCCCCCCCCCCCCCCCCCCCCCCCCCCCCCCCCCCCCCCCCCCCACCGATAAATCTGACAACAAATGCGAGCATCTGTAAGAAAAAGAGGGGGAGGGAGCCAGGCGCATTTCCTCAACCTCCTCCCAGCATGTTCTGCTCTAGGGCCCCTCTAGTGTGGTGGGAGGATGTAAACATGAAGCCCCCCCTATGCTAGCAATGGATGCACATGTCCATGGGGGGCGTGGGTAGTGTGTCAGCTCTGGGGGTGTGGATGCTGTAACTGTGACCAGAAGGTTGCAGGTTCAAATCCCGGAACTGGCAGAATCACTTCACTGCTAGACCTCTGAACAAGGCCCTTGTCTTCCAGTTGCTCCAGTGATTATTTGACCCTGGAATGTTATTTTAGGTAAGATTGTTTATTATGTATGTAACACTTTTGAATTTGTACATTTATTTGACTTACTGTAGAGAGGGGGGTTACAATTTATGTGTGCTCTCTGGTGATATGAACCATGAACCCACAACCTCTGCATTGTACAGTAAGTAGAAGACTCAAGTAACACCCTTGCTAATGAGCAGATAGAACCCCTTGGCTGAAAGCAGTTTCAATATAAATGTGTTCTCTGGGACTTGAATCCACAACCTTTACATCATTAGCACAACACTGTAGTTACTGAGTTACAGGAGATGATACCACCCTTGCCAATGAGCAGATAGGGACACTGGGCTGAAAGTAGCTTCAATTTATGTGTGTTCCCTGGGAATCGAACCCACAAACATCTCATCAATAGCACAGGACACTAGTTACTGAGTTACAGGAGATGATAACACCTTTGCCAACGAGCAGATAGGGACACTGGGCCGAAAGCACCTTCAATTGTAGCTGAACCTACAGGGCATGACCCAGTGACTTGATTCAGAGCTGTTTCCTCAATTCCTTACTATGATTTTGATCAGCTGGTACCACATTTATTCATGCCTGACCTACACCTCCGATGGATTTTATGCACTCATTGCCTCCTCCTCTATTGGTGGGTGCAGATGGGCTCTTTGCAGTCACCTGGTTGCCAAAAAAAAAAAAAAAACGATTGAACTTCCAAGGAATTTGTTAATGACAAGTCGCTCAAAGAAGGGTGTCGATCTGAAATGTTTCTGACGCCGTGGTGAAATTATATGTTCGACACGTCATTTCGAAGAACATCTTGTGCAGGATGTCATAGAAAGCTTCGGGAAGAAGACAATTCATAACAACAGCTGTATAGAAAGCGTTATTATCTTCATAACAGCACAGAAGGCAAGTGAGTCAGTGTTATGTAGTTATTATGTAGTTGTGTTTTGGAAAAATAAAAACATACAAAACACACTTTGATTACCTTGGGTGTATAAGCCCTGTCTTTAAATCATTTTATTAACTGCTGTAGTTAGAAAAGTTGCATGACGATTATAAGGTTGTAAATGAAGTTTTCTGTTAAGGGATGAAACCTCTGCGGGTTATGGGATGAAGCATATGTGTCGATGTGGCGTAAATGTGGCTGAAGTGTGGAAATTTCGAAGTAGATTTTATTGGCAGGATTCACTGTGTAAGGGCACCACCGTGCAAGGTCTCCTTCTCAGAAAGTGTCGGAAATAGAAATGATTTGGAGCTCATGAGGTTGTCAGAAAGCTCTGAGCACCTAGTGGATAGAGTGGCGGTGAACTGGCAGACGTTCCAGAGTTTTGGCTGAACAACCTGACGCTGTTGTTTCCACGGTGGCCAGAGAAATTTTCTGACACAAACTGCGAGGGACCAGTCCTTCCCTTGTGCGATGCCTGGGTCTCAGGTGAGAAAACGGTTCATACTAATTATGTGTCAGGGCGCATTGCTGGTGCATAAATCTCAGCTCATAAATAACAAGTCAGCCCAAGACTAGGATTAGTTTATTTAACCTGATCTTAACTGTTTTTAGAATGCTGGGTGGCTCAAGCTATGTAACACATTACCTAAGCGTCTTATTTTTCCAGGTACTACAATGATTGATATTTGATGGAAGGTCTCAGGTAAGTCAGACAGTGGGTCACACAGATCTAGAATCATAGCCACTGCAAACCCAGGAAAGACATACTTGATGAGCTGCAGTTTCACCAGCTAAGAAGTGAATATGAGTCATATTGTGCTGTTTTTCTCAGTAGTAAATTGTATAACATGAAAATAACAATAAAATTATGGATACGCCACTTGAAAATGGATTTAAATAAATGTCATGACACAGCTATGAAAGTGATTCTTATTGGTGGTGAGGGGGGGGGGGGGCTTGTTAGCTGAGCTCTGGCAACCAGCACCCTGATTTGTGAATCTTCAAAGCAGCATGGGGGGGCTCAAAAGGGACCGATGAATCGATGCCTGATTTGCAGATGTATCCCTCATGCAATCTATGGCAGTGTTTCATAGGCCAGGGGGAAGACGCACAAAAGTCATGACATCAAATGCAGACAAGCAGCATTGAAAAATGATTCGTTCAGAGAGATAACCAATCAGATTGTAGAGGAGGTGGATCCAAGCAACTAGAGGAGGCTGGACCAAGACATCTGATTGGTTGGTACCGCCTCCTCTAGGTGCTTGGACCCACCCATTTAGCAACCATCTCACTGGGTTGGTAACCTTCACCATTGCTTGGCTGGCCCACCGGGGGTGAAGCTTGCCTAGCACGCCACATGGACTCTTGGGTAGTTACTAAACACTACAAAATTCAGTATCGAAAATGATCAAAGAGCTGAATCGACACCTATGTGATCCAGTTTCAAGAAAAAAAAAAACTGCATATTGAATGCTTCCCAAAGCAGGAATTTATGGCAGGGCTGTCATTCAGAAGGGCTTATATCCAAGGACAGCACCCAAAGAGTGATAACCTGCTGTATGGGGCAAGAAACCCAGATCCCAGAGCAACCGAATCAGAGTCACATGGTCTGATGAGTCATCTTTCACCAATTTTCCCTAAATCAAGACAGGTTATGTTTGGAGAAATCCAACGAATGCCTTCATCCCACGATTTCTCTTGGTGTGGCCAGCCACCTCGCGTGAATCTTCAGGTCCAGATAATTGTTCAACGTGGCCCAGAAGATGTCCAGGGAAGATGAGACCATGTTACAGGACCAGGGGCACCCCATAATGAAATAATTCGTGATGTTCCCAGGAGTGGTTTCCAGCACATGAGTATGACGCCGAACACTTTCCATGGCCTTCAAATCATGTATAAACATCGTTTAACATTTATGGCAAGTCCTGGAGCTCAGAGTGTGAAGCAGACTTCCATCCTCTTCATCCGTCAAAGAATTGGAGGCTTTTCTTCTTGATGGATGGTCCAAAATTGCACTACACACAGTTTCCTTACATGCACGACAACAGTTCAAGAAGGACTTCAACTGTTTTAATGCCAATTGACTCAGTTCCTTATGAGGCCGTTGATTCGAATGCAGCATGCGGTTTACTGGGCCAAGCCTTGTATGTTCTGCCTGTAATTGCAAAAGTTGCCAGTTCAAGGCCGGCCTTGATAGAATAGCCGCATGTCTATGGGCCCTTGAGCGAGGCCCTTAACCCCCCAGCTCCCTGGACACCACTGCAGGTGGCTGCCCTTTGCTTCCTTTCACCTACATGTGTGTCATGATGAGCAAGATGGGGTAGGCGGGTGTCATCATTGTTCTGTGTTTCCGTTATAATGCAGTTCTTGAGCAACAAAAGTGCAGCGTGTCGTTATAGACGTGAATTTGTATTATTTTATAATTTTACTAATAATAACTCATATTTAATAATTATTAATGTTTTCTCATCTACTATCAACTACGTTCTTTGGATTCTGTGCACCGAGCATAAGAAGATAGATTTTGTGGCGGGGGGTGTGGCCTAACTGAGTGATAATGCAGTAGGGTGATAGAGCGCGTTAATACGCTGATCGCTAAGTGCTATACCAAGGTTAAACAGGGTTTCTGCCATGTGTTGAAAGGAGTTAGCGTCCTGCGGTCCTCTGTTGCCGCGTTGCTTCCGAAATCTGCCCTTTCCGTAGTTTTGGAAGCCGTGCCTTCCCCGTGGCCCGGCTGTAAGTTATTCACTGGAAACCTGACTCCATATCCTGCTCACCTACGGAGATTCCCCTCGGTAACCCCGGAGTACAGCTTTGTGCTATTCTCTCTCCGGAGCGGAAGCCGGTTCCCCAGTAGATGCCCCAGGCTGCGCCGGGGACAATGAGTAGATGAGGTGTGATTCACCGCACTGCGCGTGTGTCATCGCGGCGCTGGCCGGGACCCTGTGGTGATCACACGTCCCACGACACAGACCCGCCCCCCCCCGTGTAATTGCGGGGGTTTCTTCGCACTCCGAGTCGCATCCAATTTTTTTTCTTTTTTGGACTTTCCCTTGTGTTCGTTCCAATGCCCAGAAAAAGTCAGGCAGAGAGAGAGAAGGGGGGGGGGTGGCTGCCTGCTCCTAATCAAACCCAGCATGGGACGAGTCAGAACACGTATGAAGTGCAAAAAAAAAAACAAAAAAGAAACACGCCGCTCCTCACAGCATTTTTATGTATCTGCGCACGACAGACGATGTCTGTTAAAATGGTGCCAAGTTAGACGCAGATTCTCCCATGTAATCACTCCCGCTGGAAAGGAAACGGCACATTCTGTGGAACTCTGCCTGGGCGCATCTGACTACGCTGGATGGAATTCTCCAGAAAGGCATTTATACACACAGGGCTAAAAATAGCTCGGGGGGGGGGGGTGGAGTTCATTGTGGTCTATTAAACCTGTTCATGCTAACTAAGAAGTCGTAATTCTTCAAAGTTTGGCTCACTTAACTAACGAACGGCAAGTTTGGCTGCGCTTGAAAAAAAATCCTGCTCTCTGCAACTCATGTTTAATTTTTCTGGTGTACTCAGCTCTAAACACATATTTTTCATTATAAAAAGAAATAAATCAAATTAATTAAATGATAATTTCATAATGTTTGACTGTAATGTTTTAGTAATTGTGCCCCACCTTCTGTCTACAGTATAATCTTGGTCATCTTGTAAAGATCACTTTTGATAATTACTTTTTTCTGACAAACAGAGGCCTGTTTGATTAAATAAGATGCAACTACATGGGGAAAATGATTGACAAGATTGCATGTTAATGAAAAAGGAAGAAATGAATGTAACAGACAATGATAAAAACCATTTTCATGTATTGATGTAAGTGTATTTAATGTCTCTAACACATCACTGTGTCATTCACCTATTAAACTATTATTTCAGTCTGCTGATCCTCTGCATGGGTCTAAAATGACACTGAAGTCACAATTTAAATCAATAAAACAATATTAATACAGTTATTTCAGTATATTCTCTATTGGTATATATCTTATGGCTATATGCACTCTATGTTACACTGCCAAGGTGTGTTCCGTTGCAGTAGAGTCTGATGTGGCACCTGCGTTCAGAAGGTCACTGGTTCTAATCCCAGCGTCAGCAGAATGATTTCACCATTGGGCCCTTGACCCACAATTGTTCCAGGGCCTGGCTGACCCTGCGTTCCCTAAAATGCGTGATACTTTGGACAAAAGTGTCTGCTTAACAAATAAAGCATATTTCCAGTTGTGTCGTTAGTAATGCTTAGGGAGCAGAAGTCACTGGTATATTTTTGATGACACCAACCTTTAGGAGAATCGGTGATGCTGTATTGCGCATTGTTCGCGATAAGCTTTTTGTACCAGACTCTGATCTTTCTGTAACGAAGGCAGCGTCTTCATTATGAGCTCAGACAGGCACAGTTGGATATTCAGCGGCACATAATGGCTCGTCTTTTCCCGTGAGGCGGGGGATCGGTGAAGGAGTTTGCCGTCATTCAATCTCTTCACAAAAACGGGGCTCCTTCAGAATTGATCGGGATAAAGAAAATGCCAATTTGATCGAGCCTGAGACAAATTTATGCTCTGATCCCATACAAATGCTAATTCAGTCTCACGCTGACAACCTTGTCAGTTAAAGTCACTTTCGAAAAAGAATCTCTATGACATCGATTACCCCGTTATGATGGGTATAATTGGGTCTATTTTTCATTTTACATTGTGACTTACACATGGCCTTACTTGAACAGTCACTGTGAGAATGCTTGTAATTCTTTTCCGCAACATTTCCACAGCTGTCTCGCCTCTGATTGCTATGCCCTGGGGTCATAACAGACCACAGGACCCTGTAGGTACCTCTCTCTAAATCTCTAATGTGAAACATTATTGTTTTTTTTTCTCTTTCTCTCTCTCCAGCAAATCCCGGGTCCCTCTGGAGCTGATTTTCCCCCACAGCTTGATCTGGAGGTATTCCAGGAGGTTGACTCAGTCAGCTGAGAATGACCCCAGCTAAAACCACAGGATGCTGGAGCATTCGGCGCTGGAAAGCCCCTCCGAAGCCAATAACTCACACCCACCCCGCGCCGCCACCCATCCTGGTCCAAACCCAGACTCGATGCGGATTTTGGGAGCGCCAATACAACTTCTTGTGCAATTACCACAACATCCAATGAACTCCACACCCGTGCAAAATACTTGAAAATACATGAAGCTGCATTTAATTGTTTTTACAGCTGTTGTAAATATTTTTATTGTGCTGTGTATATTTTACCACAGTCTTACTTCATTGGTGCCTTTTACGTTATCTGTCTTCCTGTCTCGCAGCCATTCACGTCTGGGACCAAATGGTGCTCTTTCTCAGGGGGAACAGTAGCATTTTTTCATGAATATTTTGTTCAAAGCATAAATTAGCACATCAGTATCCCAGGTGAAATGTTTTTGTTTTTCATCACATTTGAGAGGAACATATATCGATATATATCTTCTGGCTCAGGCTTGTGCGTCAATGGTTTGTTGTGGGTTTGAATCCCATCTGGGGGTATGGGTTTGAATCTGCCTTCATGTGAGAAATGTTTTTTGTGCCCAGTGTGGCTTTGGTTTCCTCTTTCTGTCCCAAAAAAAAATGCGGTTATATGAATTTGTCTCTAAATTGCCCTGTGATGAACTAGCATTCCACAGAAAGTATACCCTTTGCACTTGCTGCAAGCCTGTACTGGAAAAGTGTTTATGGAAGATAGATGGATGGATGGATGGATGGATGGATGGATAGGGGTTAAATGATGTATCATGAGCTGGAAGTCTAGGGCCGCCATCATTGAGCCAGTGACTAAGCAAAAGTCCATTCCAGCTGTTCTTTCCCACTTCATCTTTTATTCCTTTACTGGCTCCAAGTTTAAGCCAATGGGAGCCGTTAAAGTCAGTGCTGGGAACTGGGTCACTGAGCAACCATGCGGTGATTGACAGCTCTCAGTAGCTCCGCCCACCTGTGCCTTGCCAGGCCTCTCGCCCCGCTGCAGTCGCCAGGGTAATTTTGTTATTTACATTCGACGGAATGGTGTTAAAAAACTTAGTTGCCACTCTGGTATTCAACGCCCCCCCCCCCCCCATCTGGCTCTGTCTCTCTCGCACACACACTGGTTTTGTACGCCCGCCGCCTTCGTATGAGTAATGAAGACACAGGCGTACACCGGCAGGCTACGAGCTGGCTCCGCTTCAGCGTCCTAATAACCAGCCCCTGGCATGTAGTTTTATGTGAGGTCCCAGGCTGGGAAAATGCCTGTAAAGTAATATGACGAAAGAAAGGCAGAGAGTAGCGAGCGGTTTTCCCAGGCGCGCGGGTGAACTGCTGCCACTAATCTGTAGCTTAGCGTGTGAATGTGAATGTTTCTGTGTGATGGAGCTCCTGCCGTCGTGTCTACGGCCCACTGCCCGGCGTAACCCTGAACTGGGTCTGTGGCTATTATATTTCTATACAGTACGGCAGCGTTTCCCAACCCAGTCCTCGGGGGACCCCGGACAGTCCACGTTTTTGCTCCCTCCCACCTCACAGCCAATCAGGAACACTGAATACCTGGTACAGGTGCACTGGGAGCTGGGAGGAAGCCAAAACGTGGACTGTCCAGGGTTCCCCGAGGACTGGGTTGGGAAAAACTGCAGTAGGGTGACCAAATAATCCATGCCATCCCGGACACTTGGGACACTTGACGGTAGGACAGGATTTCAATTAAAAGGACCTGGATTTCACTAAAGCACCAAGTTCTTGCTGTGTGCTGATTGGTCAGTCTCCTATAATCATGCATGTGTCACTAATGTTAATGTGAAACAGCTGTATGAGTCTTTCAGTCACGGAAACAAACCAGTCAGAGCAAAAGAAGAGCTGAACTATTTAAAAAGGTAGTTTGTAAAACCTGAACGAGCCCAAAGTGTCCAGGATGACATGGATTATCTGGTCACCGTACTATACAGCAGACTGCCCAGTGTTTAAGGTCATGTGACCAAAATGTCACAATTTGAGTGGATGTCTCTCAGGAAGGCCTTGCTGTTGCGCCTTTGAACTTCTCATCCATCAGAATGAAAATCAGAATCACCTTTTATTTGCCATGTACAGCCCGGGTTCAAGGAATTTTGTTTTCGTGTTATTGGTCCGCAGCCTTGTGTAAAGACCCTTGGAGAGTGACTGAGGAGATGATACAGGTAGGTATTTGTTCCTAGGTGGAGGCAGACAAAAGAGCAATGCTAAGCTGTGACTGAGACTCTCCCCATTCGGCATGATGGCTAAGAGCCCTGCATAAACACCACCACAGAAGTCTGTTCTGGGGAAGGAGTTTTGAGAGTTGGCTGCGAAAAGGCCCCGTTACAAGTGTGTCGCAAACTATTTTTAATGAAGCCATTGTGTTGAGTCAGACTTTGAATTAAAGGCTTTGGCTCAGTTGCCATGGCGATCTTTCTCCCCAATATGGCAGACGAGTTAAATCCTATCTATTGCTGCGAATGCTCCGAACCGAAAGATCTTCCGTTAAACAGCATGAAGAGCGAAAAACCATTAGACATAAATGCTAGTGTTTCTACTGATATTACATATAATTCGATTTGTAATGGCGCACATCAGTCAATCCAACCACCATAACCACTGGAATGGAGCATGTCCCAGGATGCACTGGGGTACATGCTGGCCGAGATGCCACACTGCAGTGATGCCAGTTGTCCTTGTAGACGGCAGCAGGAAACTTAAAGGGACGCGGAGGGGAAATGCAAACCAGCCGCCCCGGAGATATGAGGACACACTGGGTATTATTATCTATAATGGCGTGGTGTGCAATAGCTTCTCCGCTAACATGCCGTGGACACACCGACAATAACGCCCTTCTGGCGGCGATTCAGACTGGGTTTTGCAGGGGCGTAATGTCACAGGTGTTGGATTTCATCCCCCGGGACGTCTGACAGGCCGGTAGAGGGGGGAGGGGTTTTACTCAGCGGGATGACACATATTCCCACCCCCAAATCGACATGCTCAGCTGTGTGTGAGGAGGATTGCTTCACGCGATACTTTTGTACTGACTGCATAGCTGTGGTGTGCTTTGCAGACTGGGCTGGGGGATTACCAGTGGCAGGGTGGGGTAGGAGTTAGGGATTGTCCTGTATATTATAACCCCCCCTCTCCTGCGCACTTTTCCAGAGCAGTTTTGCTGGCTGTTAAGGTTCAAATCCTTCCTTAGTTGTCATAAGGCCAATGAGTCTGACCCCTGCTGGTGTTCAGAACTGGGGGTGACATTGCACACACACACACACGCACACACACACACACACACACCCTTCACTGTCTTGTACATGCTCTGCTTTTGTGTGCTGCCTGATCACATTTCACCATCATGGCAGGAATGTCCCCAATAATGCTACGTAGCATTAGCGGCGCGCCAATAGCCCTTTTTTTTCCCGTCGGGTCAGTTCAGGTCTCGCTTTGAGTCTGGGGGATTCCGCTCCCTGAGTGCTGCAGCGGTCGCCCGGCGCCGGCCCACTTTGGGAAGGCCAGAAGCCGAGGGCAGTCCAGAAGCCGGACCTGTGTGTCAGTCTCACTGGCACTGAGGGAATGTTCACTATAGGCCGTTTTCACAGCCACCCCCCTTTCCAAAGTGGCTTTGAGGGCCCCATCCATTTAGGAATTTAGGAGCATGTTATTGTAATTACAGTCACTGTGCACAGTTCGCCTGGTGGCTGTGGCAGTGGGGGTGGAAAGAAGGTATATTAGGGTTAGGTTTAGGATTAGGCTTAGGGTTAGTTTCTGTGGTTAGTATGGCATTGGGGGGAAGGCTAGATATAATAAAATGAAATTTTATTAAAAGCATTTTAATCAAAACAAAAAAACTTGCAACACCTCCCCTCAAATGTGTTGGCAAAATTTCACATAATTAATGTGTAGGATTAATTAACGTTGCGTGTAGAAAGGAGGGCCCATTGTTACGCATAACGATGCGCGCCTCTTTTGGTGTGATGACGGAGAGCGCTTGGCATGACCCGGCTGTTGATTTAATAAACTCGACCGCTCCCAGCTAATGGGCTAGCAGCTGCAAGCTGGTTAACATCATCCCCTTTATCCCAGTCTCAGCTGGACCCCAGAGCAACAATCACCGGCAGAACACTATCGCTTGGAATTATTTTCTCATCTCCGAGTTAATCGTTGAGGGAATTAGCCCGATCTTACTACTGAACCCATAAAGAGAGAAAGAGCAGAAATGAAAGAATTATTCTTCTTTTTTTAAACTGAATCCCGATTCCCTTGCATTGCATGGTAAAACTCCCGTTACATTAAAGCGATGAAACTAATGTAAAGTTTGGATCTGTGACTTTAGCCACAGGTGTTGACACACTTGAGATTTTCAGTGTTTTACATCATCTTGCAGAACCGAGGACAGGTTTGACAAGTCTGCTCCGCTAGAGGCGATGGTATTGTTTTTTTTTTTTTTTTGTTATAGGAAAAATATGAAGGCACCGTCTGTCATTACAGGAACGGCACACTGGAGCTTGTGCGTTTTGGCCGTCATTATTAGTTCTGACCCAGATTCCCTGCGAATCTGGTGGTGCTGGTGGTGGGGGAGGGGGACTTGGTTGGAGACAGACACAGTACAGGTCCTGGGCCCATCATGCAGAATCAGCCTGGTTAGTGTGTGACAATGTCAGTGTAATTGTGAAGGCAAGGATGGTACAAACTGCAAGAGAGAAACTGCAAGCCTGCTTCCCACAGAACAATAACTTGGGAAATGTGCTCAAATGTACGGCGAGTACTTTATGGGTTTATGTAAAAGAAAGTTTGGGCTTTGCTCATATTTAAATGGGTCCAGCATGCAGAACAACTTTAGCGGCTAATACAGGCGACCCCTTTTAATTAGTCTGATTAAATCATTTAATGAGTATTTCCAGCATTATCAATGAGATATTTAGACTCATATTGCCAAACGAATTGCGTCAGAACTTCAGCAAGCTTATTGTCAAAGACTCATTTTGCATATCTTTTTGCGTAACCTTTTGGGTTGAATATACACAGGTATTCAAAATTCATATATTCATTTACAAGCTAGAAATCCATCGCATTTTATCAGCGTCACGGATGCAAACATGAAACGCACCTTTGCATGAAATTGCCTCAATCTTATATCCGAATATGAGGCGTATGCCGCTTGTAGGTTTGGACACGTGTTGCGTTCGGCGCAGTGATTTACGGCAAGACCTAAAGCTTCTTTTTGACAACTTGGGAGCACGTTGACGTCATTTACGACACATCGCATTAGATCAACGCACGGGAAGGCCGCCTTCAGAACGCCATCGAAACAGAGTCGGCGAAACGACAAATCTCAAAGCGGAATGGGGATGAGGTACAAAGAGCAGCAACTCCTCAAATGAAGAGAATGCCGTTATTGTAATGATCTGTAAGCTGTTGCCGTTGCATATTTCTGGATCCTTCCGGCACATTCCTACTAGTGTTTTGCGTGTTGCCTTTCATTGTCTTCCTTCTTCATCTTCTTACCCGCCCACGCAGCCGTTGCGTAACCCAAAGGCCCCCGGGTTCCATCATAATGCTACAGCGAAAGACAAGACAGGGAGGTCCTTGTCTCTGGACTGGGGGGGGG
>JAODKF010000053.1:5752628-5762874 GCA_026779585.1 Mormyrus proboscirostris | reverse complement strand
CCCCCCCCCCCCCCCCCCCCCCACAACCCCATATTGATGCCTATGGGTTTAGAATGGGACGTCATAAAAGTTCCTGTAGGTGTAATGACTAAGTGTCCCAATACTTTTGTCCAAATAATGTATAAATCAGTTGGACCTCCACAAGCACCCAGAATAGATGTCATAAAGCATTAAACTCTGTACCTCCAGAAAAAATCCATTTTATGTTTTGTTGCTGGCAGAAAACGTTGGGACCCCCTCTTGGTGTTAAAGTCAGCTGGTGAATTGGTTGGTAAGGCATAATTTACATGATTTTTACATCATTAAGTCATCCATTAATCCTCAGTAACCTCTGTGGATGGAATACTGAAATCCTAGAACTTGCATTAATATGGAGGTGCTTCACCACAGGATGAACACAATGTCTCAGAATTGCTGTGCATCTATTTACCGGGTTTTCAGAGGAGTCGTTTGGATTTTAAACTATGTCAGAAAAATGTTGCCCACGTTGTAACAGTCAGAAAACGCCTTCTTTGTGGAAATAAGCCGTTGGGCCTGCAGGTTGTGCTGTTTGCCTGACACGCTTTCGTCTGCTTGTTGAGGACAGGGTGATGGATGACTGATCTGGCCACATGACTCAGGAAACCATGGTGTGTGATATTCACACCACCTGACTCATAAACATGCACTTCAGGTCTGCTATTGTGAAGATCTTGGCAAACTGTATCTGATGAAACTGCTGATCACTTGACAATAACATATTTGTGAGGACATGTGGTGGGGAGAGTAAGATAAACATCACCATTTGGGAATGTTCCATCTCTGCCCCAGTCCCCACTGTAAAAATTGAATTTTGTTAATAAGATAAAGATATCGATAGAAAATTCCATCATCCAACATTACTGCTTTAGTGATAATGGACTAGACCATGTGAGGACATTATCTCACTTGCCAATAGCTATGAAGGCATCATTTAACCACTTGCTTATAATGTATATTTCTCAACAAGCAGGGAAATGTGCTGAAAAACACAAAGGTCTATCGGTTCAAATCCCTGGGAATGCACGTAAACAAATCCTCCTACTGTAAGTTGTTTGGGATAAAATTATCAGATAAATTTGAATGTAATGCTTTGAGCAAGCTTTGATTGACTAACAGGTGGCAGGATCTCTCAGGTGGTATCAGACCCCTCCAGAGAGGTATTCCATAAAGCAGGATTTCTTGCTTAGCTAGAATAACTTGTCCTATTTAAGGTAGTTTATGCTATACGCAAGTGAACAAAGATAAAATCCATTTAGAGCACACGACCCTAGAAGTTATCTGGCTAAGCAAGAAATCTCACACACTGGAACACACCCCAGAACTGAGGATCAGAATGATGCCCCCAGTTCTCATATTTTGTGAGGGTACAAAAATCTGCAGTTTGCTGAATTGGCGTTTCTACATTATACATTCACTTCTTAACCCTGGTTAACGTCACTTGGGGCTGCCCAGTGAAAAACCTTCATCTCATAAAATCCATTATTTCAGGAGGCTGCAAAAAACCTGAAGCCAATTTACAAAATGAACCAAAAGCAGCACGAGAGGCACCGTTATCACCAGCGAACGGTTCCGTGCTGTGAATGGACTCAAGTGGATTGTTGTCAGTGAGATGAATGAGTTGGTGTCAACAAGATACAAACTAATGTCGCTTTATATTCCCAATTGTTAACACAATGATGTTCATTTGCTAGCTATTTAGCTATCAGTGTTATGTTGAGAAAAAAAAAGAACGCAATAATGTAACCCATACAAACAACCATCATGAATGCAAATGTTAAGTAGTACAAGCAACAATATTGGTTAAATACATGACTTTATGTAACATTTTTTCATTGGTTAGTTAGATGTCAAATGTTATCAGGAGAATGGGCGTATTCCATCTATATTTTTAAAAAATCACAGTCGTGAAATAGATCGCAGGCAGTTTTCCTTGGATGGGGACAATATTCAAATAGGTGCTTTTTTTATTGATGTATTTGTATTTATGATGCATTCATGTGCACTATGACGATTTATAATGATGTATGCACATTAAGTTTGTTATTTGATAGGCCACACAGAGCATGCAACAGGCCTGAAAGTGCAGCTCGACGAGGTTCCCGGTCAGCGGAAGGCATGGTGCCTGGGAGCAGGGTTAAGGCGGCACATTGCATGCTTACGCTGTTGACATTTCAGTAATTGCTTTCCCTTCAGAAGGTATGGACACCTTTTGGGGGAGTTCAGAAGTCATCAGGAATCTCATCTGCTGGTGATTCCTGGGTCAGCGGCTTAAGGTGTCTTTTAATATGTTAGCGATGTCACGCGTCCATGCATCGGTCGTGAAAATCGCTTAACGAATCAACTAATTTAGTGACATTCCTGAGTTTCAGGCCGTTGCTGGATTTTCCTTTGACGCCGCTACAGATTTCTTGCTGTGGAGACACATACTGGCTGTAGGAGGTTAACTGCTTAAACTGGGAAAGTGTACAGTAGGCAACACAGCAGCAGTAGTTTTTAAAGATTTGGGAAAGAGGGCATTAGACAAAAAAGGCCTATAGTTTGGGTGAGATGCTACCTGTTCTATATAGAGTTCTGGAAAAAGTTAAGAGACCACTCTATTTTTTTTAAATATCTGCATTTTAAAATCCTGGTTTAATCCTGGCTTAATCCTGGTTTTGCTGGCTAAAGGCTACGCTGAGCAGCAGGCTACTTCCAGGTTCAAAATGTCTGAGACAGCAGGACACAAGAACAAGGTGAAGCAGGAGACACTGGGAACGACCAGAAACCAGCCAGTTAGAGGGCAGAAGTGAGTTTCTAATGCCAGAGACGACTGTCAACTTATCCGGTGGTGCCTCATGAATCAGAGGATGACCTCAAGTGAAAATGGGAAGACATGAAACACGACAATGTCGCCCCAGAAGATGCCCTCGATGGCAAGAAATGGAAAGCAGCCTGCCGAAATTAAGACATGAATGAAACAAAAAATTGCATTGTGGTCTTTTCATTTTTTGCATGGTTGTGTGTGTGTGTATCTATACTGCTTAATATTGGCAATACTATGATCTAGCAAAATATATATATAAATGTATGTATAAAGCAATATATATAGAGAGAATAATGAAAAAAAATATAGTCGATGCCACCAATATCACTCTCTACGGTGAGGTCAATGTATCAGGGTCTCAATAGTCCAGTCATATGTGTATAATGATGACATAATTTTTAAACTAAATCACTTACCATTATGACCACAGAAACAGACCTAAAGCTGTTTGCACCCTACATTCAATTGTCTCGCCTTTGCTCATTTTTCATTTTATTTATCGTCTTTTGTATTCCTCTCTTGATTATACAGTAAAACTGGTCTAAGTTGCCGGCTTGTAACTCGTCAATGTGCACAAGTCGACGCTCAAGCAAATGTCCCGATTTTTCCTAATGATGTTTCTTTTAAAATTCCTGGTGTAAATCGTCGCTTGTAAGTCGTCAAATTCCCTTAGTCGCCACCTAAATCTCTGTCCCGAACAACAAAAATGAATGAATTTTCCTACCTGTAAGTCGACACCCCAATCGCTGCATTCCCGCACCCTGACTACTAGCACGTCTAGTGTTATATTTACTATTTGGCAAAACAGCGAGATAGACATAAGTCGCCAAAGTGTCGACTTAGGTGTATCTCGCCAATTCTCGAAGTCGTCACTTTTAAGCTGGTCCCGCGAGTGTCGACTTAGATCTGTTTTACTGTATGTTTAATTGTTTACCTCATGCACCAAAATAAATTCCTCATACATTTTTTACTTGGTGGGTAAAAGGGTTCTGGTTCTGATTCTGAATTCTGATTCTGCATTCTGATTTCTGATTCTAAATTCTGATTCTGCATTCTGAAGCACAAGGCAAGGTAATGAGCAGCTGGTAAGGTACAGTGGCACGGAAAGGAAGGATGGCTTTGGGGACAGACCTGTACAGGAATGAAATGAGGCTGTGTGTATCCATACTCTCGACCTGCCAAGATCTGTTTGCTTGCCTGTAGACATCACAGCATCTGAAATATAGAACAACATGTTCTGGAATCCTTCTTGGGGAGATCATTTTGAAATAGCTCAGGACCTCAGTGTTGAGGTGCAGTGGCATGTCTGTGTAAAAAAGTACTCATTCTTTTTGACCGCAAATGAAATAAAAACCCAGCTCTGTTTCAACTAAGAATGACATTTTGTTCATGTCCGAGGCCAGGGATCACTAAATGGGTCATAACAGCCTCGGTTAAAATATTTAATGCATGAATACAAGGCAATTTAAAATGGAAGGTTTGGGTGATGATTAGTTTTTCATCTACAGCTATAAAAATTCAGCTTGGTTACTAAATTTCTGTCATGCCAAATGGTGATCTGAGTTCAATTTAAAATGTAACATTTTCAAGATGATTTCAATTTAATGTCTGTTTCTATAAGATACTTCATTTGTGAGTAACGTATTGCAATGCAGAAAATAACTTGATATTTAAATCTTTCAAAATTTCATTTTATATTTACCTAAATTTATTATAAAGAAAATGTAAGTTGGAAGAGATCAGTGACAAGTGAAAATATTTTATGCATACTTTATTAATATTTCTTCTCTCAAAGGAGAATTTTTAACAGCAACTGACCCATTCGTGAAAGCGCATTCAATGTGTTTTGAAGCCAAAACAGTCACTTTATTTAGCAAACACAATTACAAAATAGAAATTACCACAAAATAATGAGTTGCATGTAAAACACATTTAAAAAATTATGCCTACTCAGTAGGTAACTATGTACAACATTCCAACCCTGAAGATAATTACATTTCTGATACAAAAATATAGGTATGAAATTTCCTTTTTTGGTTACATTCTAGTTGTGAAATTGAGACCTCAAGTATTGTCTAATTGCCCCTTTAAATCCTACGTATCATTTCAGATGCATTAAATCTGTTCATGTACTTTAAATTGTTACATTTAACAGCCAGAGTGGCATTTCAGAAGGCACCAAAACTGCAAGTTTCTCTTTCAAACAGATCATTTCTCTTTTTAACGTAATGCCTAATCACACGAGGAAAGGGGAGAGATCGAACCTGTCATATTTACAGAAAAGAGAAAATTAAATGACAACAATTCTTGCACATGCTTGTCGTACACAGACCTGAAATGAATTGCGACAGGGAACAGATATTCATAAGCTACGTGTCAGCTAACTCTGAATGTAAATATGCGAAAACATTTCACATTGATCGTACCGACGGATGTAAGGCAAAAACATAGCACATTTACGACAAACGTACACCTTATGTATATCGTAGAAGTCTATAAATGCGTATCTCTGCTTAATTGTCCTTGAGTTGGCGATGCTAAGCAGGCAGAGAAGCCAAGAATCTCTTGATCTTTTTGTCTTTAGAAAGTCTAACTGGTGTGAGAAGTGGAGAGGTCTCCTTTCGTCGTATTTGTGTTTGAAAACGAGGGATGAGTCGGGCAAAAACAAAAAAAGGTGCTTTTCCAGTTTTTTGCTCCCGTCATTTTGTTCCAGAAACGAGAGTCCTGTAATCTGAAGACCTCAGCAGATGTCAGTTGTTCTTGGGGAGACGGTAGACTGGCCATCGGGGCTGGTGACCGGGGGGCTGTACAGGGCGGCAGGGAGGGTGGAGGGGAATGTGGCTGCTACTTGGGTGGAAAACGTGCCGGATGGGTAGGCGGTGGCAGCGGACTGGGTCGGATAGGAGCTGTGTACTGGTGAGGCATAGCAGGAGGGCACTGGGGAGGGGTAAGATGAGACAGGGGAGGGGTAAGATGTGACAGGAGAGGGGTAGCTGGAGGCAGGCGAGGGCATGGAGACAGGGCCCACCACCTTCTCCACCTTCTTCTCCTTTTGCCGCAGGTGGATCTTGGTGTGCCTCTTGCGCTCGTCACTGCGGGCGAACTTGCGGCCGCAGACGTCGCAGGCGAAGGGCTTCTCTCCGGTGTGCGTGCGGATGTGTGTGGTCAGGTGGTCGCTGCGGCTGAAGTTGCGCATGCAGATGCGGCACTGGAAGGGCTTCTGGCCCGTGTGGATGCGGATGTGGCGCGTCAACTCGTCCGAACGGGAGAAGCGGCGACTGCAGCTCTCCACGGGGCAGGCATAGGGGCGCTCATGGGGCGGCGTCTTGCTGGTGCGGTTGGGGTACTTACGGACCTGCCGGGGCTTGGTTAGCTGCGACTGTTCCACACACTTTAAGTCCTGTGATCCCGTCTGAGAGGCGAATGCCCGAATGGTGGACAGGGGCGTGAGACAAAGCTGTCCTGATTGCGACTGGAAGGGCTTTTGATCTGGGGGCACTAAATCGGTCTGTTGTTGGGAGAAGAGGTAGTCAGGGATAATGGGGACCGGGAAGCTGGTGGTCTTTCCGCCTGCGTAGGCTGGGGGTGGATATGGGATGGTGCACCCTGTGGGGCTTGGGAATGCCTGGCTATGCTCCGGAAGAAGGCTGGAGTTGCTGGCGGCCTGGGTGGGCGCGGCGGAGTAGATGGGGTTGGATTCGCCATGGTGGGCGGAGCAGCTCATGTTGGCCTGGCAGGAGGAGCTGACCGAGGAGGTGGATGAGGAAGGAACAGAGGGGTTGGAGATCCCCATCAGGCCACTGACCAGGCTGAGGAGGGGCTCAGGGCAGAGGCTGCCCCCGCAGGTGGTTGTGGGTTCGAGGGTGAAGCGTCCTGTGTAGGAGAGTGGGGGCAGGCGCTGGCTGGGGTAGCTCTGCTCCACAAAGGACTTCTCATAGCTGACCGCAATATCTGGCAGCGTGTCTGCAAGGGGGTTACAAAAAAATTAGAGGGAGTTAATAACAATCAGCAGTGGGTCCAGCTCCACGCCACTCAGAACTCAAGCCAATGTGGAGGAGAATCCCGCTGGCAGAAATTCCCAAGCTGTCCCGAGAACGTCTAATGCAAAATTGGAACATCCCCCCGCTCAGTCCGCCCCAGAGCAGCCTGGGGTCTAACGCATCACGCCTGTCCTGACTTTCTGCTGCCTAAGCACTCTTAGTAATCAAAGCTGCACAAGTGCCCCTTACTGCTCTAAATAAATGCAAGATCAACATTTAGACCGCAGCACAGTCCGTGTATCATTAATACCCTTTGGTATTAGTAGTAAATTGTCTACAAATTAACTAAAAGAATGATAAACTGCTGAGACATTTTAAAAAAACTGATATTTGCAATAAAATAACAGGGTTCGCGTTTTACAAACATCGCTTTGCATGATTCCTTTCATAAAGTTAGGAGGTTGATCTTACCTCCAGTCAGATGGTCATACTGCTCTCCAGGATCCCCGGTCCCGAACCCAGCACCTTCTGGCGCGGAGGCGGCGAGGAAGGGTGTCCCGGCAGAGTGGAGAAGCATGATGTCTTCCAGCTTGGGGTAGCTATCCATGGGCGACTGAGGAAAGCTCAGGGGCTCTGAGATCTGTAGCGTGGGAAGGAGCATCTCAGTCTTAGCAGCGCACATTCTTCAGTAAGCTGCTGCCGTGGATGAGGAGCAGTGGGGAAACACCGCCACGCCTTTGAGAAGATGCTGCCTCTCTCTCTCTATCTGCTGCTGCAAGGCAACACCTCTGCAGGATATCCAGGACACTCTGGATCTCCGCTTTTTTTCTTCTTAAGAAGCAAAAAATAAAAACAAAAAACGAGTTCAATAATCAGATGAGTCCAGCTTGTTATCTCCAAAATATTAGGATGCAATGGTTAATTAGTTGTAACCATTTGTTGTTGTTTACTTTTTAAAATTTAGAAACTTTTTTTCACTTGTGTACTTCTGTGGGTCTAATGCTTTTTTTCGGAGGGAGACCGAAATATTGCTTTAAGTCACTGTTTCTATCGCTCTGCTTCTAATGTTTCTATTAGGCGCTCTGGGCTCTTTCACGTTTCAGAGGATCCCCACTCCTTTATATAGGCTCTCCTGCCGTGACGTAGATGTCCGTATTTGGAGTGGAGGAAGCCCATATTTAGGCACTGCGGTGGAAGACACACGGAGCTTGCCAAGCGGAATACGGAGAGCGGAGAAACCATAAACAGAGCAATTGCAGCGCACGAATATAAATGTACGTGGTTCACACTTTGGTTGAGGATACTGATATACAAATGGCACATTATCAGTGAGTTCTCAAGCGGCGGGCTCGGCTGAACGCAAATTTCTCTTTTGTAGAAGCACGGTATTTTGGCGGAAGCCCCAGCGCCGGAGCGCCATATAAGGTCATGCTTAGACTTGGCTTCCGGTGGGCTGCCACTTCCTTGCCCTTATTTGGGGTTTCCTGAGATGGTGCTGATCAGAGCTTGGCAGTGAATGAGAGACCGAGGAGCAACTGAAGGCCTGCGCTCAAGGGGAATTACAAATGTCAGCATTCTGCTTCTCACTTTCAAAAGCGCTGGCGACCAATATTGACAGGCCTCTTAAACTATTTACAACTTTCATTTTTGATTCCATTTAGAATACTGCAAAAAAAATATATATACACAAATATATATACAAAAAAATAATGTAGCAGAAACTCATTTCGTAAAGGTCCGCAACACATATTTTTACTGTATAATTTCAAATTTACAATTTAACAAATGTATGTATGTTTTTATTATATATTATAAAAAGACAACAGCCAATAATAATAATACAGAAACCGTGTTTGTGCTTGGATGCATGCCTTTTGTCACCCTCTGCATGTCAGCCACGACGGCAGTTAGTACAGAAAGACACATTGCCACGCTTTAATTCTAGCGCGCAAGCATGAAGCACAGTATGTAAAACTGAACGACTCCTCGGGGACATCGGACGCATTTGGTCCTTTTGCCATCACCGGAGCCAGCAGATGCTACCGCGACCCGCTTCTCACGGGGATGAAACTGAGAAATTCACGGGTGCGCTATCGTATATAATGTATAACAATCTGAAAGCCCCTGTTGCCTATACTCAGTGCTAACACATGGACATTTATTGTCTGCTGATTCTCACCTTCAACAGCACCATAAATATAACGTAAAACTGTAAAGAATTCATAGTAATTCAGAGCGGTAAATGATTATTATAAATATCCCCCCCCAATATACCTCACTAAAAATATTCACGTATCTTAAAGTACTCAGACAAGGTACTGCATGGCCTTATAAATTAATCTCACAAAAATCAGCCAGCTGAAAGATTGACTCAGATTGAGGACCAGAGAAAGTAAGCAACTTGTATTTTCATTAGTTTGCAGTTTTTGGGTAGGCTACCCTACGTGGTCCTCTCGATGGACAGCAGAACAAACAGCGGATTTGCCTGCTCCGTCACTGCATGCCGCCGCAAACTTACGGCTCTGCCCGCTCACACAGACTTATTAGAGAATTCCGAGTCACACGTGGTATGAAGTGATGACTGAGCGTCCGATGTGCTGGACGGAGCTCGGATTGATCTTCCGGGGGATACCGCTGCAGATCACGGCTCATCGGCTCTAATGAGGCAGGCTTGACGGCTGCGATGCAGTCTCACGCCGCCGTTTTGCCGATCGGCCCGAAACAAACGTTATTGATCGACTCAGGCGGTTCGGAGCTGCAGTACAATGTTAGGGCATGATTTACTGATGTACAATTGTTAAACAAAAAAATAGCATACTGCAGGGCCACGAAATAAAATACAAAATATATTAGGTATTCGATAACAGGCTACTGGGCAAATTGATTGCTAAAAATATTACCGTGAACACAATGCAATATCTTTCGTGTGTCACTCCCAAAATACTCTGCAGCTGGAACTTTGCTGCGACACATTAATCCACTGACAAATTTTACATGGGTAGCAGAGGCTAATTTTTATTATTTTTTTTTGGCAAATACAGCTGGTTCTCTAGTCAGTTTAACCTCCTTTACATTTCTATAGAGTTAAAAGAGGTAGAAATAGCATGTTGTTTATTTGTGGGTATAGCAAATCCCACGTTTTAATGTCAGCATGTGGAGGAGGCGCCGCTATGAAATGACGCTGTAAGTAAATCAGGAGAGGAGGCCTCCCATAGTTCAAAGCGGGTTCTGCAGATGTTTTGCGATGCTGCATCTTTGCGGCCAAGAGCTGGGATCCCTTAGCAGTCTCAGCCTGTCAATGCTCATCTTAATCCATGCATCCTACGCAGCGAGGCACAAAGTGGAGTTCCCCTGCTGAGCGACTTATCTCTGCACCCTTATTTATAAGCAGGACCTACCCCCCCCCCCCATCTCTCTCAGCAGCTGGTATGTAATTAAGCCT
>JAODKF010000053.1:5738531-5752580 GCA_026779585.1 Mormyrus proboscirostris | reverse complement strand
CTTCTTGTGTAACACCAGGTTCTAATGGCATCACTCGCCACGGCAACCAGCCTCCCACAACACCGTTCTGGAGTTTGCGGTTCTGCCGCTGACATTATCCCATCGGTGCATGAAGGCCCCCCAGGACCAGAATGTGAGGCAATACATGAAATCTGGAAAGGTAATGTGCTAGCCTTTGTACGAGCAATGCAGGAATTCAAGTGGGGAATCTGCAGAATAGCTACTCTTTCCAGATGACGTTTCCTTGTAGGGCTGTGCTCTAGGCCATAGCCGTCACTCATCGTATTTCAAGGTGGAGTCAAGGTTGAGAATATATATGCAGAAATCCTGTTCGTCGCCGCAACAACTTTCATGTGGTCGCTCACATTGACAGTGAGGGCTATGTCCAGAAACAGAACTTCCAGATGCTAATCATTCCTTATTTATATACAGAGTGAAGCCAGCGACCTTTGACCTCAGGTATTGAGGCCTGCACTGCATTGCCTCAGTCAGAGGCTATTCTTCCTCCCTGTGTGATTTCCAGAGAAGGAACTCATGGATGACATCAATCTGTGTTCTAAGACCAAATAAATACATTTCCACCACAGTTCAAATTATTTAGCTAATATTACCCAACAATTAGCAGCATGAACCTTGATACTGTCTATTTAGCTAGAGTTATACAGTACTGTCATACTGTCACAGCATGCAGGATGAACGGCGCTCAGTTGGTGAACGAAAAAGGGGTTTTATTTAACTGAACGGCAGCAGACAAACAAGCCAGACCACAAGGGGTCAGAACGAGAAGGTGAGTACAGGGAAGGACATGGGCAGACAGAAGGAGCGACATCAGAGACCAGACAGGGGCTGAAAGACAAACAGGTACTTAAATACAAGGACTAACAAGATGCAACAAGCAACACAGGGTGGAGATGGGAAGGTCAGGCAGACATGATGGGCAGGACATAACACACAGAGTCTCTAAATTGCCCGTAGAGTATGTTTGGGTGGGTATACATGGGACCTGTGAAGGACTGGTTTCCCATCCAGGGTGTGTCCCAAGCTCTCAGTCTGCACTGCTGGGGAACTCCCTGAGACCATTACCTGGCTGGCTGGATGGATGGATGGATGGATGGATGGATGGATGAAAGTTATACAGACTCCACTTATAGCTCGATTCATTTGCTATTGTAAAATTTTGTTTTGTCCCATGTTAATGCAGTTCCGCTGTGTTTATTTGCATAATGTTTGTTTCGCTTTGATATGACAAATGTAACACCCGTACTTCATATCCTGCAGTTCTGCTGTGGCGATCCTCATCCCATTCCTCCCAGATTCCCCAGGCTTCTTTTAGCATCTGATGAAATGGAAATGTGCCTTCTACAGTATTTTCCCCTCTGATTAGGGCATCGAGGAGACACACAATGAAGGAGGAAATCTCCCCTGACCCTCTATAGGTGTAACTTTACTCCATGGCTCAGTCAGGATACTCCATACCCTTTGATGGCTGATAAAAGACCTTTTCTATTTTCCCAGCTCCTGGAACATAACATTTCCAGCAAAGGAAGGGCAGCTTATCGCGTTTACGTGGCAGTAGGCCACAGTCTGTTTATGTGAGGGCTTCTTGATCTGTGTGCCACGCCTTACACACCGAGTTTAGAACATGAATAGAAACTGCATTCGTCCATAGTTGCGATGTCTTCATGGTACAACCGCATGATAAGCATGCTGTAATGCGACTCAAAGTGTCTGCCACAGCTGCACCTACCATGAGGAATAGGTTGTATAAAAAGTTATTTAGTGTTTTTTACATTTTTGTTTCTTTGTTATTTTTTTTTTATTTATTTACACCTGCCAGGTCATTTTTGCTTGATCACCATGGGTGAGTTTCCCAAAGCTTTCTTAATGCTACATCATTCGTAAGTTTTATCTTTTAACATAGATCTTACGAACAACGGAGCATTAAGCAGGCTTCAAGAAACTCACTGCATGTCCTCTAGAAACTGAAAAGATATGTCTTCTAAAATTTTCCATTTTTCCCACCAAGGGGTTTTCTTAACCTTACAAAACACCACTTCCTGCTAATTAGCATTTATGAAATCTAATACTCGACTCTTCTTCCATTCTTCGGTCCAGCTGGCTCTCATGTTACTAAACAATTCCCAAAGTTAATTAGAGCCAGCTGGGTGCAATAATTTCAGGGATTTCCTGAGGACACACCTCTCCTGGTAGATATTTCATGACAAGAAGAAAATGATGTAAATGAACTTCCGCAAAATGCAATTACTATTCTGGATTGAGCGTTGAACAGTGAAGCAGGAAGTGGGTGAAGCAGTGGTTCAGTGGGTGGCGCTGCGTCCGCGTTCCTCTAGGGCTGCGGCTTCTGTCCCAGCTCTGCGATATGTTTGTGTACATGTGGGTACTCCAGCTTCCTCACACACCTCAAAGAGATGCGGTTTCGGTGAAACGGCATCTCTCAGCCGTCCTTCCTGCTCACAACATGGTGTCTTGTTGGGGTGAGGAGGCTTGTGTGTCAGGGATACGCCTGGAAAGCCAGGGTCATCCACGGCAGACACCGGTCTTAGCAGAAGTGCCAGACGAATCCCATCGCCTACATTGGGTATCAAAGATATACCGTAGGACATAGGTGGATGATGATCACCATAGTAACAAGGGTAAAGATGCTATTGAAAACTGCATGGAAGATGACGTTGGTAAACAGAATGCATCTGACCAAGAAACCATTATGAAATGACATGACAGAATAAACACCGATATATTGCTGTAAGATGAGAGTCTCAGTAGTCACTCAGTGGTCAGTAGTCACTCAGTGGTCAGTAGTCACTCAACATGGTACTGGGAAGCTCTGGAGTCTTCAGAGCACAGTTGATGTTTATGGATCTAAGGCTTCTGGACTTCTGGAGCATGGTATGCTTGGAGCATGAACCAGTGAAAGCTGGATGGGGTAAAGATGGAAAAAGGTACTCAACGGCTAGGCCACTATTCAGCAAAAATGGGGTACAATACGAAACTTATCAGCTTCTACTAACCTAAAGACCTCTTCAGTGTCAATACGTTCTTCAATGAACCAAAGCACCATCTTTATACCTGGACTGTTCATAAAAATCAAGTGAACTACATTCTCAGTGCCAAACAAAGCAAGAGCTCAACTCAAAATCCAAAAAAGATGCAGTCTGAAGCAGCTACGTTTAATTAGGTACGCATATGCTCCCAATGAAACAGAAAAGTGAGAAGGAGACCACCATACTTCCAAGCAATGACCTTGAAAATGCAGCCCATCGCCTTCAACAAAGCCAGTATGAACTGGTTTGAAACAGCCAAATAAACCAAAATGGATTACAGACGGCACAATGGAAAATACAAAGAGAAGACAAAATCAGGGAGGATAAAGATCTCTTAAAGGTTCTGAATCACAAATTCCAGAAAACTACCAAAGACGAAAACAAAAATCTGAAAAACAGTTTGAAAAGATGGGTATCCCGCTAAATGTGCAGCATATGAAGGTTTTGACCACAGTTTAAGAAAATAACTTTAGTTCTGATGGCGAACAGATAGTGGTTATAGACAGAATTTGCCTCTAGAGCACGAAGAACAATGGATTCAGTAGTCATGAAATACATCATATTAACAATAGTGAGAACATTTGAGCCCTGCGATGGACTGACATCTCGTCCAATGTGTCTCCAGCCTTGGGTCTCGTTCTTCCTGATTTGCATGAGCATTTATACAAATTGTATGACCAATCAGAATGATCCCAGATATTCTGAAGTAAATCTTTCGTTGGGTGCAGATTCAAAACGATGATCACTGTGCTTAAATGAAGGTGCGGACATATCATCCTGAAGGTGGCCGTACTTCGGCCTGTAACGCGTCCATTTCATGCAAAGTGCAGGCAATTCAGTTCACGTGGGTCCGTGGGTTCGTGCTCCATGCAGCAGAATAGGCAACACAAAGACATAAGCAAGCATATAAGCAGTTTATTAATCACGTAGACCTACAGACATTACTAGCCTGTTATCAGATGAAATCCATTCAAATCAATTCATTTTTATTTATATAGCACATTTTCAAACAACTACATTGTCTCAAAGTGCTTTATATTATCCCCGCCCAAAGCCCCCAGTGAGCAAGCCAGAGGCGACAGTAGCAAGGAAAAACTCCCTAGAAAGAAAAAACTTTTGGAGGAACCAGACCCAAAGGGGGAGCCAATCCTCCAGGGGCCGGCAAAGGAAGTCAGATTAACAAAATGAACAAAATCCTAATTTTTAAAGTCCAAATTTTACAATTTGAGTGTCAAATCTGGTCACTTAGCCTGGTCAGGGTTGCAGGGAGGGCCTGAGGGCAGAAGCAACACAGGGGCGTAAGGCCAAGGGAAATCCATCCTGGGGAGTCAGGTTACATTATGCACGTCTGAAAAATACCGCAAACTGTTCATATTTTTTCCAATTCTTTATACAGCAATTTTGACCAACCAGATTATCAAAGTAAACATAATTTCACTTATAAGAAATCTGAAAAATTCCTTCTGGAGTGAACCAATACCGTGCTAATAAATGCAATGCTTGTGGAAGCTCACCCGTATAGGAAGGATCAGCACACCGATCTGCATTCCCCAGCAGTTTCCAGTTCTATTTAATAGATTAGTTACCCACAATAGCCAGTTGCCATGGAGAGGATGTCCTCGCTGTCTCCACGGCATCAGGCTCCTTTGTCTTACGCTTCTTTATTTAGATGAAAACTCAATTTACAATCTCATATGCATGTTTTCCTCAGGCATGGCTGCAGAATAAGCTTTCATTGTTAATTTAGTTAAAGGGGTGTTTTTCTCAGTCTCTGCATGTTAATATCTCTTACTGCATTGTCAATATGTTTGTGAGCGGCAGAGTTGAGCAAACAAAATGGCAAAAACCGATGTTTGTCTTAGGCCTGATGAATAGTTACTATTTAGAGCCCTTTGTTTGTGTATCGCAGCACCCTGGGTGAAGTTGGAGCGATGGAAATTGTACATGGAGCATATCTTGCTTCACATGGCACAGACTTTTGCTATTTGCTATTTAGCTCACATGACAGAGTGTTTGCGCCCCCCCCCCCCCATTTTCTCCACACCGGTGGTGTTTCGGATTGACGAAGATGGACCAGCATTTTGCGGTTATAAGCTGAGAGGTGATGAATTTATAAGTGACATTTTTTTTTCCAAAGATAAAACATTCAACTGATAGTTTCATCAATCATAACACTATAATGTAAAAAAAATAGACAGTGAGGGGAATAGCAAAAAAAAAAAATTGGTTTGCATTTTTTTCCCTCAGACATCTGCTATTACAGTTATGTGGCTTTTGCTGCAACTGCCATGCTTCGCAAAACAGGAAGTGATGTCATTTCCTCTGCTCCGTGATATCACGGCCCGCCACTAAGGCTGTGTGTTTACCAGTGGAAAGAGGAAATATTTTTCTCCCTTTTAAAACATGATGTGTTCAAACACAAACTGGCAAATGAATTACAAGCATGTTCTTATTTTAGATCAGTCAATAAAAAAAAATACACTGGAGAACAGTTAGGTTTTTTTTTTTTGCACAGAATGTCATTTCTTAATGTTTCTCTGAGAGCTCTTTCTTTGAAACATGGCAGTCCTACTTTTCCCCGTGTCTACAAATAGCTGTTAATAAATGCCCATTCACAACATCGGCAGTCGTCAGAGAGACAATACGCTATTTACACATCAGAGAATGTGAGATAAGTGGCTGAAAAAGGAACAATATTTCTGAAGACTTCAGCACACAATTCCGGCTGGGTGGATGCAGACACTATTGCTTTTCATTTTCCTTATGCGTGATAGAATTTGAAAAACCCGCAGGCGCCGTCGGTGCATGTGGCCAGCGAGAGGTTCTTCCCCGGAATTAGGGGAGTATGTAACCTTGAACCCCCAACAGGATCCTTCTTGTAGGAACCCGCAAGCGTGGCGGAGCAGCTCGCATGTGCTTCCACGTCTCCTTGGCACACGGAGAACCTTCATCCAAAACAAGGAAACTCAGTTTCCCTGGCTTACAGCGAACACATCTGGGCGACCAGGCAGAGGTTTGTAGGAATAGCTTGATATTCACCTTCAATCCACCACACAAGCCCAAACAGGGCCTTAGTAATAGAGCGAGTGAATGATAATCGATTACGTCACATTACCAGTGGAAGAGCTGCAAAAAATGAAGTCTTTCCCAGTGTCCACAGTAATTTCCTCAGCAGTTGGGTGACTTGGTTCACCTGAAAGTCAGTAGGTCAAGCTATAGATCTATCTATAATCAGAGGCGGGTAATTCAGGTCTAGAAAATTAGAAGCCTAGACTAAAATTGTGTTTCTATTACTTGAGTATAGCGTCACAGTCACGGAGTTGAGTATAAAGAGTCATAGTCATGGAGTAGATAAGAACGTAAGAAGTTTACAAACGGCCCATCAAATTCATTTAGGCACAATTCACCCAAGAGCTCAGAGTGGTTAAAATCTTATCTAGCTCTGATTTAATGGAATCCAAGGTTTTAGCTTGCACTATACTAAATTCATAGTATTCAACTAGTCGGTTGAAACTAAATCTTGGCCAAGAGTTTTCTCTCTGGACCTGAACTATCCACCTCTGTCACGCCTACAAACATGCAGAGACCTCCAGCCAATAGGAAAAACTCCCGCCGTATTTCCATTTTCACCGAAAGCACAAAATGTTTGACTGTGTTTCTTCAGGTGACTTGAACAGCCTTATACTATCTTTACGAAAGTATCTGTGTTATTCACTTTAGAATGTGCAAAATATTTCTTTTTGTAAAATTCCCCAAAAATGGAAATAAAATCATAATGTATACAGCCGTGTGACACACTTTTTCTGTCTTATGACTGGAATTGGGGAAGACTGCAGATAAAATAGCGGCAAATATGAAATGACGATAGAATCAAAATATTCCATTGCATAAGTGTCAAGTCACCGAAGATTCAGTTGTGCTCAGATTTTAGAACCTCTTTCTGTCAGTCATCATTTATGACCATTAATGTGCTTTTGAGATGATGTGGGGGGCAATGACAGAGAGGTGTACAACTCTCTGATTGTTGGTTACCATCAATGATTCACTTCCCTGTAGTGAATAACTAATAACCATCAACCACTCATTCTCTGTCTTAATGTCTGGGCCTCTAAGCTTGTTTTGAATGTCTGGCTCCAGCATCTAGATCCTTGATGTCAGCTGTTAAGTACCTTTCAGATGTTCCACAAACACATTAAAAAACAAAAATGGGATTGGGCCAAACTTTGGAACAGTCTTCCCCTTGTCTGTTTGGTCTGCTTCCTCTATAGTTTTCCATCTAAGCACAGAAACACGTCCTTGTGCGTTAGCATACCCTGTGTTGTAGTACACTATATGGACAAAAGCATCAGGACACCTGGCTATTACAGATACAGGAACTTTTACGACCCCCCATTCTCACTCGGGTCCTAATCTGAGCCGGCCAATCCGGGTAGGCTCGTGGAACGTCTTGTCTCTCATGATCACCATCTTCCCCTGCTGTTGGAGGACCTTCGTAAACTCTGCATTTCATGAGTGGTATTCCCAGGTATGCAGCCCAGGGAGTGGCCGCATCTCTGTAGGTGGGTACACCTACTTTTGGTCTGGTCAGTCTGACGGCTGCCATACTCAGGGTGTAGCTGTTGCTGTGGCGAATCGGTTGCTCCTGATGGTGTCCGATGTCACTCCTTTCAACGGGCATATTATGAGACTCTATGAGGCTAAACACACCTCAAACTAGCAAGGTTGGACCAAAACCTAAGCCTTCAGTCATAAAGAAGTCGGTAGAGCCAAGGTCTCATTCTTTGATGGGTCTGAAGAAGACATGAGACTTGTGTGTGATCAAATGAAAATTGCTTATTTGTACTCTGTAGTATAGAGGTTGAATGTCTTAAGTGTGAGGAAGCGTCCTCAGATAGACTGGTTCTCTGTGTTAAGCCCCTGATGCCTTAGGATCCTATCAGCACCCGTATGACAGTCACATTCAATATAAAGGCAGGGAAGCCTGCAATCTGATTCCTATATGCTAAGGAGTTCAAGAAAAGAAGTGCGGACCAATTATGTGCTGCTCTGTCTGAAACAATAAGAGAACATCCTCATCTCACTATGTGCTAAGCTGCTGGAAGCATCTGGCAAAATGGATAGATGCGTATGCGATACCTAAATTCAGGGCTCAAATCAAAACTAAAGTCTCATTACTGGGACTAGATTGCAGAGAATTGTTGGCCTCATTGTCTCTCAGCTGCAGGATTCAGTTTATTTTTACTAGGTTTGGAGACCATTTTCACCTCTCTACTTAACACCATCTAAGGAAAAAAAATGTAAAATCTGCAATGAATAGAGAGACACATACTGCAGTTTCTGGGGTGTTACACTCTTTTCAGAATATTTTCTCTTCTGAAGGAGGAAGCATGTTCTCCTGCCGGGGCAGAAATTCATCAGGTCAGACTTAATACTAAAGGGTCCGCTCTTTTGGCGCAGGCCAGTCATGTTGATCATTTTTTCCGAAGGATATTTAACAGCCAGTCAGCATCTCTGTTTCGCACTTCGTCCAATGTGCAGCCCTGACAGTTGCCATCACTGAACAGGGGAAAGACGATGCAGCGATGCGTCTTTTGTCGTCGCTTCCATTCGACGCCGTTTGTCGCGGCCTCAGAGTTCCAAGCACATTTGCATGCGGTGCCACGCAGTCTGTTTTACGGGACAGCGCGGTGGCTCAGCGAGCGGCGCTGGGGCTGTGAGTCGGTTCCCCGCCATGGTCTGGCATCCTGTCAAGTGTGTCCGCTGCCTCATGTTCAACACTTCCTGGGATAGGATCCAGGCACACCATGGTCCTGTACTCTACAAGCAGTGTGGAAGTCAGATGGAGTTTTATACACACACACTGAGATATGAAATATTATGGATTCCTTCATAATATTGGGTTTGACGCTATATGCTTTTTGGGGCCCCTCCCAAGCCGGGTCTTTCCCAGAGTTGCTTCGACCTCCTGGATCTCTGCACCGAGCCCATTACACAGATTCTTAAACTGGACTAAGATCTGGCGCATGGGCAGGGGACCAGTTAAGCCAAGTTCAAGGATCGGGGTGTTTTATTGTTCGTTATTGCGCAATCGGGTTAAACGCATATAATAAAATGCGTAAATTACATAAAAAAAACGTGCATAGTTTGACAATCAAACAGCATGATATAAATGCTTATGAAATCTATTAACATCTGGCACATGCAGTATATGTGAGTATTAGACTGAGATATCAATAAGTAACCTAAACTATTAGATACGGCACATAACTGAGTATTGCAGTATTGATGTAAATAGAAATGCGATACTTCATTAATCCCCATGGGGATAATTCTGCTCTCCATATAGGCACAGGGGATTATGGGAGACGAGGGCCCAATGGACCTGTGACTGTTTAGCTCAGGCCGTGTTCAAACTGGCGATCTTCTGGTCATCGGCAGATAAACAAACAAAGAAGTCTATAGGCGTAAGGCGTGCAGATGATTGAAGGCACCACACCACAGTTCATTGACAAATTCCATCACTGCATTTCTGAGGACCATCTCAGCAACACCCTGCTGAAAGGTCCATTAGATACTCACTTGCTTTTATCCAAAGCGACTTGCGGCAGAGATGAGAGCTGCAGTTGATCGCTGCTCCCTGGGATACAAACCACACATTCTTTGTGCTGCAAGCACAAGTTTATATTTGCTGAGCTACTACTGATCTACAATTAGTTTCGGATCTACTGCTGCCATGAAAACACTCAGCTGACATGGATCTGCAAGTATTCCCTATAGTATAAGAGCCACTCTGCTCTTATTTAACAAAAGTGCTTTAAAAACAAATCAATGGCCTGATTGTTAAATATAATTCAAGGCAAATGGCTGAGTTTTGATCCTATCTAATGTTCAATCAGTTGCCCTAGTTTTTATTTAAGGCCTTATTTTAGCTATTCCTGTCACCCAGTTTGGTGCGGGGGGGATATATTTAGCATCTTGTTGAGTTTTAATGAGCGCGGAAAGTGTGACAAAGTCTGCCTCGCTTTGACATTTCCTGTGCCGCATGGCATGAGAAAAGCCACAAGCCCTGGTGATGCAGCACATGAGTGAGTGAGAGAGACAGTCCCCAGGTAAAAAATTAGCAGTGGCGCGTTTAATCAAAGAAATACGTGTCTTATCGGTACATCTTCCACATGCTTATCTACTACAGTCTTTCCACGAGCCGGGAGTCTGTATTTATAAATGAACAGTCTACTTACATATTTAAATTTTTTGCATTTCAGAAAACAGTAAAAATCACTGAAATCATAATCGCCGATTGTGTATTACTCTTATTACGTTTCTCCATCTCCAAATGCATATCTGAATGCAATTAGAGCATGAAAGACCACTACCCACATATTCAATTAAATGACACAGTGTTACTTTATCTCAATTTCTCTACCTCTGAGGCTATTTCTTTAGTTTTTTGTTTACAGTTTAGTGCTCGTTGGAAATTGTTAGCATATGGCGCAAGTTACAGTTATCGCAATATTTAACACTAACAAATGGATATTCGTGGGACTCGTGGCTCTCTTGAGGCTAAAGACAGCTTGTTTTTTTACTTTCATTTTGAACCTTCAAGTGCTACGGTTTAAAATGACAGCATTCATCCAGCGGCACATTTGAATGTCCACATGGGAAGTCCTTCAATAAACTTCCTCCGGAAATGATCAGTTTATCTTGATGTTATCTATGAACAGACAACATTGCAGAATGTACTTTCACCATAAAGAACACATTCAGGCGAATGCATAACTGATCATGTGGTCTGTTTGATTTGTCACTTGGGAAAATTACTTACAAAACCGCATCTTTTTGTTTCACTGATTCATGTCCAGCCATTGTGTCATGAGCGGCTTGTAGTGACCTCACACTCACTTACTGTTAAGTTTTACTGTGTAATTTTCCCTTGCACTGGAAAAATACACACTCAACCCCCTAAAAAGTGAGGTTGTTGGAGGATAGAAGGGTGACAGGAATCACTGATTGACTGTGAGTACTTGGGTGACACAGTAAGTCTAAGGCCAGAGCACAGACTGTGACTGTGACTGTGACTGGAGAGTGATGAGTCTTGTAGCTGAAAGTCAACTAGACAAGAGGTATCAGTTGAGTGGAGTCTTTTGGTTAACAATCACAATAACTGTAGTAGGTACCTCAGGAACTTGTTTTAAATTACTCACCTTTAGGGTGTCAGAGTTTGGAAGATACGTGGCAAATCTACTACAACATGGCTGGGTCAGATTTGGGCCAGTTGCAGATTGGTGTGGTGGCTTTGGGATTCTGGAAAGTCTAATCTGTGTTTTGCCTACTTGCTGCGTTTCTTTGTGTAATTTAAAAAAGAATAAAAAACAGGTCACAAAATTTCAGTCAGGTAGAACACGGCTGGGCAATATTATAATTACATATTAACCAAAAATTTGGGATTACATTCCCCCAAATCTAGAGGATGCTGCTGAATAATTTACCCCAATAAACTAGATTTACGAGTAGTTTTGGGGGAAGTATTTTTTCCCAAGTTTGATAAAGGTTTATATGACACTCGAAGAGAGGATGTAATATGTTTGTGCTTTTTATATAAAATAAATAATTTTATACAGCAATACCTTTACAGAAATATCAATTATAGAGATGAACTTGATGTTAATCGGTAATGATTTGAGTGCAAATCCAATTAAGTCTCAAGGTTAGGGTCAACGGTGAAGGTCAAATTCATTTATTTATTTATAGCGCGGTTCAAATTAACCAAAGTTGTACCAAAGTGCTGTACAGAGTAAGAAAGAAAACAACACAAACAAACAAACTAATAATAATAATAGTAATATCTGAAATGATATTCAATTTATTAGAAACGCAAGCATATAAAAAGGTCATAATTAAAAACCGTTGTGTTTATCTTTAAACCTTTTAATATTTTTTCCAGTAGAATTTTGCTAAAAAAAACTTTCGTTTTTAATGTGCAGGTCTTTGCACACAAGGAAACTATTTCCGTGAAAAAAAAAAGTTGTGCTTTTTTGCCAGTCATCTAAAAAAGAAGAAATTACTCAACCCGCTGTTATGTTTTGTGTATCCTGCATGTGTTGATGTGTGTCAGTAAACACTGCCAGACGGCCCCTCTCGTCAAGTGTAGGAGTAGCAATACAACAGAAAAAGGTATCATGGGGGGGGGCGGGGGGGGTGGTTGACATTTTAGACCATGAACAATGGGGAAAGTTTGTGAATCACCATCCCACTTTGGATGGGTCAGAATGTTTTTAATCGACCGCACAATATCCGATCTGCAGGCCGCATTTGAGAGACACACGCTGTGCAGGTTCCGCTGTGACCACAGTCAGCTGACTCCGCCCTCCGGCCCTTCGAGTCGACCCAAGCCTTTGTTGCCAGTGCACACCAATAACAATTTTCCTCTCGATCCCTCCTTCACAAACGAAACTGCCCGTCAGGTGTTACCGTTTGAAGGCCCTGCACTGGAACATGTGAAGGGACTGAACAGTGAGGCAGGGCTTGACCGCATGGGGCCTTTCCATTGGGTTTGCAGTCACCAGCTACCTACACACTTCCGCACACTGTTGAAGAGGGTCACACTCCACATGTGGCACCCGCGGTGACCGAGAAAGGCTCTAAACAGCTGTGCAAATGTGCCACGTTCTCCTTTTCATACTGTGCAATTGTTCTGCATTATGAATAACAGAACAGTCATATGACCTGACAGCTGACTGTATGTCACAACAGGTATGATTGTGATTAGAACTGAAACAAAGTTAGGTGGAATCTTGTCCTGGATTTCCTTACTTGCCTGTTTCAAGATACAATAAAACTTTTGAAATTTCCACAAAAGGCTACACGGAATTCAAAGGTAATTTAAGTAGTAAAACTGTTATATTAAAAATATTGATGGTTCGGAAAAAGGATGCATTATCCTCCTTAGACAGGAAGTATGATGAAAACAAAAAAACCGCAACTGACAGAAAACATTTCTGCCAAAAAAAAAAAAACCCACAATTAGCAGGAGAATAGCTACAGATTTTGAGGGCATGTTGTTTTGCAAAACGCCGTGCACAATCTGGCTTCATTGAAGCATGGTTGGTATACAGAGGGTTAGGCTATATCTTTTACCTGAGCCTTTTGCTTTCTGTACTGTCTGATGAAGTAATTCTGCGACTGGAATTACATTTTCATTTCCATATTCTGCGCGCTACACAGAGACCACAAGTTCTTCATATTTCTTCACATTTCATAAAGTTACATCATTATCTTTTCCCAGGATCCTTGCCTTTTTTCTCGTGTCAGTCTGTTAACTTAATCATTGGCGACAGACTGATGTTCTCCGGGGACACCATACCAGCCCCCCACCCTCCGCTTATTAGTCAGATGAGTAATTCGACGCAAGCAATGGAGGTCATTCTTACCTGCTAACTGTCGGCGGGAAAGTGCCACAGGCATCAGAAAAGAAACGGGAACAGTGTGCCGTTGCCTGGAGTAATTTAAGTTTGCCACTGTGTCTAGGGTACAACAGAAGAATCCCGTTAGCCTGAAAGGCCTTATACTTGCCACCAACTGTCTATGAGAACTAACACTGAATAAAAATGATATATTATCATTTCCTCCATCCATCCGACTCGCGTTTGTTTTATTGGTAGATGTCAGCTAGTCCCTGGAGCAATTGCGAGTTAAGGGCTTTGCTCAAGGGCCTAGTGGTTGAGAGGGCTCAGTCACACTGGGATTTGAACTAGCAACCACTGGATTGTGTAAACAGATTCCTAATCTGCTGAGCTGCAAACCAACCCGTGTGTAAATTTGGACTCATGGGACATGAGACGGGTGATAACTTGGACTGGAATCCCGGCCATCAGAGGTCACATGTTCGCACAATTATCTTCATACTGCAACTAAAAAATAATAAGAGAATCATAAGGTCGTTAGTAAGTAATCGGGTAGTTAACAGATGCATCCACAATGCTATATATAT
>JAODKF010000053.1:5691985-5709129 GCA_026779585.1 Mormyrus proboscirostris | reverse complement strand
ACCCCACGACGACACGGGGAGAACATGCAAACTCCACACACATGTAACCCAGGCGGAGACTCGAACCCGGGTCCCAGGGTGGCAGCGTGGAGCAGAACACGCACGATCTTACGTTAGAGATAACTGGAAGGACACCGCCATACACAAAGTGGTTAGGTGACTATGACAACCAGCTGAATTTCACACAAACATAGCTGAGGGCTCACACGGGGCCCAAAGCCTACCACTGCCATTTATATTCTGTTCCACTGTGCCTGCATCAGCAGCAAGAGCTCAAATTGGTTTCTGTGCCATAAATCCGCAGTGCGCAGTGCACAACAGGCTCAAGTCTGCTCACAGCCCTCTGTCTGCATGAGATCTATACATCTCTTGGAAATTAGCGGGAGAACATTTTAAAATGAATTTGAGGGAGCACTTCTTTACACAGCTAGACTATGGAATAGTCTTCCTGCTAGTGTAGCGCAAGCTACAACCATGAGTTCCTTTAAAGATAGAGCTAGATAAGATTTTAACAACTCTGAGCTATTAGTTAAGTTCTCCCCAAACAAGCTTGATGGGCAGAATGGCCTCCTCTCGTTTGTAAATTTCTTATGTTCTTATATGCATTTTATCTACCCTTCAACGTGCAGATATAATAGCATTTTGGAAAAAATAGGGCCCAGTACCATTATTAATGAATGAATGAATCCAATAACAGGTTTCATTATGGATATAATGGGCTGCAATAGTCTGACATCAGGCACACTTTTCAGGGGGGATGAAGACCGGGGAGGTGATCCACAAAGCAGGATTTCTCAGTTAGCTGGGTTAACTTAAGCTAGTATTCATGATCATGCAATAAGAGTTTTGGTAAGGAGCATCCTTATTAGACAACCATGACTGAGAAATCCTGGGGGGTGTTTCAGAAAGCAGGATTTCTCACTTAGTCAGGTAGCTTGTTGGATTTAAGGTCGCCTGGGCTGAATGAACTTCATTTTCATTCCCTTACCTTTAGCTCAGACTACCTTAAATCTGACAAATTATCTGGCTAAGCAAGGAGGCCTGCTTTGTGGAACACCCCACCTGGCCACTGGGAAAGAGCAGTGCAGCCTGGGAGTTTACAATAACTTTCTCAGCTAGGTCTGTAATAACTGCTAAAGGCTAACGGCTAACAGCTAGTGGTTCCCCAGCAGCTGGTGTCCGTGGGCGCTAACCTGCGTCATCTTGCTGAAGTCAAGCTCGGGCCGGGCGCAGGGCCTCGTCTCCGGGTCACGGCGGCGCTTCAGGCCCGGCTTGCGCAGGAGCAGATCACAGGGCTGCGAGTGGCATCGCGGGTGCTGTGGCGGCGTGGCGCGGCGCAGTGAGCAGGGCGTACTGCAGGCGGAGGACGGAGACGGGGGCACAGCCGAGGGGCGGGCGGCAGCAGCAGCGGCAGAGGCGGCACGGGGCGGGGCCGGGCCCGGCGGCAGAAAGTGGGCGGCGGCCTCCAGGATGTGCACCGGTGATAGAGAGAAGCGGCGCTGGGCGGCTGGTGGCGCCGAGAGGGCGGAGGGTGAGGAGGAACAGGAATACGGCGGGGCGAAGAAGCAGCAGCAGCTACTGCTGCCGCCGGTGGCGACGGCGGTGGTGGCGGAGGCGTCGGCGGGATCCCAGGGGAAGCCCCAGGGCAGCGGTGAGTCGGGGCTCAGTGCCAGGCTGTAGAAGGTGGGGCTGGAGGACGAGTGCAGAGCCGGCTTTGGCGATGCCCGCAGAGGACACGCCCCTCCTGCACACTCCCCGCTCTGGCAGCGCCTCTTTACCGGCGTCCAGATCTTGGAGGCGCTGGGCCTCCAGGTGAGGCGGCACTGGGCCAGGTCCTCGGGCACCGACAGCGAGCGGCAGTGCCGCTTGGAGGGAGGCGGGGGGGCCGGTGGAACCGGGGGCGGCGGGGGGACCGGAGGCGGGGCCGGAGCTCCGCCCAGAGGTGGGCCGCTTGCCGGGGGGCTGGGGACCGCAAGCTGCCGGGAGCCATCCCTCTCTGGGAGGGAGGCCGCGGGAGGGCCCAGGGGAACCGGGTTAGGGGGGAAACTGGAGCTGAGCGTCCCCTGCAGGCCAGGCTTGGGAGGAGGGCACAGCTGCCAATAGCTGCTTTCTGTGGGGGGGAGTAAGAACAGGCATGACTAGAAGGGTTAATGCAAAAAGTGAAAAATAGGACATAAAGAAATGGCTAAATGATACAATGCAAACAGGAAATTAGCCTCCCAGTGGTTCTCATCCTGCTCTGAGACCCAGCTGACCCTGACGGACCCACCCCGCTGCTCACCTGGCATCAATCCATATGTGGAACGGCAAATTCCTGGGCTGTCGGGGTCCACTGTACACTGGAAGACAGACACAGTCACTGGACGGGAGACAGAGGACACAGCAGGACAGGCAGAAGCAGAACAGGATTACTGAGATGCACGAGGCAAGCAGAGAGAAAGCAGAGTGTCCATCCAGGGGCGTTACCAACATGCTGGACTGGGGGGGTGACATTGAGGTATGCAGGGGGGCACCACTGTTCATACTGTCAGAAGTCTTGGGGGGGGGGGGTCCCTTCTAAAAGCTTATTTAGGCTTCTGCATCGAATTGACGCTGTGAAGACAGTATAGCCATGGACCCTACACCTTACGCCGGACACGCTCCCAGAAATGATGGCCCCAGAGATGGCTATACTGTGATTGGTCCACTTGGCAGCATTTATTTTGTTATGGGACCGAAGAAAGCGTACTTCCCAGGTGTATTTATATTATTAATTGAAAGTGAAGCGGTATTTATATCTAGCATTAAATAACCCACCCTAGGTATCATAGCAACAGGTCTACAAAACACTTCGGATGCCAGCGCCGATTTCACTTACCTCCATTAAATTTATTCATACGTTTTGAGGCTAAAAAAGTAAGTAGTAGTACAGTTTATACGGTAAAATGCATAAAGAGCGACTTTGTAGCAGCCTGACATTTTTAAAAAAATTGTCTACAGGAAGTTTGTAGCAGCCAGGACCTGATAAATGGATACTTTGTTACGAGGTAAATGTTTGTTTTTTTTTTTGTTTCAATTGTGTGATTCAACAATTGTATAAGTTGCAGAGTGGGAAGACAATAAAATGCCACATCCTAAACTATGTATCACTTAGTGTTTTAGCGGGGTAATTGCTGCACGACACATATACACCAGCACACAAGTATAAATGCCCACAATGGCGTAGGCCACTTGCGTAGGTCACAGCATAACCTCGACCAGAAGTATAATCGGCCTTTAGTTTCTGAAGGAGAGTTGGGACTGAATCATATTTTCTCTTGTGATGGAGTCCTAGGATCATTATGTAAAATCACTATTGATCTCTGACAGGCAAACAATCCGCAGACACACCCCTGCATCCATCCATAGTTACGGGGGACCTGAACACAGGCGGGCCAGGGCACAAAGCTGGGGTGGGGGGCGGACGGGATGCCCGCCCATCGCAGGAGACACACGCGCTCACGCACGCCATCACACACTACGGACAATTCAGGGGAGCTTTGGACTACGGGAGAAAACTCCGATATCGCAGGGAGGTTGTTACAACTCCGGCATACGGCGTCACCCCGCAAAGGAGATGAGGTCATCAGATCACGCGGTCGATTCAAAAAGGCCAAAAGACGTTGAGCGTCAAACGCCGGTGGACAGACTCACCGGATCCGGAGAGAGAGCCGTGCGGCGTGTTTGGCTGTCCAGACTCGAGCTCTTGATATGCTCAGTCACGAATGTTACCATGGCAAGGTGCTACGGAGCTGGGATGGGAAGGAGACCGGAGCACCCATCCGTCCGTACACCTCAGCGTCTGTACGGGAGAGACTGCGCCGTTACCGTCGCCGGGGCACCAACAGTGCAGTGCTTACATCACAGCCATTACGCCACCAACTCATTCATACAACTGTTAATGACCCTGCGGCCAATATGACCTCAGAGGAGATAAATTTTAGAGCCTGGATTTTGGTTGGTTATCGAAGCAGTCAGGCTGCATCACTGCAATTTCACAGCGTTAATTTTATTGTCGTAGTCACACCCCTAATTACCCCACAATTGTTTTTCTTTTTTTAAATCTTCTACCCCTTTAATGTTGCTTCATAGCTTATCTCGTCCCCATATTATACATTAAGAAGACTAGAAAGTTTTACCACTTGAAAGTTGTCAGCAGACATTCACCTTACTGACGCACGGTGTAAGGCAGAATTTAGTCAATGTCAACTCTACTGATTCTCTCATGCGCCTAATGGAAAAACTGAGTATTAATGTTACCTAAATTAACAACCTAGAGGGTTGTAGGAGCAGCCCACTTAATGGACCAATTCAAAGGAGGAATAATAATAATAATTAATAATAATAATAATAATAATAATAATAATATTGTTATTATTATGCTATTATTGCAGAATTCTCAGTGCTTCATTTGTAAACTCTGAGATGCTGGAGCTCATAATGACCATGATGACATCATACACACAAATCGGTCTTTAACGATGTCAATGCGCTATTATTCATTTGAACACGTAACAGTGTAATATTTTCTATCGACGCCTGTTAGTTACATCAAACGTTTCATCTGCGTTGCACTTTTCTCACTCCTTCTCATTAGCATTAGCATCCACAAGAGCCGCTCCTCTCCCAGCTGCCTCTACTTGTTCTTCCGTCAGATGTTCTGGTTCATTTCTGCGCTGCTTGGTTTCTGATGACTCTGTTGATTTAAGAAAAAAAAAAATTCAAAATATTACTCCGTGTTTTGGACATTTTCTTTTAGTTGTTTTGCTATAACGGCCTGGCACGTAGCCTCACCTTTTTCCTGCGTTCCGTGGTCAGATAAGTGAAACAGAGGCCTACTATTTTAGTCAGATGTCAAAAAAAGTTATACAGCATAATAGATTTAACACACACACACATACACACACTTCGGGTGTAGCAGGTGGCGGGGCACGCCTGAGAGGTGCAGGAGTGCAGACTACTTTGAACCAGAGGTCCGCAACATTCGGCACAAATTAAGCATTGAGTATTTAAAGATATTTAAAGATGTTTCATCCGTAATTATTCAATTAGTCTAACACAATTGCATAAATAATAATGGAATAATAAATAATACATCATTTTTTATTGTCTTATGATTTACTTTCTCAAAAATACTCAAATAATTGATGCTTGAGGAAAAAGTATTTAAAAAGATAATGATTTCTGCACACAATTTAAGGTTTAAAACTATATCTTGCACATAACTGAATCCTAAAATAAAAAGGGCATGTTATTTATAAGCATAACATTGACAGATTCGCTTACCCAAGGAAGGAAAAAGCATCAACCACTTCTATCACTTTATTTAACATGCAGATAGCAGCTTATGTATCGTAGCAGAGCATAGCGATTGCCCTTCGTCTATTTACACGTTGCCTGCGGTTCTGTACAAAATAGAGAACTCTTAAATTAAATGTCTTACAGAAATCCAGGAGCCCAGAAGAGACATTTGTGTATATTATTAATGTTTCAGGCCTGGGTGTTTCCATACAGATCTACAGGTGGGTGGAAAATGCGTTACAGGATGGCAGAACCAAAGCAAAGCTAACACCCCCCTTCTCAAATGAAGCACCCTCCAAATTAACATCCCAGATACAAATTCTCATCTGGAACATAAAATAACCATCTATGGGGAAAAGCAGTGCTGATACTGTATAGAGGGAAATAAAAACAGATGCCCAGTATTAATAATAATAGTATTAGTAAATTAATTTATTAATTTCTTCATTCACTCACTGTTAATAATAACAGTGAGTGAATGAAGAAATGAATGAATGAATGAATTTACTATTAATAATAATAATAATAATAATAATAAATAATAATAATAATAATATTAACCATCTGGCCGAACTATACATTTGGAAGCCAGCCGCTAATAGGCCGTATTAACACTGACAACCCTACCTTAAATTTGCACATTCCCTACTTTGACATGGACGTACAAAGCTGCACATGGCCATGCCAAGCGGACAAAGCCAGGTAAAGCGTGCCCATCTCACCGGGCACCTGTCACCTCCGCCTGACGCCTCGACACGTGACCTGGCGTCTGCACGCGCCCACACCGAGCCGGAGCTCGGGCCGGCGTGAATGAACGTAGCCCCCTCGGCGGGTTGCCTTGGCAACGACACCTGGCAGAATGGGCTGAACCGAGGGGCTGAAGGAGGGATGGCTGCACACGCACAGCCCCGATGTCACAAAAACCCACTGCGAGGCACGGTGCCTGTAAGCAGCGAAGCAGCCGTCGCCATATTCCCGCGTTAAGCGCTGGCGGAATGAGTTCGCCGTACTGGCAGGATAAATATGGCTCGCTTGTCGTTGCTGGGTGTTTGTGTCAATAACGGGGCGCTATTTTTAGATGCTCGCTGTATTAGCGGGGCTGACGGCTGCTCGCTGCCACGAGCACGTTCAAAACAGATATGACCTTAAATATGCATTTTAAAATGAAACCATTCAGTCGTTAATTTAATATTGATATAAAACAATTATGCGCATAAAATGGACCAAATCATACACCATAAACGTAAACATGCAATAAATATAAAACAAGCATATAGATAGCTAGACGCTAGCTATTACCAATTTAAAGGCCATTGCTATAAATTCGCGATCTCTAAATTCATGTTCTATTTGTACACTAGGAGCACCAGCTACTACCCAAAAAACGTGACAAAATCGCAACATTTCAAAATGGCTTCAGTTAAATGCCTGGCTGGTTAGCTTGTGAGGGTTTTGCATCAATGCAACCCCCGATACATGCAAAGGATTAACAACCGCGTTGACCAGACTGAAATGCATAGTACGCTTTTTGTATCATCCGCTCGCACAATATTTACCTTGTCAGCCTCCTTTGCACAGAAGAGCACCACGAAGCTACGTCCTCGGGCCTTAGACTAACCTTTAATGTTGCTAGTAAGGTAGCAGGTTAGCAGGGGATAAACCATCCGGGAAGCGCAACTGCAATATACGGGTTTCCAGCGTTTGCACTTTAAGACATAACGAGACAATTGTGATTCATTATCAAGCCACGCAAACAAATTACAAAAGGAAAAACGCATTAATCAAATATTTTGATTTGTACCTCTTATAGGTATATATATTTAATCCATCTGGGTGACTGTGGTAGATGCGCTCTGCCCGTAAAAATTCATTCGTTCGCCCGACGTCTGAAATTCATAAACACATCGTAGGTGTTCCTGGAGGAGGGTGGGGAATATACATTATAATACATTATTGCAATTAAATAATCAGAGGATAATGATACATGTATTTTTATTCTCGTCGTATTCTTATTTTACATTTATTAATTTGAAAATATGTTTGATATTACAAGGATAATTCCCGCACTGGGAAATTAAAAAAAAAAAAAATCATAAGGGCTAGCTGTTTGGATGATGGGTAGTGTAGTTTACAGAGAAACCGTAGCGAAAAGTAGCAGCAATTTATTGTGGAAATTATTAATGAGTCCCTCGTGGTTTTATTACTATTTTAATGATGATAATGGAAAGGTTATGGAAGCCAACAAAAGAACGCTTTCCTGAGCACAGTCCTAAATGAACACAGGGTGGCAGGGTGGACCTACTGTTTCGGATATGGAATTATTTTGGAGTGTGAAATAACGGTTAACATTTCTTAATTTAAAAGGTCATACATATTTCCAGTAGTTCCCAATCATATTCGTATTATAACTACCCCTGTAATCTGTCTCATTTGTACTCCGGTTGCTTTAAATTTCAAAAAATTCTTCTATATTAAACGAGATGACACTGGATGGCCCGAAAAAAAAAATTAAATACAGAAAGCTATTGGGATTTTTAAAGTATTATTTTTATTTTCTATTCCAACTACAAGTTTTATAGTATACAGATAATTCGGGGATTTCCTCATATCCTTTGTATTCCGTTCTGTTAATCTGACGTTAACAAGAGTTGCGTGTATGTGTGGGTAGCACGGATTTTTCCATCCAAAACAAGAACAAAATACAGCAAGTTCGAAGGCTAAACGTCAACCACGGGCAATATGATATGTGTTATGACAGTTACATGCATTATGAGAAATTTAGATTCCTGTATTGTCTTCCAATCTATCACGTGGTTATTGTTTGGTTCCTCGTAACCCAGTAAAATAATAAACGCACAATCAGTAGATGTTTTACGGAAAAAGTGGTGCGAACGTTAAAAAAAAATTACCTGAGACGATCATGCATACATGTTACATTTACCTATCCTGAATATAGTCACAGGGGTAGTCCTGAATCCTATCACAGAGAACAATGGACTCAAAGCAGGGCAATTTGAAATAGGGTGACTAGATAATCCCTGTCAAGGGGGACACCTTTAGCCAGGACAGGATTTGTAAACTACACTTTCAGTCAAAAGGAACTGAATTTCACTTAAGCACCGAGTTCTTGCTGTGTGCTGATTTGTCAGTCTCCTATAATCATGTACGTATCACTAATGTTAATGTGTAATAGCTGGATGCATCTTTCATTCAGGGAAACAAACCAGACAAAGCACAAGAAGAGCTGAACTATTTAGCCAAACACAGGAGCCTTTCGGTTTTAAGGTAGTTTGTAAGAAAAAAAAAAAAAAGTGTCCATGACGACATAGATTATCTGATCACCCTAATCTGAAAGGAATGTTCAATAGATCATTGCAGGACACACACAGGTAATTAATTGCAGTTATATTTCATAAATGATGAAATCGTAGCGCTGTAGAAAGCATTTCCACAGAATAAAACAACTCCGGGGATCCTTCACCTGCTATGGGCTGCGGGTGTGAAGTTATCAGATATTCACATTGTTCATGTAGGTTTCCACACTCACACTCAGAAATAGGTGTTAAGGTGGTGCATCAAAACTGATAATACTTTCTATGTGTATGTAGAACTTAACATGTGTCTTGTAGTCCCTGGGGTCGACTACGAGCTCATTACATCCCCGCATTTGACGAGCAACTATGCAACTCGAAAGACTATGTAAGATTACTTTGAACAATCCAGGACATATTTAGCAAGATACCAAAGAAATCTTAACAAGGTGCTGTACAAGGAATACCCATGTTAGAAAACCAACCTATAAAAAGCGGTGATGACAGAAACCCACACATGGTAAGCCTACTGTGTACCCATTGTGACTGTACGACCTAACAAATCAGTTATTGATGAGTCAACCAATAGGAAAGGTTAAATCAGCTGACTGTGCACAATAATCACATCCACTGTGAGTTTCAAAGACTCATTTCTTTCATCACTTTTTTAAGTCCTATATATCACCTGCATTTTTATGCACCTGTATTACACAGACACATTAGTATCATTTCCATATATTGTTTAAATAAGCAATTCATTCGTTTTTATTTTTACCCAGTTGTAACCAGAAAATATAGAAGATAATTAAACGAGGTTTTAGGATTATTGTAGTTCTGTACCTCAACTCGCTACAAAAATAGCGTAGAGGTATATGTGCAGATTACCACTGGTACGCTTGCAATGTAGTAGTATAGTAACTCACTGCGCTAAGTCACTTTATATTTTTATATAAAGTTAATCCCATTATCTCTCCCGCTAATATATTACTTTTACTATTTTTTTATTACTTTTATTATTTTGCTTGGTGCAGGCTAGCCTTTCATTTTACTACCACGTTATACCTGTATTATTATGTGTGAAACTCTTGAATCTTGAACCTAATCAATTGGTCCATACCAAGATGAATCAGACACACCAGCATCTCTGGGTGTTTTGATGTCCGTGACGGTAGCAGAACACAGCAGGAAGTGAGGAAAAAAAATAGCACGTGACACCTTTTGAGTTTATATTTATCAGAAGAAGGGAGGTTCATCTAAGCATTATCAGTAAATTAATTGTTAACTAACTGCAGAAAATGACGTGTCGACAGCAAAACGCATCAAAGCTGTCTGTTTCGCTATGAGTAGTGATTGCCTTCGGGGCAGCATGGTTGAGTTCACATTTCTTTATTTAAAAATTCTCTACTTATAAATTATGGCACCCATCCCCTCCCAAGACAGATCCTTTTTGTTTTTATGTGGCCAGATCATCGCGCACCTGTTACAAGTCAGCAGAAGCCGGGATGCAGGCAATGAAAGATCTAGCAGTCCTGTTTATATTATTGATATTAATACAATGAAAAGTCCAACGGCCAATACGTTGCGTTTTTTCTCTACTGATCTGGGATCCTCACTATGTTGACTGGTTTTTGTTTCTGCCTAAGGCTTAATTATGTTTGAATATGATTTGACCCACTTGAACTTAAGGAGCCCAAGTAATTAGCCAAGTAGCATTATACAACTAGAATAATCTGAATTATATGCCAAATGTTACGTTTTAGAGCTAGAAAGCAATCATGTTATATTAAATCAAAGTCTTCTACCACACATGAAGGACAATAAGTAAAAAGAATCCAACTGGTATAATATGTAATATCTAGGCCTAATTGTGACATATGCAATCTAAATATGGGTTCACAAGAAAACCAGCCTATAGTGAGCTCCAAGAACTAAGAGTACCGAACATCGGTTTAATAATAAATTCAGATAAAACAAAGATGCATGAGTACTGTGTAATTCGGTGAAATATATGTTAGTAAAGTAGTAAATTAATAGAATTTACAAGACACTGTGGCAGAGGTTTAAATAATAATTAATATTATCATATACAAATAATACGAGACTTATCTGATTTACTAGAACATGGTAAATATTTTAAATTTTATCATAGTAATTAAAACTATCATCTCGCGTGCCTATTTCTAGACCGCCCGCTATTCTGACATCACTTCCGGCGCACATCCTCGAGCGCAGACACTGATACCAATATGGCGTCCGGCAGTGGGGTAAGTTTACTGTGTGCTGTCGTGCATTTTCCCGTCTTATTTCGGAATTATTTTGGTAATATTTGTATTGTTACACGAAATACGAAAGCTAGAGTTCCTTATCTTCAGAACGAACAACGAGTAGTTTTGGGGAAAAGAAAGTTATAAAGTGTCATTGGCAGCTCTACAGTATAAGCTCAACTGGCTAAACAACTTTAACATTTAATGGTTAGATAATTGTGCTTATTATTTAAAATTTCTAAAACCTGTCACGTTTAGGGATCTGCTTAAATAACTGCATGTTTCAAGTCTGAAATGTTAATGGAAAACAGATTCATATTTGTGAAAGGAATATGCCGTATGTAGGCGAGATGTTTCGGCTCCGTGTTAAAATTCACAACAATGAAGAGCTTTTTACGTTTGTCTTTGCACAAGAATAAGAATGACTTTCGGAGAAAGTGGGATAAAGATGAGTACGAGCAGCTGGCCCAGAAACGCCTCACGGAGGAGCGCGAGAAGAAAGATGGTAAGATTGCGTGTTTTGGTGTTTATCCGACGTCATCGTAGCCGGTTTTTTTTTGGGGGGGGGTGGAGTACCTGATTCTGATTCTGTAATGATATCAAGCGCTAATTCCAATTTTGCCTCTTACCCTAACTTGGTGTGCATAAGTGTTTGTATGAATGTTGCGTTTTCCAGAGTGATTTTCTGTATATTTCTGCAACAAAATATAATAATTTTGTCTATAGCTAGATCTTTACAATTTTTTGTCGCAAACATTGAGGTTCAACAGTAAAACCTAAAATGTGAAGCAGCTTCTTTTTCTTATGCTCTGTTAGTTCCAAACACCATAAGTTAGTATAATGCCCCCCCCCCCCCCCACAGGAAAACCGGCTCCCCCTGTCAAGCGGGAGCTCTTGCGGCACAGGGACTACAAGGTTGACTTGGAGTCCAAGCTGGGCAAGACCATTGTCATCACAAAGACAACGCCACAGGCTGAAATGGGCGGGTACGTGTGGGGTTCTGTATTCTAAGAGTAATTTTTGAATTTAGAGATCAGTGGTCATTGACACACCACAGTGCACAACAGCGAAATGTGTCCTCTGCATTTAACCCATATGTGACATCGTGACATAGCAGGGGGCAGCTAGTTCAGCACCCGGGGAGCAGTGCTCAAGGGCAGTACCTTGCTCGGGGTGTCTCAGTGATGCATTGCTGGTCGGGGATTCGAACCAGCAGTCTTTCAATCACAAGTGCACTTTCCTAACCATTAAGCCACCACTGCCCGTGAGTAACATCTTGTAGTAGAAGGTGATGTAGCCACATAGCAAGTTTACAAGTTTGATACCCCCACCCCCCGTTTGAAATTTGCTGGGTGCCCCTTAAAATTTCTCCCTGAGGGCCTGCTTATAGATTAGTAATGATGCACAGTTTTCTGTCCCTGCACTCTTCTGTCCATCCAGCTACTACTGCAACGTCTGTGACTGCGTCGTGAAAGATTCCATCAACTTCCTAGATCACATCAATGGCAAGAAGCGTAAGTTTGACGGGCTAGCGGCTGTCGCCTTGCAAGGGGGAACATCCTACCGGTGTCCATTTTGGGAATTTCACTTTTGAAATGGCAGTCATTCTCAGGGACGTCCAGTGGGCAGTTTTAAGGGTGCGACGATTCATCAAGCGTCAGTAGCGTCAAGACTCATCGCGAAGGGATGAGTGAGAGAGGGGAGAAAAGAGAGAAACTGTAGCCTTTGACAGTGTTTTGTTGGTATAATAGTTGTTAAATGTAAAATTAGTCTTGTGTAATTGCACTTCACAAGTAAAATTGACTTGACCCCTTTGCATCATTACCTCTGAATGGGCTCCAGGCCATAACTGAGGCTGTACTTATGCCCCCCCCATCCTCCACCGCAGACCAAAGAAACTTGGGAATGTCCATGCGAATCGAGCGCTCCTCGCTGGACCAGGTTAAGAAGCGTTTCGAAGTCAATAAGAAAAAGCTGGAGGAGAAACAGAAGGAGTATGACTTTGAGGAGCGCATGAAGGAGCTACGGGAGGAGGTCAGCGATGCAGGACCTTGATATACGCACCATGAAATATTAGCACGTTTAAATGTATTACATTAGCCTTTATGTAAGGTGGTCAGCGACCAGTGCCAATAAATTCAGTTGATTCGTATTTGACTTGACCGAGGTGAACGTGCATGCTGTGTGCGTTTTGTTTTTTTATGGACAGTGCTCACAGTCTTGGGATGCTTGCTTAATTCTGCAAAAGTATTGCAAATTTGTGTCAAAACAATCGTTTTTTCTTACAAATATATCACATTAGAAACAACCAGTATTTTTAAATAAAACATTCTTTTCAAGTAGTGATGGATTGAAACCAAAAGTATCGTTCTGAAAGAGCTGCTCTGAGTTCATTGACAAGCAGTTTCACTGGGGGGCTTTTAATTAGTAACACCTTTGCAGCAACATAAAACGCTAAATATTTCTGCTTAGGGTCCCTTTTGGAGCCAGTAGCTACTATTGCAGTTAATAGCAAAATGGCAAGAGCAGAGCTGAATGGGTCAGTAAAAAAAAAAAAAACGTGTGGAAGATTTTTATATTCTTTTGTTATGAAACCGATTAATTTGCAACATTTTAACTGACATAAGCAAGCGTCCCTTGGCTCCCGGAGCCCTGCGCTCGTGCATGCATGCGCATTTTTAAATTCATGTTTCCTTTTGCGGCCGCAGGAGGAGAAGGCGAAGGCTTACAAGAAGGAGAAGCAGAAGGAGAGAAAACGAAAAGCAGAGGAGGACCTGGCCTTCGAGGAGGATGACGAGATGGCTGCCGTCATGGGCTTTTCCGGCTTCGGGTCCTCCAAAAAGGGCCACTGATGGCAAGGGGTTCGTCCACAGGACTGCAGGCTCTGACTCTCAGCACTCAGACGCCCCCCCCCCCCCCCCCTTCTTTTTTGTTAAGAGAGAAGCAGTAGTCGGTCCTTTCTCTGACTTGTGGGAAGCCACTGCCTTGATTACTTCCTCCACTGACTCCCCACCACTGCTGTGTCGCATAAGGGGGGAGGGGGGGTTACAGCCCAGGTTCAGGGCACTGAATAAGAATTACAGGAAAGGGTTTTTTTTTTTTTTTTTTTAATTGTTGTTTAAAGATTGAGTTGAGTTGGCTGTGTGAGCATGCAGACTTTCCTTGCAACTCATTCCACACAGTTGGCTGAAAATTTAAGACCGTCTGTGGGTGTACATCTTTGTTTTTATATATGGAGAATGATTGTGCGCCGGTGAAACCCATCCCAAAACGTCCTTCTCAACCTTAGTATTCTCATACACTCAACCAGCTTAGGATCTTCACATGAATAGTCTAAGAGATGTGCAAGGAGCTTCTGTATTCTGTGCTCCTTGTTGGATCAAGGGAAGTTTGATTTAATAAACAGTGCGACTTTTGTGCAAGTTCTCTGCCTTTTCTGTCACTGTCCGAATGAGCATGGCCATTGTTATAGTTTAATTCCACCAAATGGCATCGTTTTGTCTCATTACGAAATGAATTTTATTTTCCGGTGTTATACTGGCTGATGCATTATGGAAATTTATCCAAACAGCAGTAGAGTTAGTTACCAGCTGGGGAATCGAGGTAGCCTGCTGGTTCCATCTCGTCATGGTGAATTGGGCAGGATGCACCTGAGTCTGTTTTATACGGTGATGGTTATACAGACGCTCCTCTACTTGCGAACGAGTTGCGTTCCGAACAGCCGTTCATAACTTGAAATGTTCGTAAGTCGTTATTCAACATCATTTTAAGGGTATACTCAAGTACAAAGAACTAGGATGCTGGGAGTTTGCACGCTATGTGCTGCGCGGCAGGAGTAGCGGCCAGAAGTTGTGCTATAGATGGATCTGGCAGAAAAAAAACTTGTTGCGGACAAGAAACGGGAGCCCGATGAACACAATTCGGACTTTGCAGTCCTTTTCGTTCGTACGTGTGAAAGTCCGTAAGTTGAAAGTTTGCAAGTTGAGAAGCGTCTGTATATTATGTCTGGCCTGGTCAATATTGCCATGTAGTCTAGATTGCGCATTCTTCGCCGGAAACATTTCTTGTGGTGACGTGTAGTAATTTTCTCACCTTTCCCCCCCCCCCCCCATTCTTTTCACGCGCTGGCTAATGTGACACACTGTGCGTTGAAGGTTGAGTACACCCATTTTCAGAAAGAGCCCCCAGCTTTTTTCATGGAGCTTGCTTTTGGTTACTGACACTGAGATCAAGTTAGCAACATATAGTGCAGGACGACCAAAAGGCTGTGCTGTATCTTCTATAAGCCAACGCCGGTCGTGAACGATGGTTATGGATTTACCCGGATTTGTTCTGGCCTGACAGTCTTGCGTAAATTGGGCCCTAAGTCCCATTCTGCTTGGTGTGGTAATATTTACATACATGACCTGTCCATTCAAGAAAGTAGGGTCAGATAGTCTCTAGAATGGGGGTGTTGAACTCTGCTCCTGTAGGGCCAGAGTCCCGTTCCACCACAAATGATTCAGCTGAAGAGCTGTATGGTAATTAGCATAAAGATTTGAACCTGGTGTGTTGAACGAGGGGAAACCTAAAAATCTCTGGGGCTCCGGCCCCCCAAGACTGGAGTTTCACACCCCTGCCCCAGGACAGTTCCCGAAAATTGCCAGATATTCTGTGATCAACTGGAAACGGTATGATTGCAAAGTGAAAGCATTTAGCAATAACAGAAACTCATCCATGAAGTGACAGACCAGGTAAAGTAATCGGGGGGGTCTCAGTGCTGAGTCGCATGGTGCGTAAAGGTCACCGACACTCAGTTGATTCAGCAACAGCCAAGTTCCAGACTTCCTCTCACATTAACCTCAGCATCAAAATTGTGTGTTGGGGAGCTTCATAGCTGAGCAGCTGCAAGCGAAGCCCCTCGTCACCAAGCGCACTGCAAGGCAGCGGATGCAGTGGTGAAAAGCAATTAGGAAAAGTTTGGTGGAGGAAGGGTAATGGTATGGGGTTGCGTTTCCCTCAGTTCCAGTGAAAGGAACTCTTAATGCTTAAGCATACCCAGACATTTTGGATAATTCTATGCTTCCAATTTTATCGGAACAGTTCGGGGAAGGCGGCCCTTTTCTGTTCCACCATGACTGTGCCCCAGTACACAAAGCAAGGTCCATAAAGACATGGTTGGGTGAGTTTGGTGTGGAAGAACTTCACTGGCCCACACAGAGCCCTGACCTCAACCCCATCAAACACCTTATACTAGATAAACTAGAAGGGAGATTGTGAGCCAGACCTTCACGGCCAAGATCAGTGCCTGACCTCACAAAAGCTCTTCTGGATGAATGGGCAAACGTTCCCACAGACACACTCCATAATGCTGTGGAAAGCCTCCCCAGAAGAGTGGCAGCTATTATATATTGATGCCTATGGGTTTAGAATGTGACGTCATAAAAGTTCCTGTAAGTGTAATGGCCTGGTGTCCCGATACTTTTGTCCATATAGTGTAAGTAATCAGTCAAGACACCACATCAATAAAAAGGAGATAGACAATGTATCTCTCTGGCTTTGCTCTTCTGCCCTGTCAAAGCAGGAGCTTCAGTAGCAGGTACTTGTGGAGCAAAGTAAACTATTGGAGAAAGGTCAGTCTGCACCCCCCTATTAAAAAGACCACATTATAATCTGATATTTTGTAAATTCATAAAGCAGGATTGAGTCTGATAATTTGGTTCCCATGCAGTGATCATTTATAACTTCACACATGACAATCGAAAACAAAAAGAAAGATTTAAGTTACAAAATATATATACCCGAAATTGCAGCCCTCCTGGGAGATTCAGGGAGTTTTACTTACACAAAAATATCCTGAGGGCAGAATGAAAAATGATCGGTTTAGAGATATAACCAATTACATTGTAGAAGAGGTGGGTACAAGTAAGCACAGGAGGCAGGACCAAGTCATCTGACTGGTTGGTCTGGCATCAGATCCAAGATCTGATTGGTTAACATTTTTTGTGTAAGTAAAAACCCCATGAGCTTCCGAGTAATAGAATGACAGCTGAAAATGTAATTGCATGAGTTCAGCCAGAGCGCCCTTTGCACTCCACCTGAAGGTGTATGTGCAGCCAGAAGCTGGTCAGGGTAACCACAAAAGAGATGAGAAAAGTTTATCTCAGTCCAGTGTGACCCAGTTTGATAACCAGGTAAAGTACAGACTGTGGTTAGTAATCCAGCTGGCAGTTTTCAGAGCAGCTGGTTAATTTCCAAAGATCATACATAT
>JAODKF010000053.1:5670995-5683433 GCA_026779585.1 Mormyrus proboscirostris | reverse complement strand
ATATATACATACAGAATAAAAATAAGCAAATAGAATATAATGGGAGTGTAAAGACTGAAAATGTAAAAAATGACATAAAGTTGGTGTTTACATAGAATAAGTGTTATGTTGCAGATACTCCTCTCTTTCTCGTTCAGTTTCACAATACATTTGAAATGAATCACAATTGCCTGTAGGTGTGAATGGTGTGTGTGTCCCTTGGTGAGGGTTGGCCCCCCCATCCTGGGTTATTCCCTCCCTCGCGTCTGTAGCTTCTGGGATAGACTCTGGACCCCCATGTCCCTGCGTAGATCCAGCGGCTGCGGCAGATGGATGGACGGTCTTGCGTACGCCTTTTTTTCACGCGTGACCTCATGCCGTCTTGGCGTAAACGCTCCCTCTTCCCGTCTCCAAGCTCCTGGCCTGCCCGCCCCTCACGTGGACCGCAGTAAGAAGCCTGGTTCTTCAGACCGAGGTCTGCCCAGTCTGCCAGGGTTTCCGGACAGGGAAGAACACTTTCCTGGTAAGCATGCGCCCATAGCAACCTTTCAGTCTCATAAAATCCATCAAACAGTTTACTTCCAGGGGGAAGTGTTATTATTATTATTATCAATAATAATAATAATAATAATAATAATAATATTACATTTAATTTATGATGCACTTTTCTTTAGAACAAAATCTCAAAGTGCTCACATGAAGTTTAAATAAGGTAATAGGTATTATGAACTATCATTTTGCATTTTATGTGGCTTAAATTCAGTTCAGTCGACGGCTCAGTTGAAGCAAACTGATTTCTTCTTCGTATTATTACCATGACCGTGTTACTTTCATTGCCAGTCATGGTTGTCACTGCAGATGAATTGTTACTTACCTTGAACTTACAGGTACTTCAGTTGGCCCCAACTCAGCCATGACTTTCGCTGTAATCCGATTTCTCTTAAAATCTTTGCGATTTCATTAGCCAGGCTAATAACATTACTACGTTGTTGCTACACGCCAGAAGTACCACGCAAACACAGTTTTGATCTTTTTTTAAGACGGAAACTAGAATCTCAAATCAAAAGGTGAACATCGCTGCCTTTGGCTGAAGCGAAGTCGATTCCTCACCCAGGGACAATTCGCTATACCTGGTGCACCAGATGCTCTGTAGATGCTGTTAGATGGAGAGAAAGCCACCGCACGTTTGTGTGTCTCCAGCGGTTTAAACGAGCTAATAAACATGATCCAAGCGTCCAATGAGTTCAATAAAATAATAAAGGCATTTGATCAAGTCACCCAAAATGAATAATTTCTGAACAACTGTACATATCTACAATCATTTTCAGGTCCCAAAACAGGCTAATCAAGCAGAAACTAGATGTCTGCTACGATCAATTACTTTTTTCTTCAGTAAACACAGAATGTTAATTATTGAGTTATAAATTGTTCACATTATGTTGGGCAATCTTTAATTCCCAGTGACTTTAACGAAGGTCTTTTAAAACTGTACAAAACGGCTTGGTCGTGCATTCAGTTCTTGCCCACGTTGTTGATAAAATCGGCAACATTAATTCGTGACGCGCAAATATTTAAAGCTTTTTGGGTAGTAAGACATTTCCATCTTTGCCTCCGTAGGAAGGAAGCCACATTTGCCTGACACGGTAAGAGTTCTTCGTAATTTATCTGATCAGTATCTAACCTTTTTTCATTCAGCTTGGTTTCTTATATGCATTTATGTCCATATATCTTCTAATCGTTCACGCTAGTCAAGTTCACAGGGTAAACGTTATGAATAAAACAGTAAGTTGTCGCTGTATGTAGACAAAGGTAACAATGTGCACCGTGAATATTTCTCTTGTGCGGCAATGGAAATAAAAGTTTACACATTATTTCCTTAAACATTCTCATGTAGCCTATATGTTGTCGTTTTGTTGCTCAGTACATTGGCCTCATGCCACAAAACTGTATTTAGCGTATTAAACACGTATCTTAAATCATCACAAGAACTCTGTAGAGGATAAACCATATGGAAGATGGATGGATAGAAAAGATGTCAAGTCATTACTTTAAAATTGACAGACAAAGCAGTTTGCAATTAAAGTCAGTAAAAGCAAGTAACGTGTTTTTCATGGTACACAGAGTGGGTCTTGTGCAGTGATGGTATATAGGGTCTCCACGTGTCCAGGACTTTCTGGGATTTCTTTGAATCTTATTCTTCTGCCAGGGAGAATTTGTGGGCGTTACATGTTTTAGAATCTTTGGGTTACTGTAAAGCCCTTTGTAATGTGATGTTTTACTATTATCATTATTAGTAGTAGTAGTAGTATTTGTTGTTGTTGTAATGGTGATATTGTTTATTAAGTGTAAAGTGCTTCTAGATTGTTTTATTAACCAAACCAAATAACCGGTTCGTCTGTTTTGGTTCTGCACACCTGATCCGGGGAAAGGTGTGTTCTGGCTATTTTAGGTGGCCCTATTTTAGGCATCGTGACTTGAAAGATAAGGCTACGAGCAAAGTCAAATCAGAGCGATAACGGGCAGTGAAAGAGCCGAGGATGAAAGTGAACAGATGCGGAATCCGGCCAAAAGCTCAAACACGAAATTTTATATGATACAAAAAATTGCCAAACAACGAGCAGCGTGACGGATGGCTGAATCTGGTTCTGAATGATCAGATTTCGGCAATGTGCGCGATCAGGGGGGGCATTGAAGCTCGTATGATAAACCACGAGCACGGATGCATGATGCATGCAAAAACAAGTTACAAAGAAAAAAAAAACAAGCAGCAGACTTATTGAAAACCCTCGTACTGTATTCATTTTCGTATACGATTATGACAAGATCACACTAGTCTATTTAAAGACTACTTAAATATAAATTATTTCCTGTCCTGCAGTGGCTGAATGTATTTCGAGAGGGTTACAGTAGCTGTGAAAGGCTCAATTTATTTACCCTTCAGGAGTTGGACATTTTTAACAACGTTGTGTGCATTCTACTTAAATGATCTCTCTAACTTCGGCATGCATCGATGTCAGGTGGATGAAACGTGGTCGTGAATTTGCGAGTCGGTGGGGAAATTATTTTTTTATTACCGTCGTATTCGCAGATTACAGGTTATCGCTAAACGAGGTAGTAAAATGAGGTGTGGTTGTAATAGATTCGATTAAAACAAGTGTTTCAATGGATGTTATGGAACAAAATCCTTGTCAAACGTGGCCTGGGTCGTCATAAATATCTGTTTCATTGTGTATATGAATTAACTCGCAATTACTGCTATGCAAGAGAAACATTTGCGAGAAGCATTGCTTTTTAACACTGACCTCTTTTGCCTCTTACAGTTCAGCGCCCAGCCGAGAAGGTACGGACCTCGACCGTCGGCGTGCAGCGCCTCCGCGCTACTCAGCCTCCAATCTCGCACCACTTATCGTAACTCTTAAGCTTTGCCAGGTCATAACAGAAGCTCGTTTTAACTGTAGGACTGACATCTGCCGCTGCTTTTGCGCGTGATGCCAGGCCAGACGTGCTTACACGCCAAAACCCGATATGAGCCGTTTGTTGTCACGTTTTCATCCACAGAAGCGTCGTCGTCGATAAGCCGCCAGACTTGCCTCGACTCACCAAGCCTCCACTGCCAGGGCCTGGTGTCAACAGATCCAGCTCTTCTGTCGGCAGACAGCCAGCAACTCTGCCCCCTGCTGTAAGTGATTAAGCTTCGCATCTTTAAATTTAGTTGGGGAAGCGGGTGTATGGCTTAGAGGGTGCTAACGGTCAGAAGGTCACAGGTTCAAATCCCATGGTTAATGTGATTTTACTTTAAGCAAGCATCTTATCCCCAATTCTTCCTGGGGGGTTGTACATTTGTACATTCCTCCAGATAAAAGCTGCAGTCAAACAAATAAAAATGCAAAAATAAAAACAGAATGTGAAAAAATGTACATCAAAAATGTGCGTAATGTCGCTGTCCTGCCATACTTAATACCTCTCCTTTTCATCTCACCCCCTGCTCGCAGCTCCAAGACGATGGTAAGCTCCTGATCTTAATGTCTGCTTTCCCCCCCCCCCCGAAAAAAGAATAAACGTCCTATATTATCCGAAAGCTCATTGCCTTTGGCCGAATGAATGCTAATGTTTGGCATGGCCGCTTCCCATTTTCCCTGCAGGACGTATACCAAAGCCGGGAGGGGGGCCCCCTTTTAACTCCAACACGTTCCCCTTACCCACGCGCGGCCCTTCACCCCGGCCGGGGCCCTCGCATTCTGAAAGGTAAGACCCCCGCATGCGGACATGCATACAGACATGCATGCAGACATGCGCCGCTGACTCGCTCTCTTCTGACTGCTGCCGCCTTGCCTCTGCAGTTTGCCCCCCCCTATCCAGACAGGTGGGTCCCTTCCCTCTCGACTGCAAATGGGTGAGCATCCTTCGGGCGCCTCCTCCCCGTGTGTAGCCCGCGACCTCTGACTGTTGCCGCTGAGTAACACGATTTTTTCTGCATCATCTTTTTGTAAGCCATGGGTTCCCAGAGGCCGGGGCCGAAGGCCGATCGCCTGCCGATTCCCCAGCCGCAGGTCTCCGATTTTGGCCCAGACGACGAGCAGGTCCGCACATCCGCTGTCCTCTCATTCCGCTGGCGGTTCCTTGCTGTATTTTCTATCGTCGTTATGCGCTTTTACATTGGGTTTGTCTCACCGTTAATAATAGCGTGAGTAAGCAGCAGCAGAGGGACACATACGAAAGAACGGCATCACGCACATCTGCAAATTCAATGGGAATTAAAAATGCTTTTCCGAACCGACGAGCGCATTTATGGCCGTGTTTTGTACGCCCGACAACAACGTTACCTCGGGAGTGAGCGAGACCTTCACGTACAAAACGTTCGCTCCCCATCGTGAAGGATGAAAGAGTATGTAAGGCTGACATAAAGTCGCGAGCACAGTCGCAGTCAAGCCCCGGGAATGCCGCGCGTTTTGCTTAACGCCCAGATTGTTGAAACGCAGCTCGGACGTTGCATGAGAAACGGCTGTATAAATACTGTAAATAATAAATAACACAAGACCAGTAGTAATGAATAAGGTGTCGGAGTGTGGATACATAAAGTTGCGAGAAGGCAGCAGCATTTACATGCACAGGGAGTCACTGCATTCCAGTGAGAGACACGCCTCTCATGTCCCTGCAGGACCTGGACCCCCAGTGGTACGTGGCACATGTGACCAGAGCGCAAGCCGAGGGCCTCTTGAGGAGGATAAACCGGGTGAGTTGCCACCTCGCGCTGCCCCGACGCCCAGCAAGGAATTATCCTTAGCCGTTCAATGTATTAGTAGTGGGGATATTTCCCTGCATTTTTCTGCCACTGCACAGTTCATAAGGTTATAATCCCAGTGTTCACCACTGGTAAACATGTACCGCTAACTGGCTCTGTCCACCAATCACGTTCCGCTTACCCTTTTTGGTTCAGGGTCGAGTATGTTTTCTGAAATTTCCCTTTTGAAAAACTTGTCCACGATCTTGTGTTTTTACTACGGAGTGCAGTTCACAAATTGTCGAACGTACATACACCCTTGGGTCTCATTCTTGGCTGCATTACGCGGGACAAGTGCGGTTAAAGCCTGTTGGACAATTAAATGAATAAAATGTTGCTTATACACAAGCCTTTTTCTTCATCGAAGCCATTCATACTGTAATTGTCCAATATGAAGTACGGTCATAATTTAAATATTAATACGTAAGCTTGTTTTATTTAGTTTTTATATACCTGGTCAGGTGTGTGTGTGTGTGTGTGTGTGTGTGTGTGCGTTTGTGCGTCTGTGTGTGGGTTAGTAAAAATGCCATAAGTTTCTTATTTAGCTTGGTTACTTATAGTTAAGGTTAGGGCTGGGTTGGGGTTAAGGTTCTCATGTTGGAATTAGAGTTTTCCTCAGGGTCTTGTCAGTCATCGTGCGTGACGTCTGTTCCTCAGGGTCTTGTCAGTCATCGTGCGTGACGTCCGTTCCTCAGGGTCTTGTCAGTCATCGTGCGTGACGTCTGTTCCTCAGGGTCTTGTCAGTCATCGTGCGTGACGTCCGTTCCTCAGGGTCTTGTCAGTCATCGTGCGTGACGTCCGTTCCTCATGGTCTTGTCAGTCATCGTGCGTGACGTCCGTTCCTCAGGGTCTTGTCAGTCATCGTGTGTGATGTCTGTTCCTCAGGACGGCACGTTTCTGGTACGCGACAGCTCAAAAAGATCATCCACCCAGCCCTACACCCTTATGGTGCTTTACCAGGACAAAGTCTACAATATCCAGATCCGGTACAGCAGTGAGATGGACGTCTTCCTGCTAGGTACTGGGCTGAAGAACCGCGAGGTAAGCAGGGGGGGTGGCTAATCGGCAGAATTCCTGGTTTTTTCATCGTTGGGACACCAACTACCGTACTGACGACCATAGCCCCTAAAAGGTGTGACATTCCCTGCCTGAAACCCAGTCACACTGCAGCCCTGGATAAAGACGAACTTGCTTAAAAAACCTGTATCTGCAATGCTGAAAATGGACGCAAGGGGGAGTGTTAAGTTCATGTCTCCTAGCCATAAAGCCAAAATCCTATTGTCATATTTACCTTTAACCGTTAAATCAGTGGTTTGACTTTTCAAATGTTTAATTTACCTTGCCCTAGCTCTGGATATGATTACTGGCTGAAAATGAAAACTATTAATGAATTTCTCCTGCAGAACTTCCCCAGGGTGAGAGACATAATTGAATTCCACATGAAGGTACCGCTTCTACTGATCGACGCGAAGGACACTGGCTCGGGACCGCAAAAGCAGTGTCTATTAGCGTACCCGGTACAGTACTGACGACCTTCAGAAGGGATCCAGAAAGGATTACCAAAAACGGCAGCCCGCAAGGAGGGAATTCTGGGATGCAGAAACAGTACCGTGTCGTGGGGAAGAGAAGCGATCTGAAAATCATGGAGACAACTGCTGTCCGTGTAACACCTAAATGACTCTGTTGTCATTGTGTATTATGAATTGTTTTGGTTCCTCTTCATTTCATTTCATATTTAATTTGATTTCAGCTACAGGTAACTAGTCTATAACCTAGCCTAGATCTAAGTTATGTGCAAAATATTATATAATTTTTTTAACTAGCCTGCGTTTTGCATTTTAACAATTAAAAGCTCAGGAAGAAATAGATAAAAAAAAGTGTGGGTTATTGTGACGAGAAGGCAGATGTCGGCTCGGCATTTCGAACAAAAGTGCGTGCTTCGCAATGAGAAGTTATCATCATTTCGTGAGAAGTTTCAAGGCCGGTTACACGGCAAATGTTGAAAAACTAATCTGAACAATTGCGAACTGCGCACGTGGAGTTGATGCAAGAGCACGAGCTGCCGTGCCTTCGCGGCTCGGGCAACGTGTCCATCTCTCACGTGATCAGTGATCATTCTCTTGGCGTTTTACTTTTCTAAGTAAAACTACAGCCACGTATGTTTTACCCAGAGCTTCTAAGTCCACCAGCAGTGCGGTTTTACCCCGCTCCAAGTGTAACGTAATGTTTTGATCCTCATAACACGTGTTGCTGCAAGTCCCGCCATTTGGCTGCCAGTTCCATACATTTCGACTAATCGCATGTTTTTGAAAGCATCTTTGTTTCAAAGTAACATTTTCATTCAGTGTGTGACACGTACTGTAACTGTAGGGTATCTCTTTAGATGGACAGTCTTTGAGCGGCATTTCAGGGCGTGAAAGTGTATAGCACATAAAAAATAAAAATGCAAAATAAAAAAAGTATTATGCTACGAAATGGACCGTGTTAATGACTCAGTAAGTTTACTGTAATAGCTATTTAGACATCTGCTCAGCTTTTTATTCTTAGTGTGTTGTAAATATTATCTAGTGTTATAAAGTGACAAGTCAGATCGAGGTACCTAAGCAGACCGATCTGCAAACTGGAGAAAAAATATGAACTGGAAAGAAATGTACCTGAATATCAATACACTTTTTGAAAGTCATCTTAAGTAACATTTTTAAAATGTCATCCAGTTTATTTAAACTATAATTGTATACAAAATGAATTCTGTAATATATTTGTGCTTTCTTACAATGCTTTTTTGAAAAGCTGAAGTACAGTAGTCTTACAATTAAAACAATAAAAATATGCTCAATAAAAACGATTTTAAATGATACAAATGGAATACAAAGGATACATTGAATCAATATAAATAATTGTGAATGATTTGATACATTTAAAAATTTGAAATGGCTGTTTATTAAATATATATGGAATATATTTTCGAAAAGTCAGTATATTTCTCTTTAATATATAATCTAAATTTTCTGTAAATCATATAGTAAAATGACAAAAGTGATGTAATCGAAAATATATAATATTAATGGAGATTATCTCATTCAATACTTAATAGTTTGTTTAACTTGAAGGAGTATGAGAGAGATTCATTAAGTGATGTTGGCTCGTGGACGGTTGAGCAGAAACACATAACGAACCTCTTAGCAAACTTTTCTTACACCCAGACAGATTCCCTTAAGCCTAGCAAATATAGAATGAGGAAATCCATTGACGTGCAGGGAACCATATCAACCAATCAGAAGAGAAGGGGGAGTTTTCATGTTTCTATAAATTAAGCAGGTGAGACAGGGGGCGGCTGCGCTGTACCTGACATTCCTGCATGGGTAGGCATAGACCCGACCGGGAAAAAGGAGACCGTCCACGCACGCAGGAATCCGAAAAGGTGAGGTGCACGTTCTTCAAGAGCCTGCAGGGGAAGGAAACGCGGGAGGAAACCAGCCAAGAACCGGAAGGATTTCACGGAACGATGACATCAGTCGAACCTCAGGTTCAGATGCCAGAGTTAAGCTCCAGTAATGATGGTTACTACACCCTGCCGTCTCTGGCCAGCCCTGAGTGGATCGCTCCGGATCTGGGAGACCTCACCTCCAGCTACACAAATCCCTACCTATGCATCAGTGGTTCTGGAATGAATGGAACTTCTGGCCTCCAGGCAGGCACTGCCATAGACGGCCCGACTTACAGCATGCAGAGGTCCTACTCATCCATGGCTGGAGCTGGGGGCTTGGCTGCAGGAGAAGCAGGCTGGATCCGAGTGCCCCTGCAGGGGAACCGGATGAATCTGGCCAGGCCCCCCTACTCCTACTCTGCTCTGATCGCCATGGCGATTCATCGGGCACCCGAGAGACGCCTCACCCTCAGCCAGATCTACCAGTACGTGGCAGATAATTTCCCCTTCTACAGCAAGGGCAAGACAGGCTGGCAGAACTCAATCCGACACAACCTCTCGCTGAACGACTGCTTCAAGAAGGTGCCACGGGATGTGGATGACCCAGGTGAGAGAGAACGTCAATATTGCATTTCAGTTATTTATCTAAAGCAACTTACATCTGGGGTTATAATTTATATGTGCTGTATGGGATTTGAACCCATAATGTCTGCATCGTTAGCACAACACTGTACTTGTTGAGCTCGAGACAATTCATTACCATTTATATCTGAATGTATATATAGTACATAGGAAAAGTAATTGCTGAGTTTCAGCTTATCCATGTAGAATTTGATTGTTTCCGTAATTATGCACGACAGAACATGGTCAAAACTGCAGAATCTTCAAGCCCGAAATGTTAATTTTCTTCATCATGGGTGATGATAGTGCCACGATGGTGTACCTAATGAAGCAGTCCCTTTACACAGGGTTTCCCAATCCGTTCCTCAGGGACCCACAGCCAGTCCATATTTTTGCTCCCTCCAAGCCCCCTGCTAGACAGTCCACATTTTTGCTCCCTACCAGGAGCTGGGATGGAGCAAAAATATGGATTGTCTGTGAGTCCCAAAGGACCGGACTGGGAAACACCCACGTAATGGGCCCCCTCTCTCCTTGTAGGTAAGGGAAACTACTGGATCCTTGATCCCAATTGTGAGAAGATGTTCGACAACGGCAACTTCCGCCGCAAGAGGAAGAAAAAGTCTGACCCTAAGGCGGGTGAGGCGGCACTCGACGTCTCGAGAACCCGAACGGGTGGGTGCGGTACCTTCCGGCTCCCCGCGTATAGCTCTCCCTGCTTGAGCGACTTCCTCTCGGCGATGTCTGGGATAGCGGGCTCGCTCGAGGAGGGCGGCCACGTGCCGGCCAACGGCTACGGCTCCCACTGGCCTGCCCCCCCGCCTCCAGCACCCGCCTCAACCGTGCCACCCAATCAGCTCAGCTGCTTTAACACCGGACTCAACACTGCCCTCTATCTCCAGGATGGCACTGAAGTCTAATAAGGCTATATAGGGACTGAGCGTCACCTACTCAAAGAGCTTCAGCCATTTTCCCCCCATTGTGACATCTTCACTATCTGCCAGGTGGTCCCATTGGTATAGAACTCAGAGGCCCTCAAAAGATGACCTCCGCTGACTTCTCACCCTGAGGTCACATGATATAAACCTGTCACATGATTCCCTTCTGAAAAATAATTTTGCGCATCTGTTCATACTTAGTGTTAAACTATGAGCAAAGAACAATGCTCTGCTGTTGGGGTCTGTCTTGCCTATTAATGGATCCCGATTGCTTCTCTGATTGATTCTTGGTGTTTCTGAGAAGCTTGCCTCTCAATTGTCCTTCTGAGTCCAATGCAAAGACTCTGCAGAGAGAATAACATTGTCTAGGGACAATCCTAACCCTAACTGCTAACCCTAACCAACGCTAACCGTAACAATGTCCCGGGATTTCCATAAGAGAAAAGGGGAGCTTGGCTTTTGAGAATTGATATGAAACATATGAATGTCACAAAAACTTCCAGTCCTGTTTATTATTTAATATCAGTCATTTCTTCATATTTTGAGGCAGCGCATTAGCCATTGCTAATCAAGTGCCACGCAATGTTACGTGTCTCCCAAAGATATGCATCTCTGTGAGGTCAGCGCTCTCTGTAATCCCAGCCCAAGACACTGTGACGTCAGTGAAATAAACACTTAGATAAAAAGAGAGATAACGGTCAGCCGTGTGACAAGAAGTGACGTTTAACTCTGCGATCCGCGGATACACACACCCGCGGGCCGTCAGGGTGCGGTCATGTGACCAGTAGTTAATGGTCAGTGTAGGAGGGACCAGCCCCAGACCGAATGAGAGAAATAGATAAAAAATATTAAAGAACCTTCTAGATAACGACAGGTTTGACTATAAAAAAAAGTGTGATGAAGGATTAAAAACATGCCCCCTTTTGTCTGCGTCCTTCATTTTTTGTTTTGGGGAGATCAGTCTGTCAGATTTGAATATAGACGTAATATGATGGGTTTTTCACAGTGCGATTTTAAGGCTGACAAAGAAGAATTGGCGACTACATAGCTACAGACGTAACTTATCTCCGGCTGTCATCCAGCGAGAAAATGGGCAATTAAACACAAACACAAGCACGCATTCGCTACATAATCCCAGTGCATGTTTGTTGACACAACATCTTGTATCTATCCTGGATAAAATGCAACACTCTCCTGAGATGCATGCGGTGCTGAATGTTGGAGTGTGTCGCATGTGTTTCACGCCATTTGTACATCGCCTCCTGTGCCAGTAAATGCGCCGTCGGCTGACGGATACTAGCCGCCCGATGCGGGAAACCCCACAGATGTCACCCACGCCTCACCTCGTCATGAAACTCCTGGAGGAAGCTGTCAGCTTCTTAAAGGCAAAGTGCGCTCATCTGTTCAAATGTTCTAACATCATCCCTCCATTTATCCAGAGGCGCAGCAACAGGACAGGCAGGGCAGGAAATGGCCTAGGGCCCCCAAGCTGGGAGGGGGCCCCCGAAGGCGGCCAATTACATAGTACTTTGCAAGGATAAATCTGTTTTATTTGTGTATTCTGTTTTTTTTTTTTACAAAAGGTGAAAATACAGGTCTTGTATTTATTAAATTCCCTTTGTTAATATTATTAATTTCCACTATGCAGTAAAATAGAGGTACTAAATATTACCATGCCTGGGGAGGGGGAGTTGGAAGCCCCCCCCCCCCGAGTGTGTATAATCGCCTCTGCATCTATCTATCCATTTTTTGTAAGGACTGCCAGTACATTGTAGGGCATGTTTTAATATCTAGTTTGTAAAAGACGTAGATATTTTTTACTGAGTGAATAAGAGCAAGACTGGAGCCGAGTCAGGGCTGTTTCACCTCCAGATTTTACTCCGTTTTGCAATGAGCTGTTATTATGTGAAAATAAAGGCGACAGTGAATCTGTCTGAGACACGTTCGTACTTATACTTGGCAGACAATTTCGTCCAAAGTGACATACTATCGAGGCGAATGGCACATTATAAGCATACGCGCCGTCAAGGGGTGGACTAGGCCGCAGTGCGACCAGGCCGCGCTTCAAGGGGGTCCCTCAAGGGCGTTCAGGTACAAGCAGGACAGGAGCATCATTTTGACAGTCAACGTGTGAGCGGGTTTTCCCGGAAGGCAGTTAGGGGCAAGAAGAAATGTTCCATACGGAAAGAAAGGTG
>JAODKF010000053.1:5654353-5670092 GCA_026779585.1 Mormyrus proboscirostris | reverse complement strand
CACCTATGTTTTGCTTTGCTTTTCACCTCCAGTGGAGGGGGGTGGGTTGCGACACTCCACAAGCATGAACTGTGGTGAGTGATGCCATTAAGATAACATAGGGGGCGCCATTTCCTCCTCCTAACCCTCACATCACGCTTGGAGAGACCCGATGTTGTGTCCCGGCAAGTTTTCCGGGAACAAAAGGCGGAGGTGGGGATAAGATCAATGGTCTAGCCCCATGACCCTTTACCCTCCGGGGTAATGTGGGACATGGTGACAGGCTGGGGGGGGTGTTTCCATGCAGGTGTCCAGGTTGTCGAACCGATGCAGGGATCAGGTTTCTCCTACACTAACGACCGATACCAGGCTGATCATCCATCGCGAACGCCGTACCTAAAGGCGCCTCGCTCTCTGAAATGACGTCACTGAGGCCCGGCAGGGAGGTGGGACGTGAGGTCTGAGATCATGCCGCTCATCTCGGCTGATGTACGATGTACGATGACATCAGGCACCTGTACACAGTTCTGGGGAGCAACTGGTTACATGTAACAGTGTCGCGTAAATAAATGACAAAATAAATATAATTGTACTGAGAAAAATATTCCATTTTAATAATATTGATATTACTCATACTATGTATTAAATATTTAGTAATAACTCACTTACTGCTGACGTACAAATCATGAACAAATGAACAAATATAATCGCTACTTCAGATTAAAGATGTCACAATTCATTAATGATGAACAAACACGAGATCAGTACTTCACTTGTGTTATTCATTGCCCGTCCCTTCAGTGGTTCACAAAGGTTTACAGAATTTACAGATATAATAAATACAGTTAACAGTTACATTAACATGAGATCGGTATGTAACAGACTTAGTTTGTGATTAATTAATACATAAGCAATAGCATAATAGTATATTATTTATGCTCCCTTCACCATTACATTTTGAAGAGGGTAACCTTCCCATTGCTGCCTGTAAGTGTGGAATGCCCCCCCCCCCCCATTGCCTATTGAAAGGTCACAACCGTTCCCAACAGAAACGAGGAAAAATTGACCCAGTTCCACCCCCAAGTGCCACGGTACCGCAGTTATTGCGTCAGCCTTAATGTCCACCCACTCGCAATCATAAATCACGCTGGGCTGCCTGTCCACCAGCGCGTCACACCCATGCTAACTGCTAAGCACCTGCTAATGGCACCAAAGAAGTGCAGTTTTGCAGTGTTCCCGGTCCTCGCACAGCATTTCAGTAACAAATGTCCATGCCTTAGCCCGATGCTGTGCAATCTAACGTAATAAATCCAATATCACTATCGGGGAATTCACAGAAAAGAAATCCCCTGGTCAGTAGGTGATGTAGGCCGTTTCATGAATACGCAGACATGAAAAGAGGCTGTTTATTTTAATTATTAAGCTTAATTGCTGATCTTTGATTTGTGGCAAGACCTGCGTTCAGGGAAGATTTAAGTATTTAAGTATATCCTGAAACACCACACCTGGTGTTTCTAGATAAATCCAGAAACTTCTGTGACTACTCTCCCATGATTTCCTGCACGGACAGGGTTCTCAACCGAGTAAAGAGGTACGACATTTATGTACGAAAACAGCAACCATTAACCACAGCGGTACATGCTAGGCCACTGCACACTTCTAACTGGATATGCCTTATACCTGTACCTAATTATAATGGCAGTTGATAAAACATAATCAAAATGTACATTTTATAGCCGAAAAGGAAACAGAAGGGCACAACGGTGGCTTCAAGGATTTACCACTAATTTACATGATCAGATTTGACTTTCAGTTTTAGGCAAAATATGGAAGGTTCTCAAGTACAAACTGTTCAGACAGACCGGAGTTTATTTAACTGTCAAACGCCTGAGCAAGCCTTTACAGGCCCCGCAAAGGTTATCCAGAACGTTCCTTTTTAAGATGTGCATCCCCCAATCTCCATCTCACATCAGCGATGCACATGTAAATGTAATGACTCATATGTTCATAAAATGACACTTTATTTGCCATGTGAACAACTGAGCAAAGGTGTATTGGAATTGTTTAGTTTAATCCTCCTCTGTTTTCTTTCTTTTTCTTTCTTTCTTTCTTTCTTTCTTTCTCCTCCATTTTCCCTATTTTTTTTAATCTTCTGCTTTGATAATGTTCTACACCATGTACAGCGCCTTGGGGAAACCCTGTAGTGAAAGGCGTTATATAAGAATAAATTGAATGGAATTGAATTGAACCCCATCTTGCTCTCCTTTAACACAGACATACAGATGAGGACGGAGCTTGGAGTCTGAGGACAGGGTCAGGCCGTTTATACCTGCATTTTTCAGGGGGTTAACGGTCTTGCTAACGGTCTTTTCCAACAGGGAAAAGAAATGGTGTTTGAGTCTATTTTTACATTTTTATGATGGATCATATTGGACAAGGTGTCAGAAAAACTGTAAAATAAAGAGGCTAAAAATATCATTTGATTGTGAAAGTGAACTGAGTTCCAAAAACTATTCCGGGGTCTCGCCGTTCGCATCTCCCACATCTCTCGTCGTTCATCGGTCATCAGGGTCTCCTGTACGTCTCCAGGCTGCCAATTATTGCTCAACACGATGTGATTAAAATCAATAAATCTCCCACTACACCTGCGCCTTCATGTGGTACACCCGCACGCCCACGCACGCCCGCGCACGCCCACGCACCTGTCCTTACACTTCAACTGCACTGGAGAGCAGAGATCCGGGGAAGGCGGGAATGAGAGAGAGAGAGAGACAGAGAGAGAGAGAGAAAGATCTTGGAAAAAGTGGGAAATATGGAAGAGTGGGAACTGAAGAGCCTACAGACGGATCAGCGATTCCCTTTGTATCCAGCCACGTTCACATCCATGATGTCACCTCACATGGAAAGACAAGTAAAAGTCACATGACTAATGGTGCACATTAACCTGGAAAATGTGATCTGCTAGGCAAATGCGTGCAAGTAAAATCACTGAAAACTTGATACAGCTTTCAAGTATGTATATTAATTCGATAGACAGTAGTGTGGGAAAGTCTTAGGCAGTCAAAGAAAACAAAGTTTAACGGTATAAATCAATGTTAGCTTAACCGTATCAAAACCTCTGCTAAAGTCATCCAGAGGTGGCAATTTCAGGTCCAGAAAGTAAATGTCCAGACCATGATTTACTTTCAACCAACCAGTTGAGCAAAAAGAGTCACAGTCAGAGAGTACAAATCTGGTTAGGTGAAACAAAATCATGGTCTGGATTTTTAATTTCTGAAATTGCCACCTCTGAAGTTGTCCCAGGGTTTGCAGCGACCACCCAGTTCACACACGTATTTCTCGACTTGACCATTAGCGCATCTTGTCTGGCTGATCAACACGTATTGGATTATTTAACAAATTAAGCTGGTGGAGAAATTTAGCAAATACATGGAACGGCTGGGGCGCCCCCTGTGGAGAGGTGTGGGAACTGAAGCGGTGTTCATCTAGACGTCCAGCAAGATATCAGGGAATTTCTACATATCTGTAGATTCATAATTGCAATACTGCAAAATGAATCCTCCTTGTTTTTATTCATCTCAGCCATACATCAGGTCTCTCCAAGTGTGATGTGAGGGTTAGGAGGAGGCAAATCCAGACCAAGGTTTAGTTTCAACCATCCAGCTGTGTGTCTGTGGATGTATGCCATGCGATGGACGGTGTACCCCAGCCATGTGCCTATAAGCGCAGCTTGATATTCGCAAGAGAGCAAAACGCAATTTGCATTCCCAATCTATTAGTGCACATACCTGCTTATAAGGCTCCAGGAAAGCGCTTATCTGAACCTGCCACTGCAGAACAGATGCAGTGCTGCTCTTGCCAATAAATTGCGATTTCAACTCAGGCCACTTGGGGTGGGCAAAAAAACTTTGCATATGCCCTATGCCACTCCCCCACAAGATCCTAAGTACAACCCAGCTTGGAGTTCTCAGAAAGAACGTATCTGAAATGTCTTGTACATCCTGTCCCAAAGAAGGAGGGAGCAAGCAGGGGAGCTGAAGGATTTGGGGAGTGCAAGAAGAACAAGACTGAAATGGGGGGGGGGGGGGCATCAAAGTGGCATCACCCCCCCGGGCTTCCCTGGCTTGTATTCCAACTGCCCTAATCGCCTGTATCTCCTTTAACCACCAGCCGACACACACCTGCCCACTTACCTCCGCCAGACAGACGGGCAAAGCCCTCAGCGGTAGCCGCTGTTATACGACATTCAGCCCAAGCAAACATTCAAGAAAAGGAGGAGCGGAGGCCAGAAGGAGAAAGGCAGGAAGCAAGAGCCACGCTGAAGTCTACCCCCCCTCCTTTACGCCTTCACATGCTGTCCATTGATGTCTGGCTGTCGAATCAAAGTAAGGATGGCATGGAATGTGTTTTCACCGGCACAACGAAAACACCAGGGAGATACCCCAGTAATTATATTTATAATCTGTATTTAAATATTTTGAATTACTTCATTAAACATCAACTGCCGAAAAATATTTCACTCCCCTTAATCATTTTCTTTTGTGTAGAAAGACGTTTTTGTTGTCCAAAGCTCCGCTGAGCTTTCCTGCGAAACTGAATTCTCCAGCTGTTCAGGGCTGATATTCACAATAATTATTTTATTTCTCAGCCATCTAGGCCATCTATAAATTAAATAAATTAATCGATGACAACAGAATGTGAAATGTACACTACTAATGCAGAAAGAATGAGAAAAAAAAAAAAACAGAACGCAGTCATGTATCTTTTCCATTTGAAGTCTAAGCAACATTTACATATTTGAAAAAATATTTTTCATTTACTGGTAACATCAAGCACAGACACGGTGAGAGTGGTAAGATAAAAAACCAAAACCGTCAGGCCATGGTAACACCACCTGATTCACGTTCCGCATTGGTTGCTAAAACACCACAGTGACAGAAACAGGCTCCTGGTCCAGGGCCAATGAGGCAGGGCTAATTTGCATAGGGCACCCCCACACCACAATGCTCAGTCACATGACCCTCCCGGACCTCTCATCTTTCCCTCTGACTCCGCACCTCCTGTATTTATGCAGGATCGTCGTGGGGGCATAAATACCTCGTCAGATACAGGGGACCCCCAGCACTTTAGAGGTGCCCCCTGAATATGATAAATAATGGGTAACACTTTAATTAACTGCACCTTCATAATGCTTTTATATTACATTCATGAAACGATCAGTGCACCTTCGGAATGTATTCATTAAGTATTCATAAAACATTCATAAACATCATGTATGTATACCTTAACATCCTAACATCCCTTAATAATAATCGAACCTTTATTGTCACTGGCACAATTTACCTAGTAAAACTACTAATGTGTGAAATACCGCCATACCGAGGCCCGCTATGGGCATACACAACTTGCCAGAAAAGAGGAAGGAGTAGCTAAAGACCTGAAGCGTCATTGTTAATTTTGGAAAACCCCTTGTGTACCGGGCATCCACAGAAGCAATTACTGACAAACAATTAACTGCATCATACATTATGAGTTAACATTTTGACAGGGTTTAATGGGTGTGTGTGGAGGAGAGAGAATTTTAGAAATACGCCTTTCAATGGAAGCAGCTTGCGTCAAACTGGATTCATGTACTTGAGTCATTGCTGCCCTCTCGTGGTACGAAACATGATCCTGAAAGGCGGCCTTAAACTGCGGAGTCGTCTTCAAAATTTGGCAAATGCCGACGAATATTTAACGAACAACTTCCGCTCATGAAGAAAAGCCTACGTATATATTTATTACTAGCTGGAGGTAATATAGAAATATAGTAATAGAAAACAAGTTTTTTATGTTGGATGTTTTATCGGGGTTTTGCGCCCCAGTCATTTCCTATATGCGCATTAGTTGCTAGAAAAATCTTTAAAATCATTGTATAGAACAAACAACACGAACTAAGCCTTAATGATACGGGTCATCCTGAACTGGTGAAATTCTGAAATGAGTCGATTAACTATATTTAGTATTATTGTTACTCAAATACCTGGTAACCGATTTATGTCGTGCAGTAACAAAGTACTCGCACATGTGACTTCGATGCATTGCCGAAATGAAGCACGTTTATTCTAGCAGATGGAAAACACCACATTCACTGGCTGTTTATTAAGGAGAACCTCCCAAAATGCCCCCAGGTCCGTCGCTGGGATCTGGTGGCATATCATCGGACACATTTGTTTTACTCCTTTACACCAAAATCGCACACAAAGCACGAGGACAGCATCATTACGTTTTTATTTTCACCAGTGTGCTGTGAGATTTTTATTTTTACAGAACCTCGCACCAAAACTGTATTTTGTTCTTTGTTCTCCCAAAACAAGCAGGGAATCGTCAAACTCCATCAGCAAAAACAAAAGATACAGGAATTACATACATTCAGTCAAAGACAACCATAGGGAAGTTAATAACTGCAGGTGGCCCCTAAGCACAGACAGACAGCCAGTTTCCGACAGTGCAGCAAGTAATTACTTGTCACCTGTCAGTGTCCTGGGGTTTGGACAGTCACTTTCAGTTTGAAGCACAAAGTCAAGTCTGTTGCATTCTGTCCTTTTGAGAAGTAAAAAAGAGCAAACTGAAATATAACCTGAAACATAACCCCAAGTGAGAATCGTGAGTTTCCCAGAAGGGTATTAAACTGGTTAGTGTATAAAAAAAAAAAAAAAAAACCTTTGAAAACCGACAAGGTTACTGACAACATGCGAATATCAAGCTTGGTAATGTCACAATTTAAATTATAAACTTCACTGCGATCAATATATTCTACAAATTACAGATAGGGATTCAATTCTGAAAGGACGGTAAAAAAAAAGTCCGAAATTCAAACGAGAACAATCCGAGTGAACAATCCTACATTTCAAGGCACTCTATGGATAGTGTGGATTTAAAACCTAAAACAGAAGCACCTTCAGCTAGCAAAGATGTATTAGGAAACTAGGATAAACACACTGAATAGGCCCCCATGTCCCTCTAAACTGGAAATACACATCCTGTCCCCAGTTCGACCCTCCACCACATTCTGAAAGCCTGCTTCACTAAGACACCTCCATGTTAACACACTCAAGTCCTCCTGCAGCGAACCGGGACCCCTTGCCGATACCTCTGAACGCCTCGAACAAACATATCCCTCCGCCCCCGGGGGCCTAATAACCGAGCTGGTGTGTTTTATATTAGCATCAGTACCCTAACCCTCCACAAGTCCTTCAAAGGTTCCTCATTCGCATTGAAATGACACCTCAAATAAATAACGTTCATTAAACTGCACAAAATAAAGTTACGGAATATAGGAAACAAATAAACGCATGAATTTTAAATACCAAATTAGTTAAATATTAAACAGACAAGTCAACGGCGACCAAAACCAGTAAGAACGACGGCAGGTTTGAGCTTCAGTCTGTAGGCCGGGCCAGCCAATGAGAACCGGCACGGGATGGATCACTGCTCCTGCGTGTGCAAGGCAGTGCCCACCAGGGCGTGCCGGATGGTGCGGCCGTGCAGCTTGTAACCGTCCATTCTGACCACGGCCACGATGCCCGGCTGGACGCCCTCGGCCGGCACGTGGCACACGATCTCATGGTCGTAGGGGTCGTACTGGCTCCCCACCGGGGTCATCTTCTCCAGGCCGTGTTTGGTGAAGACGTCCTGCAGGCAGCTCTGAATCTTGTTCAGCCTCAGCGACACCCGCTCCTCGCCCTCGAAATCCACCGCCGTCCGCTCCAGGAGGTCGGCGACCTCCACGAGGTCCCGGCAGAAGCTCTGGATGCCTTTGCGGGACAGGGGTGAGAGAGAGTGAGGCCCGAGCATTGGCTCGGTTAAATCACAGGGGTGAGAGAGAGTGAGGCCCGAGCATTGGCTCAGTTAAATCACAGGGTGTCTGGGGAAGGTGCCATACTCACCGAACAGCTTGGCATCCTCCACAAACTTCTGCGTCTTCTTTCGCACCGTGTCGCAATCAGCCAAAGCTTTTTTATATTTTTCCTGCCAAAACATTGTACTGATTCTCTCAAGTCTGCTTGACAGAAATGCATTAAACCAAACATTCTACTCGTAATTTTAGAAATAAATGAAATAAGAACAGCAAAAACAGCTTCAATTTAGGGGGTGTTCAGCCCATCGTAGGAGCTGCTCTTACAGTCAGATCCTGCACTTGTTCTTCCAGCTTGCTGGCCTGCAACTCCAATGTCCTCACGTTGGTGACCGAGTGCCTTTGGTCCTCCCGGTTGTTGTTGTCATGGCAGTAGTTTCCAGAGCTGCACTGCTCCGCGGCTTTACTAGAGGGACGAACCAGGACCCTGGAAAGGAAACAACTGATATAAAAAGACAAATTTACACATCCTGCCATATAGCGTTGCAAAATTCTGGGAATATTCCCATGAATTCCCACATATTCCTCTTCATTCCTATGCAAAGATTCCAACTTGGAATATTTCTAAAATTCTCCATCTTAACATCCCCTGGTATGAAAAATTAATGGAAAATTTCTGGAAAGTTTGCAACCTTACTGCCATGCTTAAACTAATTTGCTATGCTGAACAATATCAATCTACACTGTACTGTCCATTTACCACCAAGTTCTCATATTCTAGTGTCATTACACCCGTTATCCCTTGTAAATTGAATCTCAGTGTACCACACATAAATAACAATAAATACAGAAAGGACTTTCAAAGTCTGCTACTGAAAACGCCATTGCAGCTGTTGACTCCAGCCCACTATGCCCTGTGCCATACAGGCTGCTTTTTATATGTGTTAGAGGTCACATGTGCAGAAGAAGGGCAACTCACAGCAAAACCGCGTTCTACTGCAGCAAAGCTGCCCCACTCAGACTCAATCCCTGATCAAAATCCTGAAAGAACTTTCATTTAGACGCCTCCATGAAATCTATGACTCATTTTTAAATTTCACAAAAAAAAAAAAAAAAAAGATGACAAAAATTACCCTGGAAGTTCATGTATCCCCTGGATGCGATGTCAGTCCATCACAGGGCACATTAATGCAAACACCGTCGTGCATTCTGGGTAATTTATAGGTACCATTGATCTTAATGGCATGTCTTTGGACTGGGGGAGGAAATTGGAGCAGAACTCCATACATGCCCATATGCGTATGCACATATGCGCGCGCACACACACACACACACACACACACATAACAGAAGTAAAAAAAAGTTTATTTCAAAATGACAATTTCCAACTGACAAGTACCACTGGAGTAACAGTTTCTCAAAACAAAATAGTTTTGAGGAGAAGTATACTCAGTTCTTGATCCTCTTCAACACTGTGATACCAAGTTCTGAGCACAATGTCTGGACGGCCTCGCTGAGCGAACAAGGCCGAATTCCATCATTAAGGGTTTACTGACAGTTAAATAACTTTGGTAGACAGTAAGAGAACCACAAGCCTTGCTCAACATTGGTAAAACTGACACTAGTAACCTTGAAACTGCGCTGCGAGCACAAAAAAACCGGCAAAGAAATCAGCGGTACCGCTGCTGACGCCGACTGAAAGTCCTGCGTCAGGATTGTGGACTTTCTCAAGGAGATCCAAATACGGCACACTAATGGTGCAAATCAGGAACAAACTGCAGAAAAAAAACAGCTGGAAGAGAAACACAGAACCAACAGGGCAAGCAGTGCCGAGATCTCTCAAAAAGATTATCTCCCGATTATCTAAACAACAGATTGGAAGGAAAATTACACTGCAATTACAGAAAGATGCTGATAGCTTGCAAGTGCAGTGAGGCATAAGGCCCCATGGGGACATTTCTAAAAAGAGTCCAAGCACAGTTTGTTTAGGATTTCGTGCTGTGAAGGATAAGAAGTTGCATCAGAAGACAAAGATGCAAAAGTTCAGCAATGTGGCGAACCGCTAGTGTATCACAGGCCTTATTTAACCTGGTTTTACAATGCATCTTGGGCAATCAGATCGCAAGTGGACCGCGCTGAAATTAAGTGTAAACATCCACAAAGACACATTCAGTGATCCGACCACTTAAACCACTCACCAAAGTGATCTCATACGCATTTGACCACATACATTTTGTAGTATAAGCGGTAATGTGTCCCCGACAAAAGCTTCACAATGACTGCATTATATATTGAATATGCATTATAAACACATGTGTAAACGGCCATGTGTTTCGGCAGTCTGCTTGTGATCCGATCAGCCAAGATGAATCCAATGATGAAATTCAGTCAATAAGACAAAAGGTGTACAAAAAAATGTCCCGATAAACAATTTTCCGAAAGTACTTTAGGCACCGAGTATTCGGCATTACGTGCGAAGATGATAAATGATTAGGAAATTAACGAAAATAAGTTGCAACGGTACTGTACTTGCAATCCCACTGACATCAACACACACAATGGGTGTGTGGACATGCACAGTTCTCCAGGACACACCAGCAAACGGATTCAGTTCAACGGTGCAAAACCACGGTTGCTAACTTTGGTCTGCTGGCTGATGTGGGATTTTGCGCGCACACACACACACGTAATCGCAGTTTTATTACCTTGTAAATAGTCTATAGTCTGTAGGGTTTTAAAACTACCACAACTAGCTGATTTTAGCTTTATAATGGAATAATATAGACTTGCCGTGAGATTTCCTGCGTGTGTCACGCCACATGCACGAGAGCTGGCAACCCCGAGCAATATAATCAATACGAAGAAAGCGTCGCACATTATATGGCGCAACAATGTAGCCTGACAGCCTCCCGTGGAGGAAAAAAACAGCCAATCCACACAGATACATTAAACGCCAGTTAGAAAGCTCGCCAAAACATACGTGTGCCCCTCCCCGTTTTTATCAAAACAAAGATGAATTTCATGACTACATAAAACCCACAAATGTACACGGACATTGACAGCGATTAAAACCACGCGGTTTATTTCGTTAACTATCACTCACGTGCTTTATCAGGTTAAAGAGTTGTGCTGAACGAAACCGAAATATGAGTAACATTAATCGTAATCCGGCGGTACTGGTTAAGGTAAGGCTGCCCTCGGGTCATTACTAAGTAAACTAGCAGATCAAAACAAAAGGCAACCACGCATGGTTAATACCAGGGCTGATATTCCGTTAAAGACCGTTAAATAGACAATATAAACTATTCCTAGCCTCCTATAACCAGTGTTAAGCAGCGGGTTAAAAAAAAACCATCGACCCATTTTTTGTTAACAGACTCGGAAATAATAAAAAAAAACTAATAAATCACACAGCTAGCTGGCTAACTATCCAGTCACGCGAACTAGTTTCGGGGTTACGTTACCGAACATAAATTGAAACCTACTGGTACCGAGGTATCATTAACTAGTGTCAGTTAATTACTGAATGAGGTGTTAAACTGAACTAGCCAGATGTAACGGCTGGTTAGCTGTCAGGTGTTAGCTAACCGCCTGGTTACTGATGGACCGCTGGTGAGCTACCTATCCGGCTCCCCCTCGCTACATCACCCACAAAAGCCGCCCGCATCTACCTGCTGCCCCCCGGGCCGACGGGCAGTAGTCTCCAGAAGGCGCTCGACGTTTTCCGGGCCAGCAGGACGCAAAACTCCGCCATGGCGGCGAGGAAGAGGCGGTCCGTGAGCCGCCGGGGGCGGGTTAGAGACGGTTGAGTGGCGCGAGGGGGCGGAGGGAGCGCGCGAGGCGTGCGGGGTACGGTCATCCCCGCTGGAGGGCAGGGCGGCCGGCTCTCACGCATCTGGCGTGATACTGTCGCGAGAAATCTTACGGCAAGTCTATATTTTCCATTATACACCTAAAATTAGCTACATCCAAAGCGTTGGGTAGTTTGCAAACCCTGCAGACTATTTACAATATACTGTCACATATATGTAAATGCGTGTGCATGTGAGCGCAGACTTGTCTCTAATTGTAAATCTCACGCCAATCAGCTGACCAAAGTAGGCAATCCTGCCAATCAAACGCATTTTGACCTTATGACTAGTTAAATCTGGTGCGATATAGGATTGCGTTTCAGACGTTGGCATGACATCTCGGGATTAAGCTCCTGCATCGCTCAAATATTAATCAAATATTCCTCTTACAAACCTCATTATGCATTATATAAAAATATGGTACAGATTCAGCACAATGTCTAAACAGGATTTGCTGTAGGCATTATTAGTCGATAGACCTGTTTTATATGCATTTGATTACCGTTGCCTTTATGAATAGGCCGCTAGAGACTGACACCTTTAATTCATTGACGCTGACACTCCCAGAAAGCACCAAGGAAAATGTTTACGTGTAGTATTTATTCATAAAACAGTGACTTGCCATTGGCTTTCAGGTTTAACGATACACAGATCTTTCTGCAATCTTTCTTATCAAAAGCAAAGAAATTTACAGTACACAACATAAAAACAACATACAGAAATGACACAAATCGTAAATAGAAATGTGTATAAAAAAGTTAATTCTTTTAAATCGTATTTGATGTTTTTTTCTGTCGGTTTACACTGAAGAAATAAAACGTGAATTTAACAACATTAAAGTGCAACATTTGTATTTTTTAAAGGTAGATATTAAATCAGAACCACAAGTAATGTCATTTAGGAACCATGACAATTTTTACTAAAAATGAACAGAACAAGCTTTAGGAGAATTAAATCAAATCCCCTGCCATGTAAGTTTGCTGAAGAGCTCGTACTTTTTTTGGTAACCATTAATTTTTACTTACATCCTTTTGAAACCGCATGCTATCATTCACAAGAGCCCTCGTATTTTCAAGTGTCTGCCCTATCGTACTCATCGGAGCCTGCCACACTGCTCCGGCAGTCATGTCAACACTCAGAAGGAAGCCTGTGATGAGTGTGTTCTGGAACCAGTGTCAATGGTGCAACGTTTCTGACGGTACACCTATATCGTCTGACTGCCACCCGTCCGTCAGATTTTTTCCCCAAATGACGGACACCTTTGAAATCTGCACGTGACTGTCTGGTATAACGGAAGGTTTCATTTCTGCCCATGGGATTAAAAAGATTGTTTTTCAGGCTTGGCAATATCATGAGAGGCAGGAGAAACAGTCGACACTTGGAAAGTTCCATGGGAAGAAACCTTCTCCAACTAGGTTCCTTTCTTCATCTCCCATTCCTGCAGAAAGGCATTTAATATTGATTATCAACGCCACAAATGTGAGCATTCGAAAGTAAATCTGAAGGGTTCATAGACTAATCGAGAAGTTCAAACTTATTTATAGCTGCAATGTGTGCTTGGATTCCCTCAAATTAAAAACACTGCCATTCTGATTAGGTACTATCCACGTGCCAAACCCTCCGGCGTATACCTTTGCTTTTCGCAGGACGTTTCCGCGCGCGGATGCGTATACCGGAAGGGCACTCTTGCGGATTTCGGAGCCCGCGCTGACTGGAAGGTCCGCGTTACTGTTGGGACTCTCGCTCTTCTTTCTCTCAACCTTGGACCAGAAGATAAACTAAAATAAAGATTCACCGCACCTGAAATATACTAATACTATCACATGTATGATAAATCCTGCAATGCAAAGCATCATTATCGTTAGCCATTGTGAAAACAAATGGACATTTTCTGAATAGATATTCCAAGTCACGTATACAGCGAATCTTTTATTTATTTAGTGAATAATTAAAACAGATTTTTTATTGTAAACATAACCAGTTTACTACCATAATACTAATCATATGTATTCTTTTCGATCTATAGCAAGGTTCCCCAATTCCAGTCCTGAAGGGCCCGGATCCAACACAGCTTTCTGATAGTCATCATCAAACACAGCTTAACCAGCTAATTACTAAACTGTGTTGCAGACTGGCCTCCCGGACTGGAACTGGGGAACCCTGGTCTATAGTGTACTTCAAGGAATCTGAATACGGGTAAATTATGAAAGTAGACAATTTCTGAAATCCATAGAGGATTGCATCATGTCACTACATGGTAGATTTTTGAGCCACGTGGGGGTGTTTGTAGACAGTTTTGCTGCGTTTGACAGGAAGATCTTCAGCAGTTGAGCCTGGTCCTGATGCCGGGTGTCTGACCTGTGGTGTAGACGCCTTGCTGGTGGTCCTGCTCTCCACAGACGCCCCCAGCATGCCTCCTGCTAGAGACTTCTTCAGGTTCTCCTTCACCTCTGTCAGCTTTAACTCTAAGTCCACCCGCTGGCCCTCCTTCTCCCGACAGCGCTCCTCAAGCTCGGCTAGACGTTCTTCTAGAAGCTTCTGCGGTCTTCCTGTTTTCATAAATCATCAGGTAGCACTTAACTTGAGGGGGCAAAAATAATGTAGTAATGCACCATTACTTAATCATTACTTAATGTATTAATTAACCATGACATCTACATGCACATGTCTGTCAACGTGATTGTCCTGATGAATAGAAATTAGCAAACGGGAATTAGATGTAGACAGACGCGCTCACCTGTGGGACTCTTCAGCTCCTCCCTGACCTCCCTTTTCTCCTTGCGCAGTGAGAGTAGGGTGTTACGGATATTCTCCTTCTCCTTCTCCAGTGCCTCCTCCTCACATCTGTACCTCCGGGCATCCTCCTCTGCTCGCGTCTTCCCGTACTTCCCGGCCTGGTTAGTGTCTGAGGGCACCGGCAGGACTACATGACTGGCCACTCACTTGTAGTCTGAGTAACTCAACCAGCCGACAGCAATCTTTACTCTTTGTTGTGAGCCAAACATCACAGACGCTGACGCGCGAACACAAGACGTGGGAACCTAAACTGCACGCCATTTTATTATAATGAGAAAGCAATTCCATCTTTCAAGGAGCTACATTGTTTAGAAAGTATATCCTTGGCCTGTTGGTTAAAAACAGTCAAACGCCTGTAATAAGACACCTGTATTTGTTTACACGAGGTGCAGGTACACAAGAGTTCATTTTTTCACACATCCCCTCTTTACTGCCATATATGAGACACAGGCACACATGTAGGTGAGAATAACAGCAGTAGAAACAGCATTATGATGAGTCTGCTCAGTACGTGAAATTCCCAGCCTAACGCAAGAAACCAGGCCCTTACTCGAGCTGTGGCTTCTTGTGTCCTGGAGGCTGTTATTTGAGTGTCTGCTGGAATCAGTTGATAGCAGCTTCCCATGGGCCACTGGCTTGCAGCCCTGTTCCTCAAGCTAAGAAGGGATGAAGGGTGGGGTGACAGGTGAGGTAGGTTTTGGGACCTGTTTAGCTTAAGCATTGATGCATCGGTCATGGGGGTTTTAGATACACAAGCATGTTCTGAGTGCAGAAGGAAAATGATAGGTTAGCTCTCTGAACAAATCATATTGTACAGGAGGTGGGTCCAAGCAACTAGAGGAGGCAGGATCAACCAATTGGATATCTTGGTCCCACCCCTTCTAGTCGCTTGGACCCACCTCCTCCAATTGGATTGGTTATCTTTCTGAACCAATCATTTTCTCTTCTGAATTCAGAACATGCTTGTGAATGTTTTCTTGTCTCTGCAGATTCATCTAAATGCCAGGAAGCTGAGATTAATTATGAATTTGGTGATCAGTGGTCATTGTTAACACAGCACAGCACACAGTAACCCTCTGCATTTAACCCATATGTGACCAGTACAGCACACAGTAACCCTCTGCATTTAACCCATATGTGACTTTCTTGACATAGCAGGGGGCAGCTAAGTCAGCAGCCACACACACATACACATACACATATATATATATACATATATATATACACATATATATATATATACACATATACATACATACATACATACATATATATA